>JAOVVB010000037.1:27561640-27579784 GCA_028570985.1 Heterobranchus longifilis | reverse complement strand
ATTCGAACCCCCAACCCCCCACCCCCCCCCCCCCCCAATTGAATCACTGTCGTATACCTTACAGGAAACTCCAATTTGAGCAGAACGTGGTCAGTACATTTGTTAGTCAAAAAACTACCAGACAGGCAAAGTGGAACCGAGTGCTATGCTTCGCTTTGAGGTACACAATATTCTCACTCGTCATACTTTTAAAAACAAGGAATGAATTAATAATGATAATTAAATTTGTTTCTATAAAGGCCTGTGTAGCTCTAAAGATTTATAAATACTAATTGTATCCATACATCCATTTAAGACATACAATCATGTAGAAACAGACCACGAGCTTCAGTTAATGTTTATGTGCTCTTCTGCTGTTGTAGCCCATGCTCTACAAAAGGCCTGACATATGGAAAAGGGAGGTTTTCTGCTCTCCACAGTGGTAAACAATGGTCATTTGAAATACTATTCTCTTTCCTGTCATCACCAGGCTTGCCACTCTCTCATCAACGAGACACTTCTGCCTGCTGTTGACTGGATGTTTTTCCATTTATCACAATACACTGGGTAAAAGTAATATAAGTTTATCAGTCCGTCTGCACCCACAACAATGCCAAGGTCAAAGTCTCTGAAATCACAATTTCAGCCTATATACGGTTGCTATTATCTCATGCCCTCTGGACCTGTCTGACTCATCCAGTCACCAGCATCTGGTTTGTAAATCTTGTAGCATGGAGAGTCCATGTGTTATGCTTGGGATGACTGGGGACGGCTCAACTTTACCATGAAGACGGTCCTGGACTAGGCTGATGCAGACAGCTGTTCCCTGAGGACTTGTGACTACGGTCACTCAATGGTTCAGGACTGAATTTTTTTTTGTTTTTTTTAACTGAGCCTCCAATAACAAAACTGGACTCCATATTAAGTTCAACGCATTTGTTCTATTAAACTTCGAGCCTCCTAACACACAGTATGAGGGCAAAATAATCCCTGCTAATAATCCGTTATCACCCAAATGAGGATGGTTCCCTGTTGAGTTTGGTTCCTCTCAAGGTTTCTTCCTACTGCTATCTCAGGGAGTTTTTCCTTGACATTATTTTGATAGATTTTTTTTTTTTATTATTATTTTTCTTTTGATTCTGTAAAGCTGCTTTGCAACAATGACCATTGTTAAAACGCTATATAAATAAAATTCAATAAAAGTGAATTGAATATCAGCAAGACAAGACACAAGGTAAATTAGTGTCTTGTCTTTGTGGTTTTGTGTGGATAAATTTTCTCAAAAAAATAGTGTGGCTTTAGAGAGAGAGTTTATCTGCTGACCTCCCTAATGTTTGTGTAATTTTTTAATTCAAATTCTAGTGGTGCACACCTTGGGTACTGTTTTCTACTACCTTATTTTTAAACAAACATTTTAATCAAAATTAGTTAAAAAGTACTGGAAGTAGGCAGCTGGAGCAGGTGTTCCTAATCTCACGCTTCTCACCTCATCACTGGAATCACCCATGGTGATGTTAAACAGAGCTTTGAGTGACTCCATTGCCCGATCGTTCCTCTCCAGGGAAATGGGTGGGGCCTGTGGGTCAGGACACACGACTTCGTACGGCCCCACCCATCGCACGTCCAACGCGCGCTCGAGTAGACCAGTGAGCAGCTCCACAGCGTCTGAATCCTGCTGCAGGCCTCTCCGGATGTCCACCCTCAGGGCAGAGAGCAGGAAGAGCAAACGCAAAGAGAAGAGCTCCACATCATGGCGGACGGAAGTCAGCGAGCGCAGATAGTTACACAAACCCTGTGCCAGGTGCATGTCTGCACCAATCTGCTGTGCTGGCACGCTGTTAAACACCACGTTACACAGGCATTTGAGCGCCTCCACCACTACCCGCTCCTCAGCAGTCGATGCTTTCTGCAGAGGTTTCACGTCGACGTCAGGCACCGGGATGCGCGCCAGACGGGCAAGAGTGACGATGCCGTCATGGGTGCCCACAGGCCCGAGAACACGCTTATCGCGAGACAGGATGCGCATGGTCTCCAGACAGGTGCTCTGACATTGGGGCTGCACAGGCTGGTTAAGCACTGTAAGTATGCCCTGACACAGATTCTGCAGGAAGAAACACACAAAAGCAGAGGACTAGTGACACATTCACATGACTATATTGTTTAGGCTTCAGTGTAATAACTCTAGACAAAAATTCCTGCGTGTTTTTAGGAGGAGCAAGGAAACAAGAGAATCGTGAGAAGCTGGAGCTGTGAGGCAGCAACACTATCTGCTGCACCACCCTCACGAACACAAATATTGTTTCTACATTTTATCATTCAAGTTATCATTTATTTATTTATATGTTGGCAATTTTTAAGAAAAGATTTCTGAACCTATCTAATATATCCTGTTTGTGGCCTGCTTCAAAGTATCAGGTGAGACCAAATAAATTTCACTCAGGAAAATTAACATTATTGTTCAAAATGCCCTTTTTCATTCTTACTAAACAGGTTACCTTAAGCCAAAACATCGATTCTATACTTACTTTTCGAGCCTCCTCTTGTTTGCAGTCAAAGGCAAATGTCTTACAGTTCTGTAGAGGGGAAAAAAAAAAAAAAAAAAAACCAGTGAGAGTCAATATGAAATACTGGGGTACAATAATTCAATAGTGGAAAAAAAAAAAGAAGGCACAAATTTCACTACACACAGCATTGCATTAAAAAAAGTCTACATTCACATTTACTTCAGTGGACAAATTATCAAGTAAAATATAGTACCAGTCAAAAATTTGGACACATTGATTTTAAAACTATGACATTACACATATGGAATTGGGTAATTAAGTAATAACAACAACAATAATAATCCTCATTTGTTATTTTAAGACACGCACGCCAGCTGTTCTGACCAAAAAACCTTCATTAAGCACTATGATGAAACTGGCTCTCATGAAGACCTTCCTAGGAAAGCAAGAACAAAACTTAAGTCTCCTGCAGAGGAGAAGTTCATTGAGGGTTACCAGCCTCAGAAATTAACAGCACCTCAGATGAGATCTGTTATGAAGGGTTTACAGAGCATAAGTAGCGGATACATCTCAATATTAACTGTTCAGAGGAGATCATTGCATATTTTGGATGCCTTCAGCACTGCTTTACAATGTAGAAAAAAAAAAAAAAAATCAGGAAAGACAATGATGTTAGAAAGTGATCCCAAACTTTTGAGCAGTAGTGTGTATATGTATATTATATATATATTTAAATATATACTGTGCTAAATATTTTTTCTATATACACACACATCAACACGTTGTTATACATATTTATTTCACGACTGTTATTAAAACACATTTCTGATTTCCAAACAATAGTATTCCAGCAGGAAAATAAATAAATAATCTTACGGAACAAAAAAAAAAAAAAAAGTTTGAGTTTTGCATGCATGCGGTCCTCAGAAGGACCTTGGCTGGTTCTGCAAGTTGTTCAGTAAAACTAAGCAGCTAATTTCCTTATAAAACTGCACATATTGTATGTGAGAGTACATTTTAATCAAAGGGGCCATCACAACAGTTATTGATTCTGTTTCATTAATTGCTGTTTTTACAGTATCTTTCTTTCTATGTAAAAACTTTAAGACATCCTTGCTCTACAGCAGTTATTTACATCTGCCATATACAGTTTCACCCACGTTTTCTCCGTCACTGTACAGCGACCACACTGGGATCACTGCTGACCTGCTATTCTACAGGTGCTGGCACAGAAATGATATGTATGGTACGCCCATGATTGTATCAGGTGGCACTGCATTACCGAGTTTTTAATGACGTCTCTCTCTAGGCTGAACGATAAATAAATGATGATTCATTTGTTTTACTTGTACACACTCTGACAACACATCAATCCTTTAATAACAGCAAGCTACATGGAACAAGTTGAGGATAAAATCATGACCTGTCATTTTTGACTTAAGATTAGCCTTAAACTCCAAAATAAAATACCAAAGAAGGACACAAGCTGCCTGAAGTAAATATATACCAATTAAATGCACAGTGTTTACAACATGTCACTTATTTTCTGTCTGTAGTGCAAATACAGTTGAGTTAAATCAGGTGTATATAGCAACCTCAGCGGCTCAACAACTCTCTATCACAATAACCATGATATAAACATCAGTACAGGTTTGTTTCATAAACATTTGTCTCTTTATGAGAGGCATATAGCGTTTTATTTCTAAATATTATATGGTTTAAAAGGATTTAGACAGGACTGTGATGATGTAAATAGAATTAGAGAGCTAGATAGCAAACAGCTAATGCACATACAGACTGGGAAGAGCAAACCAGGCAAACTGGATAAAACTAGGGGACGTCAAGAATAGATTAAGGCTCGCTTGAAATTCTTTACAATCAAATGTTGTGTTTTAGTTAAAATACTGAGTCTGCACAGGTGACTATAGTGTCCAGTAACACAGCTAGTCAGTGCTGTCACTCAGTTAGCTATCAAGCTACTAGCATGTTCCAGAAGCCTACCTCTGCGTTGTATTTCTGCAAACGCTTTTCGACTTCCTCATCGTTCCCGTTTTCAATCTGAATCAGAATTCCGCTCAGATCCATAGCTGGAAGTACCTCGACTACCACCGATTAACAAATCACCTAACTGAAGTCTTACACACAAGCAGCAGCTGATTGTTTTGGTTCTGCCTCCACAAACCTCTCTTTTCAACTTTTCATTGAGAAACGTCATCTCGTGAAGAGTCACGTGACTTCCGGGTTCCGACAATGACTGCACGCACTAGCGTGCTAAGCTACCTTGCTACATAGTATGCCAGATTATTATGGCATATTATTTTGATATGGACAAATAAAATAAATAAATCAGGGCAGAATCATATGTGAACGCATTTAAGTCGAAATATTCTTTAAATGGTAGCTAGCATGATATCTGACTATACATATCCATCCATCCATGAGCCTCTGTAGTCCAACTAGGGACTGAGGAGGCCAGTGGTGACCACTATATTTATTCCCATTTTACAACCATGGTAGGACATTCACAAGTGCATTCACACACCACCGCCAATTTAAGAACGGCAATTATTGTAATCTCCGTGTGTTTGGACTGTAGGAGGAAACCGGGGAGAATATGCAAACTCCAAACACACATACATTGAGGTGGGAGTTGAACCTGGACCTTGAAGGTGCAAGGCCACCATGTCTCCATACATACTACAGGGTGTCCCTAAAGTCTACATACCCACTGAGTTATCAGTTTAGTTATGAAAAAGGTTGGAACACTCCTGGAGCATATCCCAAGAGACTTAGGGCATAGAGCGGGGTACACCCTGGACAGAGTGTCAGTCCATTGCCTGGCACGCACATCCACACATCCACATGCTCATTCACACACTACGGGCAATTTGAGGACGCCCATTAGGCGCCTAATCTCCTTGTTTTTGGAATGTAGGAGGAAACTGGACAACCCGGAGGAAACCCACCAAGCACGGGGAAAACAAGCCAACTCCATGCATACAGGCCCTGAGCTGGGAATTGTACCCAGACCCTGAAGGTGCAAGGCGACACTGCTAACCACTAAGCCACTACATATGCCGCAATACATACTACACCGTATCCCCAAAGTCTATATATGACCTGAATTATCAATTTGATTATAAAAAAAGGTTGGAAGACATTCTGCTAAAAAGTGTAAATTTGCCCACTGGATAAATCCTGTAGCTAGTTCTTCCAGAGACATGTGACTAATTTAATGAAACCACAGTGATTTACCAGTCTGACTAGCTTGCCTTGTGTTTTTGCAGCTTGTAGATTGTCAGACCAAGCTGGACTTTTCAGCAACAGGTTTTCTCACTGTCGTTGTTGTCACTACTGTATTTAATACTGTCATTTGGAATTAATTGTATAATTATATTAATTACGTCGTTTAGAAATATTTGTCATGATGTTAAAAGGTTTAATAGGAACGCCTGTACACCTGCTCATTCCATGCATGCACATATTTGGGAGCAGTGCAATACACAAAGCCATGAAGGCTACAGTGAGCACAGATTTAACAACTGGTGAAAATCTTGTTTCTCATCCAGGTGGACCTGTAGCTTTAGATTCTTGTCCTTCCTAACAGGAATGGAACTCAAAGTATCTCTTACGTAGCCCATCCACCTAAAGATGTGATGTGTTGCTCTTCCACCTCACAAATGTATAACAAGTGGTTATTTGAATTACCATAGGCTTCATCTACTAATCTAACTAGTAATCTAACTAAGTAATCTAATCTAAACAATACCAACTAGTCTGAACGTTCTCCTGTGACATCTCTTGTTAACAGATTTTTAGAATGATTCTGGGTAACCTTGGGAGACCATCACAAGCTCACCTACCCATGCAAACATATGTGAGCATAGTTTTTTTCTGCATTGAGTTAACTGTCAAATGATTGCCCAACTTAATAACTGCAAGAATATGCATGTGGACAGGGGTGTATATGCTTATCGAGAATTGTTACAATTAGTGACTTTGCAGATTTAACAGAGTAATTATATGTTATGATTTCTGATGACAAAGATTATTTAAAAAAATTTTTTTTCCAGTTTTCCCTTCTAAAACGTTCAGTAAATTGTGATTTATTTTGAACCATGTGTCATCTATTGCGCCAGCATAGTAATGTAGTGGTTAGCACTGTTGCCTCGCATCTCCAAGGTCTGGGTTTGATTCCTTTCTCGGGTCTGCGTGCATGGAGTTTATATGTTCTCCTCCGGGTTGGTGGGTTTCCTTCGGGTACTCTGGTTTCCTCAACACAGTCCAAAGACATGCAGGTTAGGCTAATTGGTGTTCCCAAATTGCCCATTAATCCCAAAGGGAAATTGTATGAGTGTAGATATCTCCAATGTAGGGAGTATCCGTCGCCAGATGGCACATGGACGAACCAAGTTTTTATCTATAGCAATTTTATTATCTATTGCTTTTAATGTCTTGACCTATGTGTTGATAAAGCAAAGATTGACAAGACAGTAACTTTCACCTTACAGGACATGGCTTACAGTATGTGGTCATCCCACTATCTTCCAACTATCATGTGTAGACTTACTGTAAAATGCAAACAGAACAGTAATGGTTATCTTCTCAAAAATATGTTAAATTATTTAGAAAAAATGTAATGCAATTAAAATAAATAATTGGATAGCTGCAATAAAATGCCCATGTTTACAATGTGTGGCATTAGGGATTTTTGGGAGAACCCTCTTTGTAGAACTCTGGTCAAAAGGACAGGGAGTGGCTGTTGATATAATTTAAAAAGGTCAGGAACTTTTCTCATGAGAAACATGCAACAGAAGAGGCAGACAGGAGATCTGAAAATGACGCAGCAGCATGACCCATGACAAAACAGACCTGAGTCCTGTTACACACTGGGGAGAAACACCGACCACTTGAGGTTAAAAGCACAGCTGCCAAATCTCATGTACTAAGCGTGAGACTCACGCAAACACTCATCTGCACACACTCTCACGCCACTTTTCCAATTTCTCACGCTTTCGCATCCAAAACAATTGTTTGTGGAAGACGCAAGCAAAATCCCAGAGCTCTAGCCTCTTTCTGACGAGTCAGCAATAAATGGCTTATATGTTGGAGTTGATTCAACAAATAATGTGGGAATTGTCCCCCCAACATTCACATGTCTATTAAATACTATATTACTATATAATATAATTGTATAGTTTTATTATAATCAAATATTAAACTCCTATGAGCCCTAGTCATGCGACAGAGTTTCTGAACATTAATGAAAATTTGGCATATGCATTTTTTTTTTGTTTACACTATATTGCCAAAAGTATTTGCTTGCCTGCCTTCTCATGCATATGAACTTGAATAATATCCAATTTTTAATCCATAGGGTTTAATATGATGTTGGCTCACCCTTTGCAGCTATAACAGCTTCAACTCTTCTGGGAAGGCTTTTCATAAGGTTCAGGAGTGTGTTTTGGGGAATTTATGACATTCTTCCAGAAACGAATTTGTAAGGTCAGACACTGATGTTGGACGTGAAGGCCTGGCTCACAATCTCCGCTCTAATTCATCCCAAAGGTTTTCTATCGGGTTGAGGTCAGGACCTTGCTGTGGGCACTGGTGCGAAGTCATGTTGGAGTTGGATCAGAAAGGGGCCATCACCAAACTGTTCCCACAAAAAAATGGGAAATGGAAAAATGTCCAAATTGTCTTGGTGTGTTGAAACATTAAGAGTTCCTTTCACTGGAAGTAAGTCCAACTTCTCAAAAACAACCCCACACCAGTTCTAACATGACTGCATACCAGTGCACACAGCAAGGTCCATAAAGACTTGGATGAACGAGTTTGGTGTGGAAGAACTTGACTGGCCTGCCAGTCCTGACCTCAACCTGATAGAACTCCTTCGGGATGAGTTAGGCCTACATCTCGTCCAACATCAGTGTCTGACCTCACAAATGTGCTTCTGGAAGAATAGTCAAAAGTTCCCATTAACACACTCCTAAACCTTGTGGAAAGCCTTCCCAGAAGGGTCGAAGCTGTTATAGCTCCATAGGTTTGCCCAACATCATATTAAACTTGAATTAAGAATTGGATGTTACTCAAGTTCATATGAATGTGAAGGGAGACGAGCGAATACTTTTGGCAATATAGTGTATATTTTGATCTGATGACTCTGAACTAAACGACTAAATTCGTATGAATGTTTTAAATAGTGCAACAGTTTTCAAAAACAACATGGATATTTTTCTATTGTTTATTTTATAATAAAATCCATTTTATGTAATTTTTTTGATTGATCTTTTCATTTTTTTTTCATTCATCTTCTATACCGCTTATCCTGTATACAGGGTCCCAGGAAGCCTGCAGCCTATCCCAGGAAACTTCAAGCACACAAACACACATTCACACTTTTCAGTGTAGGTAGTTTGGGAATGCGAATTAGCCTAACCTGCATGCTTTTGGACTGTGGGCGAAAATGGAGTACCCTGAGAAGACACTCCAAGCATGGGAAGAACATGCAGTCTCCAGACACACAGACTCGAGGCAGGACTCAATCCCTCAACCTGCAAGGCCACAGTGCTAGCCACTAAGCCACCGTGCCACCACATTTTTTCATGTTTCATATTTAAATGATACAAGTTAAAACTATTATTTAAACATTTATTTATTTAATATTTAGTTTAAACAATTTGTATTACGTGACAAATCCCTGCAAAATAAATGAACCCAAAAAGAAATGTTATATGCATATTATATTTCATTAATGTTCCCGATGGCCGTCACGTGACTATTTATGTTGTTATTTTGTGACTTGATTCTGAGATTTGGCAATACAAATGTCATAAAATCCATATTTGCCATGCCAATAAAGCGCCATTGGAATCTTTGATTCTTTCTTTCCGCTTCTGCATGGTCTAAGTTTTCTCTCTGCTCTTGTCTTTGTTCCACAGCTGTTTCATTTTACATAATATTGCGTGTGTTTTGTTGTATTCTCTCTTTATGAAATTTGTTAGTCCCTGAATGTTATGAATACAAATAGTCAGACATTGTTTTGTGTGTGCTTACACTCAAACATTGTAAGTTTCTCTTTTTCCTGTGTGTAAATAATTCTACTGCCCTCTGGGGCATCATGCGGGGAGGGAGTGGTGGCACTAACTGCCTAGGGCAACAATAACGAGAGGACCCTTGTAAGTCTGGAGTGAACTATCAGAGATATAGATCAAGAAAGGAAGGGGGCAACAAAATGAGATAGCTTATGTATTGGGGCCAGAGTCCTCTGCTACGCCTCTGCTCCCCTACATAGAGTATTTGGGTGATTTGACTGGTGGGTAAGATAGACCCTTTTTTGTCTTTTTTTTTAATGTTAGTTGTACCAACTGTAGTAAATACAGTCACATGCATCTGTTGTTTCACTTTAACACTACAATGCTAAAACCTGAATCATGCAGGGCAAGGTGTATAATTAGTGTTTGGAAAAAAAACAGCTGGGTATACAGTATGCAATGGGGGTGCGTTGTGTGTGTGTGTGTGTGTATGCATGCTCAGAGCAATGACCTTATTTTCAGGATCGCGCTCCAAGCTTTCCTGAAAAGTTGGCAGCCCTGTTAAAACAGTTATCAGTTACATCACTTGGAATAGTAGACTCAGCCACTATGCTGGAAAAATGGAAGTAATCACACTTCCTTTTTTATTTCTACCCATAGTTAAGTGTATTTAAAAACACAAAAACTACGTTAACTAGTTAGCTTAAAAAATACAAATATATATAAACAAAGCCAAAGGATATCATGTTACTAAAAGAAAAAAGTGTTTTATTTATGGCAGTTTTTATTTATAACACTTCACTGTGAAATCGCCAGAACCCACATCTTCACATATACAGTCAGCAATCGTATATGAGATGTAATTCGAAGCGACAGTAAATTCCCTTCCATTTACGTGCGTATGATGGCAAGGAGCCAAAGGGCCTTTGACAGAGTACTATGCTTCCTGGATTGTTTACTGCAAAACGCGAGCCAGAAAACACAGGAAAGTAGTCAACACAAGAGCGAGTGCTCTACATAGTGGCATAATGAAATCTTTAATGTGGTTAAAGAGCTTCTTTGACGTCAAGGAGAGAAGCGTCAAAGATGTTTACTTTCAGAATAAAATAGGCCACGGTCCAAGAGATCTGTTCAGAGAAGGAATAAAAATAATGAATGTAAAGATAATTAAAAGGCACACTTAGGCAAGATCTGACAGTGGTATACAAACTTGTTTTCCGAAACCCCTCTCAGTCCTCCACTAACACATATGCTGTAAGGATGACGCTGAATGTTTCTTGGCCTTGCTGGAGTTCTTTCTTTTTTCATACTTGTTTCATGTTGATGCACATCTCTGGGGATATTTCTAAAAGAATAAAAATTGGCCCAGCCTGTAGTAGCTTCTCCACTAATATAGACAAAGCCAGGAAAAGTATTGTGCATGCTCATATTCAGAGTTCCTGCTTGGTGTTAAAGAAGAGTACATGTCTCCTGTAGAGGCATAGCGTGTCGAGTGCATAGGAGTGCTGGAGTAGCTGTTGGCTGAGGGAACATCTGGCCAGCGGATGGGGGCCACTGGGGTTCCGAGCACCTGAGGAGTACTTCCCATCAGACATGGCTCCATGCGGGACATCGGGCTGTTCAGTGAGTACTAAAGAAGAAAATTGGGGTTAAAAAAAAACAGTCGGTTTGTGTGCAGAGTGCATTCATGTATTTTGATACATGAAAAAATCACAAAAATGCAAAAATTCAAAAAGACATGCCAGCCTTTTTCTGTTACTTGATGCTACTGCATTTGAATGTATCTGACCACGAGAACAAGTTAGAAGTTTAATAGGAAAGCAAGTAAACATGCTCGTTCATGCAATCATCTGGCAGCAGTGCAATACATGAAGTCACGCAGGCTACAGTGCGCACAGAGTGGAACTCAAAGTATCGTCTGATGTAGACCATCCGCCTCAAGATGTGACGTGTTGCATGTTCGGAGTTGCTTTAAATTTATGGTGATTATTCGAGTTAACATAGGCTCCCTGTCAGCTTAAACTAGTTCTCCTGTGACCTCTGTCCTTAACAGATTTTTAGCACGATTCTGGGTAACCATGGAAGACAGCTGTGCATAAAAATCACAGAAGAGCCACAGGTTCTGCAATACACAAACTAGCCTGTCCATGCAAAGTCACAGACATAACATAATGCCATCATGATTTTTATTTTTGACATGACTGCCTAATTTTCACTTGATAGCCTTAACATTTAAAATGAATGTGCAGGTGTTCCTAATAAAGTGGACAGCGGGTGTATATGCTTAGCGAGAATGGTAGCAATATGGAAGATATAGTAAGTACAAATTATTGAGTTAACAGAGTATTATACTTTATAGTCTTTGAAAGTGAGAGTGTTTAAGTAAGGCAAACTGTCGACAAAGATTATTGAATATTTTTATTTGCGTCAGTTCTCCCTTCTGCACATTCACACATGAATTGTGATTTATTTTGATCCATGTGATATTTATTGCACCTACATTGCTTTGAATGTCTTGACCTACGTGTTAATGCATAAAGCAAAGATAAGATTAACAAGACACTGACTTTCAACATACATACTGTCTCAATCATCCCATTATTTTCAAACTATTAGTTAGAGATTACAAACGTAAAATCCAAACAGAACATTAATGCTTATCTTGTCCAAAATATGTTGAATTATTTATTAAAATATTAATACAATTAAAATAAATAGCTGGAGGGCTGCAGTAAAATGTCCATGTTTACTTTGTGTAGCGTTAAGGATAAGGATAGAGGGTTCTTCAGTTTGTACTTGCAGAAGAATCGTTTTTTTGTAGAACTTAACAGAAGAGGGTTTCGAATCCAAAGAGCATTAAATGTAGCGCTCATTTATAACACTAGCATGCCCAAGAATATATTTTGCTATACATATTAAAATAATGTTTATATGCATAAAGAATGTTATCCCATAAACAACTAAGTAAGCTTCTTATGAATCTCCTCCTGTTACACAATGTGGCTGGACTGGTTCTGTGTTTGAACTTATTTCTGAGTGAAACGCAGAGGGAGTGGCTGTTGACACGATTTAGAAAGGTCTGGAACTTTTCTCATCAGAAACATGCAATAGAAGAGGCGTGAGGTCTGAAAATGACGCACCAGCTTGACTCATGATAAGATAGACCTGAATCCTTGTACACACTGGGGAGAAACACAGACTACTTGAGGTTATAAGAGGTTAAATCAGTTAGATCACTTAGAATTAGAATTAGATCACTTCCTTTTTTTTTCTGCTGGAAAAAAAAAAAGGAAGTTAATTCACAATTAAGGGAACAAGTTGGAATAACACGCATCGTTTAAATAGGCAAATAATCACGCTTGATATTGGGTTTTAAAAAATGTTTATGTGGCAACAAATAATTCCACATATATCATTTACACGGTAACAGCTGTCACCACAGACGTTATTGAGTGCTTTTATTTACAAGAGAAAGTGGCTAACGATAAATGTTACATTTTGATATTCTTTCCTTTTTTTATTTCTACCCATAGGGTAATAGGTCCACTGTACCTTTGAGTGCATTTAAAAACACACAAATCTAAGTTAACATTTTTCTAAAAAAAAAAAAAAAAAAAAAAAAATGCAATTTACAATACAAACATATATAAACAAAGCCAAAGGACATCATGTTACTAAAAGAAAACAAAGCTTGGAGTTATGATCTCCCACAATGACAACAGCAGGGCCTGTTAGGCAAAGCACAGCACGAAACTGCCGTCTCAGCATGTAAAATGCCTCACTGTCACGTATACAGTCAGCAATCATATATTAGATGTCATTCAAATCAGCAGTAAACTCCCTTCCTTTTACGCGTGTATGATGGCAGAGCGCCAAAAGGTTTTATGCTTCCTGGATCAGTTACCGCAAAGCGCAAGAGAGAAAACACAGGAAAGCAGTCAACACAAGGGTGAACGCTCTACGGAGGAACGTAATGAATTCTTTAGTGTTGTTAAAGAGCCGCGTTGACGTCAAGCAGCAGGACAGAAGCATGTTAGATGCGTACTTTCAGAATCGAATTAGGCCATAATCCAAGACTGTTCAGAGAAGGAATGAAACATAACAAACTGAAAGATAATTAAAAGGCACACTTAGGCAAGACCTGCAACATCATCACGTCAAAATGATTCTGCTTGGTGAGAAAGAGTCAGTCTGACAGCTGTCACTGTGGACACCCATCTGATACCAGCTCGTTTTCTGGAAACCCCTCCATGTTGTAAAGACGACGCTGAATGTTTCTTGGCCTTGCTGGAGTTCTTTCTTTTTTCATACTTGTTTCATGTTGATGCACATCTCTGGGGATATTTCTAAAAGAATAAAAATTGGCCCAGCCTGTAGTAGCTTCTCCACTAATATAGACAAAGCCAGGAAAAGTATTGTGCATGCTCATATTCAGAGTTCCTGCTTGGTGTTAAAGAAGAGTACATGTCTCCTGTAGAGGCATAGCGTGTCGAGTGCATAGGAGTGCTGGAGTAGCTGTTGGCTGAGGGAACATCTGGCCAGCGGGGGGTCACTGGGGTCGCATGCAGCCGAGGAGTGCCACCCATCAGACATGGCTCCATGCGGGACATCGGGCTGTTCAGCGAGTACTAAAGAAGTAAAGACAAAGACATGATTACTGTCTAGCCATCATGCAAGCATTTTGCATTTTGCAAGACAACAAGTTAGATAAAGTCATATTTTATATATAAAGTTTTATTTAGTCACACCCAGGACTCACAAAAAAATGGTATATCAGTTTTAAAAATAAAACAATATAAAAAAATAAAAACAAAAAGAAGATATTAAAATTTATTTAAAAAAAAAATTTCAGACATAAAAGTTACTTAATCAAATGCTCGATTATGATTGGTCAGGTGGTGTCAAAAATATTGTTATTTTTATGACACTAGTTGAGACAGTGCTCCTCGCTGCAAGTTTTTTTTATTATTATTATACATGTTTTTGTATTTAAAAAAAAAGAATAAAAACTTCAGAATTTACTGTTATGAAAAAAATAATCCAGAAGGTGTTTGAATATTTTTTACATGCAGAAATGTTTTATTCCTGACATATAACATGTCACTTTTTTTTTTTTTTACACACAACTGAGTTTAAGGAAATAATGTGTAAGCAGGCACACTAATTAGGGGCTCTACAGCCATTTTTTATTTGTTGTTGCCATGGATAACTCAAGTGATCATAAACCAAATCAAATCATACATGTCAACACGTGTGCTTCTCAAACACCCTTTCTGTCTTCAAATAGGAAACCAGCATAGTGTTCCATTTGAGTCATCTAAATCACTTCCTACTGAGTGCATCCACTCAGACAAAGATCAGACATTGTGCCTGTTTTTAACACACGGAGGAAAAGTGGAAATAAAAATCTCTCTCCTCTCTAAATAGAAACTGGTCCACAGTCAATACCATTATGGAGTGCTGAGGAGTGGAAAAAGAAAGTCAGCCGGGGTCAGAGACCAAGATATGAGGCTTAGTGACCTCTTGTTCGTGCAGAGAAAAGAGACCATTGAATAACAATATTTTAATAAAGGCATGCTCGGTCTGGTCTGCCGCTCGCTCGCTGAGGCTCTGTGAGGCGGCTATTGAGCGTCGGGTGGAGGGGTGTCGAGTGGAGGGGGCTGTCAAAGCTGTGACCAGGCCACCTGTCAGTGTCTGCATCCGCTGTAGAGAGCGCCATTCACCCCCGGCTGCTTCGGCAGAACTGAGGCTGGGTCAAAGATCTCTTTACAGGAAATTACTATTACTATTATGTCTGTTGTTTGGCTTACAATATACAGTATGATGCCACCAAGCTCGCAGCCTACTTCCGTGAGAGCTTAAATATAAACCAGTTATCTACTTTTTCGCTTGATACAAGAAAAGAAAAAGCACAATTTCTACATATCCTCTGTAATTTCTAACCAATACATTTATTTACTTTGGATGCATGTGTTCTTTTTAAGGGCGGTGAAGAAGGAATAGAATTCTCTGTCGTACAACCAAATTAATACTTAATTTCATGAGATGGCAGAGAGTTCACCCGCAGGCTAAGTGGTCCATTACTACGGACCTTTTCTGCATTTCACATGCTAATGACCACAGTGTGTCATTCACCATTCTCATTCATATTAGCATTCCTGTCTGAGTTACAGACCTTGTAAGATGCTATTAAACAGGCAGGAGTGGAATACACTTCCATTACCATTTCCATTTCAATGAAGGGGAATACACTACTATTATGCAACTGTTATGAAACAGTTGAAGTCATTACAGTTGCATAAGGATGTATATTGGACTAAACGAAACACAAACCCAACAGATGTTAAGACATTGCCTTTATTACTTTAAAGAACTTTAACAGTGCTGGCATATCAGAGCTGGTTCAGAGTAAAACGAGTGTGGACGGCTGACCTGTGCGGAGGAACGGTGGTAGGAGGAATAGTGCAGTGGGGTTGGGAGGCCTGCATCATGGGGCAGACTCGGATACTGGCTCTGGATGGCATGATGATGCTGGTTCGTGTAGCTGCTGTAGTTGTAGCTGCCCGTGTATCTAAGAGAAAGGAAAAGAGCATTAAAAAAAAAACAATTAGCTCATAAAATCATGACTATTGGAACTGATCTCCTGTATCTCTTATTATAGACTCACCCGTGCTCGTCTCTGTAGGGGTAGACTTGCATCCGGTGTGCGGACGAGGTAGGGTGCACAGGGGCGCTGGTACGCATGCAAGACAGCTGGGATCCTCCGTCGGGGGGGTTGCCTCCTGACGTGGTCACTGTGTATGTAAGGGACCATGTATATGACTGAAGCGCTCCTAGTATAATACACACATATACAAAACACACGTTTCTCCCTTGGGCCTCGTTTAAATTACATAAATTATAGAGGTAACCTTTTACATTGCCATGATGAATTATTAAGTGGATGTTTTTTTTGAACGCCTTCATACCTGAGGTAACAGACACACTGCTGTATTCTGGGGACTGAGCTGAAGTCGGAGTGCTGGTGGCAACTGCTCCTACTGAGGGCACTGACTTTGCAGGAGAGTAGGGTTCAGGGGACACGGAGGTGCTCTCACTTACCAACATATCCTCACTACTGTCCGCTGCAGGAAGACAACAGTGGAAACGTCAATATGTAACGTACACTCACCCACCGGTGTAGTAGGAAGGCCTTAATTATCCATTAAGACAATCATGGGACAGCAAATCAGGTCAAATATCAGCAAGAGGAAGAAACTTTGCCCACTGCATTGATTTCAATCATTCATTCATTCATCTCGAGCCAATTCAGGAGACTTTCAGCACAAGGATTGGCACGCGCACACACTGGGACGCACACGCAATCTGGGAACGCCAATTAGCCTAGTTTGCATGTCTTTGGACTGTGGAGGAAACCGGAGTACCTAGAGGAAACCCTCCAAGCACAGGGAGAACATCCACACAGACCCCAGGCGTGAACCGAACCCTCAACCCTGGAGGTGCAAGGCCACAGGGCTAAAACCGTGTCATAACATTATTTCAGAGACCATTCAAATAAGCAGATATACTGGTAATAGAGGGAGTCTAAACACTATGTACATGATGTATTTTATCTTGTAATCTTATAATTCCATAAAGTTCATTTAAACAATATAATTATTTAACACACAAAAGGGCTCTGGCTTTTCATGGTTAGTCTGTCCACCGAGCAATTAGAAATAAACAACTAATATCTTAGACAGAAATCTGCTTGTCCCACCCAGTGCCACTGCCACCCTATAACAACAAGCACGATAGTCCTATATGTATTATATCATACTCTACGTCACGTCTACACCCGTTTTGAATAACTGACATTTCAGCTTTGCATATCTACATAAAATATACTTATTGGATATATGCCCATTATATACCTTACCATATGTTATGTTCATGCTGTATACCATTTTTATATTAGAATATAAGGCGTGATAACCGATAGCCCACGTCCTTTGACCCACCTGTAGTTCCTTCTCCCTTCATGGCTCTTATCAGCTCATTGGCTCTTTCCTGGCAGTGTAGCGACTCCAGCAGGTACAGCACATAGTCATCAAACATCAGGTGAATCAGATGGAACGAACCTGCGCACACAGGACGAAGATATACACACTTAATCATAGTGTGCCTCATTCTGTACTCATACACAACTCATTTTTTCAAGCTGTAAAGAAATGTACACTGGGTCGGGCTTTTGTTAGACCCGCTAATGAGCACAGATTACACACTATGATTACAGATTAGACATAAATCACACACTTTTAAGAGTTGTTGGAGTGAAAATAATGCAAACGCCCTGACTCAATAACAAAAGGGAGAGAAATTTTAAAAGAGCATGACACAATCGTCACATTGTACAAGTAAGTCCGGTCAGTGTGTGCTTTATAAACCGCTATTCAGAGCACCAGGCGCAAATACTGCCCACTCATAAAATGGGAAGCAGGAGGAAACACTTGCGGAGGGGGGTTAGCCTTTGTTAATTAGCTGTTTTGTATGGAGAGCTGCATTATCAAAACACTGCAACCAGCTGTGTCTTTGATATTCACAGACAGTGCTGAAGAGGGGGGGGGGGGGGTCTTCACCCCCGTCTT
>JAOVVB010000037.1:27546743-27559798 GCA_028570985.1 Heterobranchus longifilis | reverse complement strand
ACACACACACATATATACTGTACTGTACTGTGCTATTATGTCTACAATATGAAAATGCCCCCCTTAATACAATTCTGATCACTTATGCAGTGGCAGGAGCTACTTTCTGAACTTTGAACTTTTCTGTCATTTGTGGCTCGCCACTGAAATGAGTCTGAAATTCTCCCTGGGTGTTGAGGGTAAGCTCAGTTAACCTCACAGTGGCTGTAATTAAAGACTGCCTCTCACGACCGTGGGAATGATTCAGCTCTCGGTAACTAGAGTTACATCAAAATTCGAAATGTAAATCTTGCCACGGAGTACAATACTTCCTATACAGAGACGCGCTACTCACTCTTACTCACTACTAATAAATTCACATCAACTTCGGTTTCTAGCAGAGTGTTAGACGTGAAGCTGAGATGACTCATTAATTAAGTCAAAGCAGCTGTAAAAAGCCAAAATTCTACTTACATTAGGTTAAAAGCAGTGAGCCTTTGTATTTAGATTTATATTGCTGCACTGATCTTTTACAGCGCATACTGTATTTTTAAAACGGCAGCACTTTGGCTTAGTGGTAAGAGCCGTCACCTTGCACTCACACTCCAAGGACGTGCGTCATAGCCTGATCGCCGCTTCCTAACTGCCCATAGTGTGTGTGTGTGTGTGTGCTCGGAGTATCAAGAGGTTGAGATCCTCGACAGTCTATCTTTCCCTTACACCATTGACTTTTGGCATGAAGTCATAGCCCAGTGCAGCTAACTGTTCAAAAGACTGAAGAAAATAAACTTCAAGGTACTTGAATTAATGCCGAGCGTCCCCCCTTTTCCTCACGTCTCTAACAGGTTTTATTTATCTATGAGTCGTTTGGTCAGTCACTCACATTGGATTATGAGTCGTCTCTGGTCTTCCCTGGAGTCCTCCATTGTGTAAAGTGTCTGCTTGGTGATGCTGTTCAGATCTACATTCCTCCAGTCCTCCAGCATCTGAAAGGTGATATCTGCACTGTGGATCACAGTCCGTGATGCCTACACGTACAAAAGTATGAAAAACATTCAGTTTAAAGGAGGGTAAGATTTTGCAAAATAAAGAGCGCAAAATAATATTCATACCAAACGTGTCATTTAACATGCTGTGTTTTATCTGAACGTGATGTAAATATTCCCCACCCCATCTGCTTTTATTACTAACTGTATCATGTCGGAAAACACACAATTATTAAACATGAGAAAACACTAAGATGGATATGATTTCTGTATCCAATTTTAATTGTTTCTCACCTGACAAAGATGATTTAATGACGTTTGCCGCTTGAGGATCTGGGAGAACCTTCTTGACACTGAAAAATGTAAAGTTGCACATTTCTTTCACAATGCTTGAAGACACAGTATGGACTGAACAGTACGTAGTCAATGTAGGGACAGGACTTACACTCAAACTTGATGTTGCGCAGGTTCTCGGGCAGATCGTGGAGAGCCACTCTCAACCACTCATCAAGCTGCTTTGCAAATTTCCTGATGACCTGAGTCAGGCTGCGTGGATCATTCAAACAATGATTGAAAAAACACAATTAATTATAAAGAAGATATGATGTGAATAAATATGGTGAAGGCATTTTTGTTAAAAGGAAATTCAGTAATAGAAAATATTAATGAAGAGAAAATGGAAGTGGTCTGAAGGGCGTCTAGGGAAACATACTGTTTCTTATGATTGAAAATATATGTGATGACTCTTGACACGGACATTTTCTGCTGTACAATATCAAGTGAACTAAAATGAGTTTCCTTTCCTACTTAAAATCATTTCTTTCTAACATTTTAAGTTTTCATTCCAACAATGCACAACTTACCTCTACGTTTTATGATCTAATGAGTTTATTAAAAACAATTAAACTGATACATTTATTAAAAGAATTATAAAGTTACAGCACAAAAGGTGTTTGATAATCAGCATCATCGGAATAAATCATCTTTTATTCCGCTTTATCCTGTATACAGGGTCAGAGGGGCCTGGAGCCTATCCCAAGGGACATATGGCGGATACACCTTGGACAAGGTAAATGCATGCATGCACACACACACACACACACACACAAACTACGGGCAATTTGGGAATGCCAATTAGCCTAATCTGCATGTCTTTGAACTGTGGGAGAAAACCAGAGCATCTGAAGGAAAGCCACCAAGAACATGCAAACTTCTGGAGGTGCAAGGCCACAGTGCTAACCACTATGCCACCTCTTCTAAAGTAAAAATCACAAGGTGATCATTTGACTGATCTCTATACTTTATTACATGGGTAAGGAAATAATGGTTATTAATAAAAATAAATATACATAATAAACCAGAAGAGTTAGAGTTGCTCATAAGTCGACAGTTTCCATTCAGAGCTAACAAAGGAGAATAGTTATATGACCTAATGTCTGTCTGTCTGTGTCTTTTTTTTTCTTTTTTTAATCTATTAGCATTAGGGACATTATGGACATTAAGGACATTAGCACTCACCTATCAGGTAGGGCCTGTAGGACTGTGGGCATGAGGACTCCTGAAATGGCTTTGTATAAGATGGAATCACACACACCTACAATGTTTACCACAGTGGAGGAGCCCAAGACAGGCAGCATGTGTGGTGGCATCCCTTGCCAAAAATGCAACAGGAAGCTCTGGACCTACACACACAACAGTAAGGGAATGATTAACGCCTGGTCTACACTGTGTGGACACATCTTAAAGACTGTACTAAGTTTTGATAAAAGACTACAGGTGTCAAAAAGTTGTAAAAGCCAGACATGTTTAGTTCATCCAAAGAAAAATAAGAAAAAAAAAAAAACAAACCTCATCGAAATTAGCTCGTATGACGGTGTCAAGTATTCTCTGGCAGTGTGTTCTGTACATCATGATAAACGTTGAAACCTGAAAGTAAAAGAGATCGTTTTACTAAGACTTACTGAAATAATCATTCACACATCAATAAGATCTCTCATACCTCCTGCTTTATAACAAAATAAACGAATTACAAAATAAATGACACATTAAAATACTTGCGTCAATAACCCCGGCCGCAAATTTTAGTCAAACGTGTTGTATAAAAAGTGGCTTTGGAGATCAGCAAGCCGTAAACTATTTCAAATTAAAGCCGCTTTTTAAAGCCGGACAGCTAGAGTCTGTACTTTGTTGTGTGTGAGATCTTATTATCTACTTGAAAGATTAAGAGTTCGCTAGGACCCAGCATATAAATCCTCAGGGCCCTTGTTTAAATCCCAACCCGGAGAAGGTGCAGGGGGCAGATGAAAGGGGAAGCAGGAGGGGTGGATGTATGAGAAGAGATGGGTTTGTGGGGGGGGGAAGGCTGGCTAAAGAAGAAGATAGTCACTAGGTTTTTTAGTGCTCTATTTACCTTCTGTTCTGGCAGAATGGCAGGCAGATTTAGGTCTTTGACATTTGGAAATTCTGGCAGCAGAGTGCCCAGTTTGGAGCGGGGTGAATACGCCACTGTCTGCTTAGTAACCTCTTTCTTGCCTGTCTCGTTTACCCAGGCGCCACCCTTCTTGGAGTACATCACATCGTAGTACTGGGAGCTCTCCTTCACTGCTAGGCCATAGTAGTGGTACCTGAGGAAAGGAGTGATCAAGAGAGGACCAAGGAAGACGCAGGTTAAGTAAATAAAATGAATGTATATCTGAAGTTCCTAATAATAAACCGACATCAGTAGAATTATCGTCACTTTAGGAATGTAATGAGAATAATATGAGGCACATAAGATGAGAAGAGAAAAAAGTGCACAGACAGTGTCAATCTGGTAAGACTTACTTTGATTGGCCCCTGGTTCCCAGCCTTCGTGTTGTTAATTGAGGGAACTGTTGTCTTATTATCTATAAAGGACAGGACACAAAAGGGCATTTGCTGAAGATCACACATTGTCCTTCCTTCACATTTACAATCTAGACGCTTACAAGCTAGACAGTTTACTTAAATCTACTGGACATGTGCAACATAAAAAGAGGAGAACTTCTGCAGTGCATGAAAGACGGCTCTCCGTTTGACCACTGAAGTTCTTGCCAGTTGTCACATTCACAAAATTCATATCCAACAGCTCTTCTTTCCATCCTTTTTCTTTTCCCCTTTTCCTATGTCTCTGTCTGAGTGTCTGTCTCTCTCTCTGTTCTGTTTTTGTCCATGAGATTGGCTCCTTGGTCCAGCTCCCGGTGCAGAAACTTTAGCAAACAGTGGAGCTCTCCATTGTGTGGGATGAAAAAAGGGGCCAAGCTGTGAAGTTTCTGTCAAGCTCGGCTTGATAAATGAGCAGACAGGGAGGCAGCCCCAGCTCTCTCTCTCTTTTTTGTCCCGAATCAATGAAGCCTTCCTAAAGGACACCCCACGCTGCTTTAGCCACTGATCTAACATTCCGCAACATCTCACCCTTCCAAATTTCCTTTAATTACACATTAATCCAGGCCCCCTCTCTTTTTCAATATCCTCAGACAGGAGCTGGGGAATGGGGCAGGGATGTCAGGTGGTATCGACGTAAGGAGGCACTCAGACAGAATGTGGGAACAAGAGGAAGCATGACTATAGGATCGTTATTTTGCTGAAAAAATGGTGACAGTGATATTTTTCCCTTCTACCTAAGGGCAGTGGTTTTGTTCAAATATATAGAGCAAGGCCTTTAACTCTCACCTGTTCAGTTACAGGCATATCATATGCCTCAACTTTACCTTGTAATACACTTTTACCTTTAGGAATGCATTAAAGCAATCTAAATGCATTTATCACTTGATTCTGGTGCAAGTATTGCATGCATCTAAGAAATGACGCAATGACACAAATCAGTTGTAATGCTCAGAATAGCTGGTTTGTGAAAGCTTACCTTCCCAAAACTGGCAGCATTGACAGGCTGAGTGCCATGCTTCTCACAGAAGTCTAGATAGTGCATGTACAGTGCACTGCGAGGGACACACACTCCCTCAGCAATCTCGTAGTTCTCCTCCAACCTGGTGAAAACCATCTTATCAACACAGAGGTTCAAACATTTTGCTGCAGAACATTTCTGAGGAAAAATATAATGACATTGTATTGAAGCAATAAAGGCTAAGTTTGGATAAACCGAGGTAGGTAATAACGCTACAGCTTCTAATCATTTTGGCATAATTTAATATTGATTAACTACTTTAGAAAAATACTTGTATTTCATCAGTAAGTAATGAAGCGGCTGCAATGAAGGTAGTTCTAGCCGGAGTTCGTACAGTAAAACATCACTGAGTATACAGGTGATAAATGTATTTAAAAATGCAACAAATCAAAAGAATGAAAAAGATAATGGATAATATATTATTATTATTATTATTATTATTATTATTATTATTAATATGCCGTCAATTTAACATGTGTTCATAGTAAGCCATATATACATACAGAAGTTAAAAATAAAATAAAATAACTTAACTTACTGTTTATTTTAAGTTGCATCAAAATGGTGCAGAAAATACAGAACTCTCCAAATACAGAACTCTCCAAACTGACAGGTTTAATTATCCTACTTTATTATTATTATCATTATTATTAGTTTATTTATTAATATGTTACGAATAAGGTTGCTGTATCTAAATAATAATCAATCACATAAATCTTTTTCCTTTCTGGTTCAAACCACAAAAGGGTCATATTACAAATGCTTTTAATGAATGTGTAGTATTTGTTTTTATAACAAATTTATAACATCCAATATAACATGACATCCAATATCCAATAAGCATTATATTTTATTGTTATTTAACAAATATATAACAACGAATATAACATATAACATCCAATAGGCATTACATTATTGACATGAAAATGATCAGAAACCCTATTCAGGTCTAAATGAGGGTTGTTGAACAAATAAAATTGCACTTATATTCTGTAATTTAGTTTTAAATTTCTATGTAACATTTACCCCATTTACGACTTACGGAGTTTGTACAGCAATAATACACTTTTCAAAAACTGACAATAATACAAACAGCAAAGGGTGAAGAAAGCTTAGTAGATGTACAGCACACCTGGAGCGCGTCCATTTTTTTCCATTACTTTTTTTTATATCAAGTGCTCTTTTGAAAGCCAACACTCAACATCTTACTGAACTCCAATTCTGAGCTAAAAAGCAATGAATATTGTACGGATTTATATGATAATAATTGTCATTGGCACAGCTATGTCAGCCTTTGGACCAGAATGTAAACAACATAAATCCTGTGTACACAGCAAAATCCCCAGGGTCAAATTAAGAGCTACAGTACTGCAGAAACTGTTACAGGGTCCAGTTATGTCCAGCTGTGTTTACGAAATCAACACTGGGCTTTTGGCTGTGAATGAAACACGCTCTGCCTCATTGAGTGTCATGATTAAAATTGAACCAGACAAGTTTTATTAATCCATAGCATGAAATTGATATAATGGAAATGAACAGTCTTAAGGGTGAATAAGGTTGAGTAAGATGCAAACTCACCATTGTAAAGTCGCCGGGGTCGAATGCCGTTTAGACGCCCGGTTATTTTCCTTCTCTTCATCTTTGACAAAATATAAAAACCAAATAATTAAGGAAATAAAAATATGATCATAATTTTAAATAATAAAAATGCTTAAAATCACAATTAAAAGCCTATGAATTTAAATCATAAAATGTCTTCATGCCACTTTAAAAATCTTTTCTTGTAAGAAGAGATAATCCTAAAAGCTGAGTGTAGAATAGCTGATGGTTTGTAAACAGGTTATCAACAGGTTGTGGATTGAAATGCCATGGCTTACTTTCATCCGTGGACATGTTCCCCAGGGACGTGTGGCTGGAATAGGGTTTGCTCTCACTTTCATTAAGACACCTTTCAATCCAGCTCTCTGTAAAAGTGAAAATGTTCTTTTCACTCTTTATACACAACTAGTTTTCATCAAAGAAAAAATTATCTGTATTTTTTTCCACTTTTAAAATGCATAAAGCAACAGGTTGAATACAAAATAAGTTAATTTTTTTCAGTCTGCAAACTTTTTAAAATTCTGTAGAAAAATAACCCTGGATGATTCTTTGGAAATACAAGAGGAAAAAAACTAATTTTTAGCATCAAGAGCAACAACAACAACAGCAAAGTCGGGATCACTCTGAGAGAGGCGTGGGTTTCTTCCATGGACACTGCTTGTCATGAAAATGACTTGTCTTGTTTATTTATTAAAGTAAATAAGCATTTATACGTATTTGTATGTCAATGCCATAAGAATTTTTAATAGTCTAACCCCAGCAGGTAATTGGCATAGATTGAAGGTGTGAGCTAAATCGTCTGATGAGAAAACCCCACCATTATAAAACTATTAAAACTACACTCTGACAGGTTATCTTACTCTCAGAAAATATTTACAAAATCCATGAAGAAATATGACTCAATAGACGGCAATGAAGTGCGCATGCGCAGCAACTGCAAGACTTTTTAGGGGCAGCTGTTTATGTTAAGCTCGCGCGCGTTGTCACCTCGACTGAGTCCGCGCGCGCTCGGCGTCACCGCGCTGGACTTAACCGTTTTTTTCCATTTGATGCTGAGAATCAAGTGTTTACGCACGCGCCCTATATATATACGTTTATGTCGGATAATTTTGCATGTACGCTGTTCAGGCCTGTGTTTAGGACAGACAGCGCTGGGCCTGCACCGTTTCCGGCACGGGTCGTGACTACCATCACCATAGCAGCGGTTGCCAAGGATGCGCGTCGGCACGGACTCCAGTTCCGACTGATGAGAAGAGTTTAAAGCTGAGAAACTTTCTCCAGAACGTTCAATGGAAGTGCAATTGTTTAACATGCATGCACAATGACAAGGAGGCGTATGGGGTGGTGTTAGTGATATTGAGATATTATTGGTTTACATTTAATTAAAAAAATATCATGTGGAAATACGAACTTAATAGAAACAGCTTATTAAAAGAGTGTAAAAATATATTTAAAAATCATTATATATATTTTTTTCGTTTATTTGGCCATCTTACTGGAAATTTCGGTAAGTAGCCGAGTAAAAAAAAAAAAAAAAGAATCAAGCAAAACAAGCACTAATAAAGATAAATCCCTGTAAGATATTTGCGACGGTGCCGACAAGCAGTTGGGCCTAATGGGTTCCTAATTAAAACACAATAAAACACGACTTCTCGGAAATGTAGTCTGTTTCTCTCTTTTAAAAAAAAACGCGCTCGTTTATAAACAGTAAAGGTTTAAAGTGAAGTTAAAAGTTATCCTCGAGCCAGGTTGCTGTAATTGAATGGTTTGTTTAGTGCGCAGCTTGAGTAGGTCACAATAATTGGATTAAATCCAATCTAAATGCGGGACGGATCAGAGATCGTTTCTTGTGTGGCACTAAATATCAGAGAGAACATCTACAAGACTGCATGGTACGATAATATATTCGTTTTTATTAGAATACTATATATTATTTAAAATAAACGTACAGTTAATACTGAGCTAAAATGAAATTCTTGGTGCATTTTGTGTTCAAATATTAGGCCTAACCATAGGCGAGATATATGCGGACCAGACCTGATCTGTATTTAAATTAAAGAAATAAAACGTGGTCCGATTAGATTGAGCAGTAATTAGATTTCTATTATAGTAAGACATATAACGGGCACTATAGAAAATACTTTTCACCTCAGGCTACTTTTAACCAGCGCACAGAATACACGCAGCTCGGTGCCTGAGGCAGGTGCAGCTCTGGGCCTCGAGAAAGCAGCGCGACTTTTACACATTCAGCAGAAAAAGGTCTCCAGAAGCGCTTCACAAAGTTAGAAACCTCGAATTTAAATTCCAAATGCCACTCAAAAGTTCACTATGGCGCAAAAGTTGAGAATTAATTTGTATGCACGAGAAGAGCATGCATCCTCTGAAGCAACAAGAAAGATGAAAATAGCCCATCAGTTGTTCATGTCTATGTAAGTTAATGCCACCAAGCTGTCCTGCTGAAGGATAAAAGTACTAAATGTTTTTTTGTTGCTTAAAAAAAAAAAAAAAAAAAAAAAAAATCTCTAAAGTAAGGTTGAGGTCACACATTTCCAAGTCCTGCGTCCCAAAAACCGCCCAGGCTCCCCAAGCATCCCGAAAGCCAGGGCGGCGCAGCATAGAACCAACCTGTGGATTCCATATCAGGCTCTTCGAGCAGCCCACAGTGCATCCTCTTCCCATCCAATGTCCCCAGGGCTCCTCTGAGAAAATGGCTCCGAGCAGGATTCCCCCTCCTCAGCTCCCTCCGACTCTCCGAGAGCACTGCCTGTCACTGAGACGCATTCGATGTGCCGGCTTAACAGAGAGAGTGCGAGAGAGAGAGAGAAGATGGTGGTGGTGGTGGTGATGGTGGAGGAGAGGTGGCGGGGGTGAGGGTTGAAGCGGTGGGGGGGTGCGAGGGTCAGAGACTCCAGAAATCCAGAGGGGGGAAAAGCCAGAGCCGTCAAAATGTTTGCTGATGTTTCATGGGAAAGGGGCTGATTTTATAGGAGCCCTGATGGGGGACATGTCATTGATAGGCTCGGCAGGCTGATGAATGGCTTCGAGTCAGATGGGGATGTGGCAAGGCTCACTGGAAGTCTTTTGTGGGGCTGTTTTGAATAAGAAAAGCTCCCTCCCCAGAAAAAAAGAGGCTTAGATCTACGCAATCCCAGCACTGTGGCCTCCCCGTCTCCCATTATAGCATTTAATACGTTTTCATACCCCCCTCCCTACACACACATACACACACTGCCCCCACTGCCTCCGTTTTAAAGTTCTTGATCCAAGGGCCACTTTTTGGCCAGTTACAGAACTTTCTTCATGTCTGCGTCTCCATTCGGAAACCCCAATGGCATTTTGTGAAGCAAGCAAACAAACTGCGTGCAGCGAAGACAAAGTTGTAACTTTTTATTGATACATCATTTAAAAATGAATTCAAGTTGGAATTATTCTTGCTACTTTTTTTTGTTTTAATCTAGCATTGCTTGTGTCGCTCTATAAAAAAAAAAATCATAGAACAGCACCAAATCTTGAAATGGGAAAAAAGAAAAAGTTTAAGAATTTGGTCAAATCCGCTCTTGCGCAAACCGCACTGGCTGACACCACCATCCCACCCCTCCCCTTCTGTCTCTCTCACTCTCTCCTTGTACCAACCTTATTTTAGTGTGCTGGGAGGAGAGCGTTGGTCACAAAAGGGGGAAGTAAAAGTGTAGAGCCTGAGGCAGGGAGGCTCTGATGGAGTGCCTTCGAACTGCAGAGGGGAAAGCTGTGATTAGAATATGAATGGAACCACAGGGGAGAGATAGAAGGAGAGGAGAAGGAGCAAGAGAAAGGGGGATTATGGCTGAACTGCTCCCCACATGGTGGACAGAGGAGGAAGACTCTTCAGCACTCAGTGTGCCCAAGTATAGTTTACTGGTGTTGCCTTATAACTGTTGCTTCTTTAAAAAAAGAAGAGAAAGTGTGCAGGACAGGTATAGAACTTTTAAACAATATCTAAATCCTTTAAGTTTTTTACATGTTGCCAGATCTTAACATAACTTGCAGGTGAAGGATTGAATATGAGCTCACAGCATTGAGGATCAGGACTTGTGATTGGCTGATTAATTCCAGTTTTCAAGGTGTAAAGATAGTAAGATGTTAGGAAGAGTTCTGTTCCCATCCTCAAGAGACATCCTTTTTCTGTTTTATTACTCTCGGCCTCTCATTAGGCCCTCATTAGTTAGGACAGGTGCAGTCGCCTAAAAGAGACAACAGCACACTCCACCTCCCTCCAGCCTTTATCAGCGAGTCACTGTCAGTGCCCTTTCTCCAGCATTCTCCCAATCAAAAGCTTCCAGAACGGCTTAGTGGGTGGCGGCAAGCTTTGAATGGTGGACATTTTATTAGTGTAAAAAGCACCTGAGAAGGAAGGTGGCCAACATAACAAGCACTTTTCCGCTGTCAGCGTTGTCACATTAGCACTTAATCAAGGACACACAATACTTTCAGCTCCGTCCCCACCATCAGGCCAGTTGGGATAAACACTTCCTTTTTCATTGACCCTTAATCACAAGCAGAGGTTAAATTGGGTGGGTATGCAGGGCAGCACCGCTCTGGGACCCTTGGTTTAAGAAACAGCAAGCAGGTCTGATCTCTGGTGCTGTAATTTAAATGTGAATAATAGCATGGCATAAAGGGGGTTAATAAAAACAATGTGATCGTTTATACTGCTATTTATTCTTTGTTAATGTAAAGGATACCTATTATGCAAATTACACTTATTTATTTTTGAACATTTAGTTGATTTAGAGATTTAAGTTTACAAAGAAATTAATCAATTTGAAAAAAATGCAAGAAAAAAAAGAAATAAAAATTCCCTGACTGTTGGCTTTTTTTTTTTTTTAAACTTCTGTATTGGCCAGGCTTAATATAAGCCAGTAAAATGATCCTCCTATTGTGACATCATATAAGAAGATAGTAATAAGATAACGTAATACAAATCTACATCTTTTAATGTAATAATCCCACAAAACAATACATTTCTCACAAACGAAATAGCCCTGCAAATGTTATAGCTAATTAATTTGCAAGGATTCATTACATTTGTGGAAAGACTAGTGGGATTTTTACATTAAAAGATCCAGATTTGTATTATGTTTGTGAAACACTTTGGGGGAGATCTAAGACCCATGTTAAGTTGCTAAAGAAATAGTAATGTCTGAAGCTTTTGATTGTTAAAGCAAAATGTGCTCATTCTGCAAGTATCTGCACTGAGCACGAAAATAATTTTGATTTAATGGAAATGCTAAATTAGACCAACAAGAAATTCTCAAAACATACCATCTGCCAACCAAATTGTACTGAGCTTTATAATAATAATAATAATAAAAATAATAATAATAAACAATAATTATAATAATTATTATTTAAATAATTTCTTGTGTAAATACATTTCCATTATATCAGTGTTATGATGGTCATATTACATGAATTTAGGATAGATTTCCCCAATTACGCTCTGTTCACTGGTTTACCAATAAAGCAGTGACAAAATGTATGCAACATCAATACATTAGTAAATAATTTATAGAATGATTTATTACTTACATATACATACAGAAAATATAAATTTCCCAAAAAAAACAAACAAGGAAAAAAAACAAAACAAAAAAATAATAGGCAAGCAGCAAATTACTATTATTTTTTTCACTGAAAAAAAAAATCTTTAAGTATGCACTTTTTTATACATGCAAACAAAATTTGCCAACATTTGGCAATATCATGATATCTTATTTAAATTACAACCTGATAATATTCTAATGTAGAGATGTTCAAATGATGTTTGAATCCTCTAATTTAGGCTCAATGTAACCACTAATGGTTTATACAACACACCGACATGCACAGAAACCACTGCGACAGCACGTCATGGATGTGCAGACTGAGACATAACTCTGCAGTTTTTCGAATATAGCGTTTTCTTGGCTTGAGTGTTAGCAGTGTCCGAGTCAGCTCACTCATTGTATCGAGCCAGTTTCAGGCGTGGCACGATGTTCATGGACTGCAGCTCCTGGAAGAGCAGCTTGCAGGCGTAGGGAATGCGGAGAGAGGACACATGGCATGAGGACTTGCAGTAGTGGCACCTGCAGCACACAAACAGCAGGATTGAAAAAACAAAACATATGATCAGGATATTCTTTACACACAAAATGTTATAATTTAGTACTGACCATCCAGAGTATCCGAGCAGGCCACACTGGCCGCACACATCCACTTCAAAAGCGTCACTGGAGATCATGAGACGCTCTAGCAGCAGCATGCTGGCCCCGTAGCCAATCAGGCAGTCCCTCTCCATCTCCCCCAGACGCAGACCTCCGTCCCGGGAACGACCTTCTGTAGGCTGTCTGCGTAACCATGCACACACATGCGATTGTAAAAGTTGTGACTAATGGAAGACATTTTGTTAACATTCCATGATCAGCTTGTGGATCATGATCATTAGTGGACATGAATTATTTTTGGGAATAATTATTACTGTTCTATAGTAGCTGTCGTACTATAGAACAGTAATAATTATTCCCAAAATTAATTCATGTCAACTAATGATC
>JAOVVB010000037.1:27507112-27517995 GCA_028570985.1 Heterobranchus longifilis | reverse complement strand
GAGACTGGTTGTTTGCCTGAATGAAATGAGTCCACCCTGCTAACATGATGCTGACATGCTTAGCTGTTGCTAGCATGATTATATGTAACATCATCTTAGCAATATTTTCATGATTTTCATGCTAGCAACATGCTAATCAGCTTAACACCATGCTAGCATCACACTAATCATGTTAAGAGCAAAAAGCCAATATAGTTAAGTAAAGTAAAGTGCTAAGTTTTAAACTCTGAGTGAGAAAGAGAGAGACTGTTTATCAATAATTAGCTGTGAAGACTTGTTACTATAGTAACTCCTGTCAGTGGCAGAGGGGAGGGGGGCATGCACACTCCTCCAGGTCAGACACAGAGAGCGGCAAACAGGATTTAAGCTCTCAAACTAATGCTTCCCAATGGAGAACCGTAGTTCCGATCGCAAATTCTTTCACCCTGAGTGGCAGGAACTTCTTGACTCCGACATATTGAATTCTCATGCCCATAGAGTGTATTATACCGACGTGGTGACAGTGTAAAAACACCCTCCGATTCACACTCTGTGAATATGGCAGTTGACAGTGGCACATTTCGTGAAAAAACTAAATTTTCATAAAACTTAACCTGCTCTTGTGACACAACCGTAAAAGATAACAAGACAAGGACCCAATCCATAAAACTCCAAAGTCTTGTGACCCGTTTAAACTTTTATAAGTTATAGCACTCCATCCCCGAATAAGGCGCACGGTTTGACACCTCACTCATCGGACTCAAAGTTGGTCTCAATGTTAAATCTGTCTAAGTCACCCCTTAGAAAAGTCACAGCACCCCATTCCCGAATAAGGCGCACGGTTTGACATTAACCATGTCAAACCGCGGGGGCACCCCATCCCCGAATAAGGCGCACGGTTTGACACCTCACTCATGGGACTCGGGCAAAGTTGTTCTCAGTGTTAAGTGGTTAATTGGGTGGTTAATTGCCCTGCGGGGGCAATTAACCACCCACCCCTTAGAAGAGTCATAGAAAACTATTCGCGAATATTCTGCACGCGTGGACACCTCACTCATGGGTCTACGATGAACGGTGCGGGACTAGTTCATCGCCAAAATCCCCATTATAAGTCAATGGGGCAACTTTGGGGACCTCTCTTGCCCCGGGGGTCGAACGTATCCCCCTGTGCGGGGTATCTTCTGACACAGGCTGCAAACCTCTTCAAAAGTGGTAAATTTGACGTCTCTACAAAATTCACTCTCTGCGCTACAATCCGTCAAAGTTGGTCTCAATGTTAAGTCAATGGGATTTTTTCACCCCTTAGAAAACTTTTGTACGGAAGAAGAATAAAAAATTTTTAAAAAAATAATAATAATAAGCCTGCAAGAGAACAATAGTGATGCTTTGCAAGCACCACTAATAACTTGTAAGAGAAAAGGTAAAATATAAGACCTTTAATTTAAAAGAACAGACTAGCAAGAGATTACAATAAAATTAATCCATTTATTACCTCATGTGGAGACACTGGTCTGGTGACATTAAAGCTCTCCTCGACATCAGGCATCCCGACATAGATATTGAGGTATCTATTGAGGAAACATAACATTATAAGTAAAAAATAAAATTAAAAAAATGAATACATCATTAGCAAAATATAGAAACTGCAGCCTTACTTTAGATACCACATGGGATCTGCATCGCTTGTTATCTTCTCATTGGCTTTCATGATCTTTTTTATCTGAAAGAATAGGCCACAGATGATGAGATAGCTCTGTGCATTAAAAATAATAAACTTTTTGACATAAACAAGATGCATATAAATCCACTTACTTCCACGTTGATGAAGTAGTTAAAAGAGTCGATGTGCTGCTTTACCAAGCCTTTAATCTGTATATGAATAAAAAATGAAAGAGTCTCTAACAAGGAACAGGTAATAAAAGGGTAGCATTATTGCAGAAACTTATTTTTTTTATTCTATGTCACTAATTGGACATGATGCTTACCTTTAAAAAGGCTGGAAGCAACTTCCATTTTTCCTTAAATAAAACAGTAAAAACAACATTAGCCTCAACCACATACACCACGATATGCAGAAGACCACACATGGAATAATCTCTATTTCTTTACACCCTATAGACTGCATGTAAACAGGCAGTGAGAGGATTCACCTCAGGTTAGCCACCTGGCTAACATGTTTAAGCATGCAGCAGTGGAGCTCGTGCTGGCTTTAACGCTCGCTTACCTCCACTGTGTCTACAGGAGCAGCGAGCTGCTGGGGGGACAATCCCCCAAAATCCTCCTCCATGAACTCCATGCTCTTTACTACTGATACGACAAACTGCGCTTAACAAATCATATCACAAACTTTATCACTATTCAACCGGAAGTTGAATACACGCGTGAATGGTGCAGCAAAGAAATGTTACCGGCTAAAACAATAATGCGGTGCAGCGAAAAAATAGTACCGGGTAAAAAAAAAAGTGACAAAAGCATTAGTTCCACCCACAAAAGACACCTCCTCAAACAGATCAACATTTGATGTGAATATTGTCAGCTTTTTTAAGCATAACTATAAAAGTACAATAAATGCCCAGACAGGAAATATGTAAATAAATTATTAAATAAATAACAGGTGGTACGGTGGTGCAGTGGTTGGCATTGTGGCCTTGTACCACCATGGTCCGGGTTTGATTCCTGCCTCCAGTCTGTGCAGTCTGTGCATGGTGTTTGTATGTTCTTCCTGTATTTGGTGGGAGTATTCCAGGTATTCCGGTTTCCTCCCACAGCCCAAAGACCTTCAGATTAAGTTACCTGGTGTTTTCAAATTACCTGTAGTGTGTGTGTAGTCTGTAGTCTGTAGTGTGTGAATCCCTGCAATGGATTGGCACCCTGTCCAGGACGTACCCCGTCTCATGCCCAAAGTCTCCTGGATAAGCAGGATTGAATATGAATGAATAAATAATAATAACAACAATAATAATAAATACATAAACAAGCATGAATGACTGGAAGAAAAAACACAAATAAAGAAATGCACAAATGAAAAGACAAATAATTACACCCTGGAATTGACTGACATTTGATCCGGGGTGTAAACCTCCCCTCGTACACCTTGTTTCCAGAATCAGGCTCAGGATTCACCAGGATAAAGTGGCTACTGATGAATATATATATATATATATATATATACTGTATATACACACACAGTGTATATGAATGAACAATATAACCTACAATGAATCAATCAGAAAATCCTTAAATAAATGTTCACACAACAAACATAAAACAACAGATTACTGTTTTGATTAATAGTTGTTACTTACTTATTACATGATTGCAAGATACTTAAAAGACATTAAATACTTTAACAATACACGTTACTATAAGAAAAAAATAAATAAGGGAAAACAACAATTATAATCTATGAATAACTGTTTTGTCATTTATGTACATGGAAAAAAAAAACTTTAGTAAGTTAATAAAAGTTTCCAGTGATTATTTTTGTCTTTATAAATGTTGCACAAATTGCTTAATCACCTTTCCAACTTAACCAAACATTTATTTCGCTAAAATTAAAAACCTTCCCACACAAAGAACTAAAAATGGCATATAAAGGCCTTTCAATACATCTGAAGTAAGTTCATTTAATAATTTTAGGTCACTTCATAGGAATAACTACTTTAGTCTATGGTGATATGCTTCATCTGCATAGTGGCAGTCCCTTTCTACTAATGGATGTGGTAGATGATGACTGGTAACTTGTGCATAATAACAGACAAGCTACTGCATTTAGCAGTTGTGCTTCTGCAAAGGGAAAAATATGTAGGACTATACGGTGAGTGAAAACTGTGCTGGAATTATTAATTAATAAAGACAACATTTTGATTTGCTATTCATTTATTAAACAAATGGTTTTTAACAGAAAATTGCAGAATAAGTCCAGGTTATGCAATATCTTTTTAAACTACATGCTTTTCAATTATAAGACTTCTTTTCAACTTGGATTTTTTTTTCAGCCTAAATGCAAGGACAAACTTTTAAAAGTTTAGTTAAATGTAAAATACAAACGCATTTATATTGCTCAGACACTTGCTACGTGAACTGGTCTTTAAACAATGCCAGCTCATTCTAAAATGTAATGTTACATCAACTTAATGACTATTTTATAGCTATAAAAAAGGCTGAATGTCAAACGCAGACGCAGACAAATCACCCATTTAAATGTAAAGCTTAGTTGCTCTGTTTGTGTCGGTTGTTGCTGCTCAGGAGCTTGGGGTAGGAGGTTCCGATGGAATATCCATGTCTGCTGACAACAAGCTCTAGTTGGTACTGGTCCATATTCACCACCGCAGTGCTGGTTTTCTCGTTGGACGACAGGAAGAAGATGGTAAACACGGCCATCTCAAACTCAGGACTGACACCAATGAAAGCACTGCCCACTGGCTTGACCAGACCATGCCAGCTGAACTGCACGTTCAAAACGTGATCGTCTGCATCCGGCTAATGGAAAGAGAACAAGAAGATTTGTTAAAAGTTGTACGTTCTTTATTTTCAGATAAAAAAATTTTTATGACAAATTGCTGTGGTATAAGAGGAATAAAACACTTCAGCTCAGCACATGCTTTTATGGAAAACTAATCAACTTCAAGGTTACAGTAATTCCACTTTGCATTGTTTGTTTTTTACTATGTTAATGAGTTCAATAATAATATTCTAAATCACTGCTGTTTTAGGTCCCTTAACAATAAATTAACCTTTTTCTGTGTGCTGCAGCAAGTTTACCCTTCATAATTCTAATTAATGTTTGAAGTCAGGTTCAACAATAAACAGTTATTTCAGACTTATTTCCAATTTGTTGTTATTTTGCTGACTTTTTTTGTACTTAACGAAACATTCACATTTTCTGCACAAATTAACGTTGAACATTTTTGTTTTAATAAAATCTACATTTACTCTAAATATGTGTGACTTGTCGGCAATATCTTTCAATGTACGGTGTACAGTAAATATGATGGACAAACCAGATCATTTCTTGTTGCTTTGTAGCCCTTATAATCAAGATGGTTCTGCTTTTCCTGGAGGTAAAACTGGACCCAGTTGTGGAGACCCATAATATCACTGCCAGATTTTGTTTCACCAACAAAGACATGTTCAAAGCCACTGGAGTCCTCTCTGGTTAGGTGAATACAGAAAAATACTTAAATACAAAAATACATCTTACTCTCTCACTCATTCTCTATACTGCTTCTCTATACTCCTGTAAAGGGTCGTCGGAGGTATGAAGCCTATCCCTGGGGACTTCCATCCCTATCCATCACAGGGCACAAGCATGCACAATTTTGAAATGCCAGTTAGATTAATCTGCATGTCTTTGGATTGTGGGAGGAAACTGGAATACCTGGAGGAAACCCACCAGAGAGAACATGCAAACTCCACATAAACAGACCTGGGATGGGAATTGAACCCTTGACCCTGGAGACCCCATTGCTAACCACCGTGTTGCCACTGTAAATAAATACATCTCCATCCATCAATGTAGGAACCTCTATAGTCCAATTAGAGGGGATTACCATTGTATTTATTCCCATTTTACAACTGTGGTGGGACCTCCAGTCAACATTCACACATATTCACACACTACGGGCAATTTGGCAAGGCCAATTAGCCACCTAATCTGCACGTCTATGGACTGTAGGAGGAAAGCGGAATACCCAGAGGAAAGCCACCAAGCAGAAAATAGGGAGAAAACATGCAAACTCCACGCCCACAGGCTCTGATGAGGTCATTGAATCTGGACCCTGGAGATGCAAGGCGGCAGTGCTAAACATTACACCACCGTGCCGCCAAATAAATACATGAATACATAAAAAAGAAAGAAAGGAAAGAACAGAATGTACCCCATTACTAGATGTGCAAGTCACAAATTCACTTGTCCCACATTGGACCAGTTAGATATGGGTCTATATTTAAACATAAATGCTTACAGACAATATAAAGAGAGACTCACCCTCCATTCCTGTCTCTGTGGTAAAGTCGGAACCACATGTTATAAAGCTGCGTCTTAAACAGTCTCAATTCCGAGTTCGATTTTCCCTTTTTTACCAAATACTGGTGAGCTTTCTGCAAATGAATCAGGCAGATGTCAGGGTTGTGCACTTCACAGTAGATCAGCCATTACATGTTTAATTGTACATTATATTACTGTTAACAACAATGTGACTGAAAAAAAGCATCGATTTTAAAGAAATTTACTCTATACTGTATACTACTGTATATAACTATAATAAATGAATGAATTAATAAAATAGTTATGTATTAACAGTAAAACATGTGTGCAAAAATGACTAATGACACTCTGATAGGAAAGGAAAGGAAAGGGCAAAGTCTGCCAAGGGATCGTGTAGAGTTAGGACAGACATGTTCGGACAAATGAACAAGGTGTGAGGGGACATGCCCTTTATTTTTCTCTGTTTAGAGGACTTAAATGTCATAGAGACAGTGAAACTGACAATAATATACTGTTTACAACATAATATTGTAAACTCTGTTGTAATTGTAGTCAAACACTTTAAAATACATGTAAAAGTTAATTCCCTTCTCTTTAAAATCTATGCTTTTTTGTGTAAAAAAAACAAACAAACAAAAAAAACTCATATCATAGTAAATCAAGTCATAGTATGAAGAGCCGCACCACGAGATGTTTTAACTGATTATAAGAGCCCTGACGCAGAGCTTTAGAGGGGGTCAGTGAAATAGGAGTTTGTGAGAGTGTTTATGACAGGCCCTCCCGTTTGGAGATGGCGTGGGATTATTAATTAGGAAACTCAAAAGGAAACAAAAGAAAACTGAAAACACTAAATAAGCAGAGCTTCGCCGTCTATGTAAGAACGGACAGGGCTCTGGAAACTAAAGAAAAACTTCTATCCTCTCGGGGCTCACGCTCTTACCGAGGATTTATTGGAGAGAGAGTTTCTTAATTTATGCTTTACACCCCTATAACTTTTATTTATTTCTTTATTTCTTTTCTTTGTTTGTTTGTTTTTGGCCCTGATACCTTACCGGTGCTACCTAAATAATCACACGAAGTGGCCGCGGTATCAGGACCCTTTATATAAACGTTCAGGCTGATTGCCTGTCGGCGGCGTTGCCTGGCAACCGCGTGTATAAATGGCCGCGTCTTTGCCTGTTCAGAACTCCGCGTGCTAGCAGCCTGGCGATCTGCCAGTTCTAAACAGTTTATGCGCGGTTCTGCCCCTCGCGAGACCCGCGTCGTTACAGACATATAACCTTTATTTTATTTATTTATTTTTTTTTAATAGAAAACCTGTGCCATTATTTATTTAACAAAAATTAAGCCAAAGTAAAAAATAACATGCACACAATGCTAAATACCCCCTTACTGCTTCCACTGGATTTAAGAGGGTAAGTTGCATCCAGGTGCTGATAATCATCAGCCCTTGATTAATTGATCATTAGCAGGCCTAAAAGTTTGCTGGTCTGGAGCATTCAGGTATGTTTTACCACAATGCCAAGAGGGAAAAACATCGGCAATGGTCTTAGAGAAGCAATTGTTGCTGCATGTAAATCTGGGAAGGATTATAAAATCATTTTCAAACAATTTGGAGCTTTTACAAACAATTTCACCCCAAGGTCAGACTGTGCAATGCCCAAAGAAACCCCAAGACCTATATTTTAGAGCCTACAGACTTCACTGAGCATGTTAATTGCTAAAGTCCATGATAGCACAATTAGAAGAAGACTGAACAAGTACAGTTTGCCAGGAGAAAGCCTCCCCTGTCTAAAAAGAATATTGAAGCACGAGTGAGGTTCGTAAAACTACATCTGAACAAATCACGTCCTATGGACAGATGGAACCAAAGTAAAGTTGTTTGGCCTTAAAGCTCAGTGCCATGCTTTGAAAAAACAAAAAAACAAAACAGAATCTCGGCAAAAATACCTCATGCCCACTGTCAAGCATGTGGTGGAGGAGTGATGATTTGGGCTTATTTTGCAACCACACAACCTGGGCACCTTGGAGTGAGTGTACAATGAACTCCTCTGTGAACCTAGTAAAGTATACTAGGAGACTATAAAAGTATTCTAGAGGCAAATGTGAGGCCATCTGTCCGACTGATAAAGCTTGGTCGAAATTGGGTCATGCAACAGAACAATGAACCAAAGCACACCAGTGAATCTACATGAGAATGGCTGAAAAGTAAATTAATCAAGATTTTGGAATGGCCTATTGTGGCGAGGTCTTAACAGTGCCGTTCATAAGTGAACACCCAAAAACCTCAATGAAGTAAAGTAGTGTTGTAAAGAAGAATGGGTCCACATGATTATTTTGGCTATTATTTATGTGACTGTAAATGTATATTAGAAAATAAAATGATTTTGATTCGTATTCTGCATTTTAATGCATTTATAGAGTTAAAGACAAACTTTTAATTTAACTTCACTAAGTGTGTTATCCTAGTCTCGGTTGTGGTGGATCTAAGATGTGTCCCAGCAATACTGATTATGGGAAGAGAATATATCCTGAATTGGATGCTATTCCATCTAACAACCCTACACTCACATGAGTTTAGATTTGGGGTGATTCAGAGTCATGGGTCTACTGGAATGTAAACAAAATGTGAACAATGTGAACAAAGAGAACATGCACAATCAGTACCCAAGTTCAGGATTTAAACTGATAATATTTAACTTATCTCCATTTTATCATATTAACATACACTGTTTATAATGGAGAAACATTTGACAATTCATACACACTAAACTACATGTGTAGTTTTATTGTTATGGTGTACGAAAAATTGCAATTGACTGATGGATTTTTAACAATTAGAACAATTATACACTGTCATACACATCACACAGTGGTGTTTATACCTTCATTACAGCTGTCTCTAGGATGGCATCCAGAAAAGCATTATTCTCAGCTATCTCATCAGTAGTCACCTTCTCAGCTACACCAGTGGACCTTTCATAGTTATCCAGCAGCTTCATGAACCCTAGAAGGAAGTAAGTCTTACAGTATGTTGACCAAACTTTACAGTTAATGCTTTTCGAACAAATAATTTGATCCGAAGATAATTTAATTATGTGATTATAGCATAATTTATAGCATTATAGCATGATTTTGGAACAGAAAAAAAAATTCTCATTGCATTTATGTTCCTATTCTGGTGCTGTTGCTGCAGTAAATAAATCCTTTACACTGCATTAATGGTTCTTTGGAGCCAAGCATGTAAAATGGAAGCTTCACAGTTGGAAAAAGAATCCTGGCACGCCCTGTGAGAAAGGCATGTCCAGATCCGCTCCTGGGAAAATTGAAGCTTTTGTGCAACCCAAGCAGATTTTTACACCATGCATTTTAGAAAGTAGGACATCTTTGAGAAACACAGCTGACAAATTCCAAACCTATTCCAAATTGGCTTTTCTCTTACTTGCATATGTAGTGATGGATTTCAGTTTGTCCTCGTTCACATGGGAGAAGAGAGGAGATGAAGCATAATCGACTGCAACTTTGCTTCCTTTAGGTATGAACCCGGCTCGACCCTTTATTGTTTGTTTTAAAAAAAAAAAAAAAAGCAGGTAGACAAGGACTGAAGCTTTATAATATTATAAAATTCATAGAATTTTTTTTTAAATATATTATTTCTTACGGCACTACAAAATAGCAATGAAATAAGAAAAATCTCTGACAGTGAAGGAAATGCTTATCTCTAATGTCTCATCTCTATGTCATCATTTTTCATATATTATAAAGAAAACAACAACAAAAACATATGACACCATACCTGCAGTGAGATCTTGTAGTCTGTCCCTGGATTTAAGCGATTGTTGTCCAACTTCCAGAGCTCACCGATTATGTTAGACAGCTCCTCGTTTACAGTTTTCCTGTAGAATTAAAAAGAATTTCAGCACAGTCTTTATTAAAATATTGTATACTGTGTGAAACAAGTATACAAAGCATCTAGAGAAAAAGATCATCTTACGCTGCTTCATTAAAATGTCCAAAGATGGCGAAGAGCACAAGACATCCCTGTAGTTGCCTGAAAGTGGATGCAAAATTAATAAACAGCCACATATAATGTATGAGCAAGAACATTAAACTTCTTTGCTGTCTATTCGGGATACATACTGCTCCAGTGCCTATGAAAGAATTCCAAGCACATAAAGCTTATACAGTAGTGTATCGACATAAATCAGTGTGAGACAAGAATGATGAACAGAATAAAAAAGCATACATATCTTACCTGATAGACATTGCTCTTTGTTTCCCTGTGCAGCAGAAATGAAGTTACAGTTTCTCTTCCTCGGCTGAAACACAGATTGCTGCTCACAATCTAAACACCCACAGCACTTACTTACATAATACGCCCCAAATCCAAAAAGGGTGGGTAAGGTTTTTTTTTGTTGAATGACTCATTTAAGAGAGCCAGTCAGCTGACTTTAAAGCACAATATGGATTGTCCTTCTTTTCGAACTTACTTAGTCAGTACAAGAGCATTAATGTGGATTACTGTCGATGTCTAAACAGTAAACTGCAATGTTTATAAGGAAATGTTGTGTACGTTAGTATTAGATTTTTTGAAAAATCTACTTTGATGAATAATGATACAACAATGAAACTTCTGAACAAACGACCTGAGCAAAATGCTACAAATATGACTTCAAAACCAAATTTTTTTGCCTTGATTGAATATTTAACATGATAGAATATCTAACAATAACAGATACCTGTGTCGGCTGCACGGTGGTGTAGTGGTTAGCACTGTCGCCTTGTACCTCCAGGGACCGAGTTCGATTCCTGACAGGCTCGATTCCCGTCTCTGTGTGAATGGAGTTTGCATGTTCTCCCCGTGCTTGGTGGGTTTCCTCCGGTTCCTCCCACAGTCCAAAGATATGAAGGTTAG
>JAOVVB010000037.1:27490088-27500764 GCA_028570985.1 Heterobranchus longifilis | reverse complement strand
AACAAATGTTCAGGCGTTTGGCCAAAGATTTAAGAATTTGGCTTTTGCGGTGTGTTTCTGTGTGCTTTGTGCGTGTGGTGTGCATGTTTTTTTTTGCTAAGTGTATCCGACTGCGATGGACACTTTTTCAATAATTCTTTCATCATTTGTTTTTATTTACAGACCAACAGTTAGTGTAAGTAATGACTGTTAGAACACCTTGGATGTGGAGTGACACATATAGTTAAATGTCCCAGTGCTGTTATGCTCTATATCACCACTCGTCGAATGTCTCTCATCCAATCAGATTACTCTGTTGGAACTGTTGCATAATTTTATCTTTTGCATCAGCAAGACGTTTCCTTAAAACACATATTTTCGAATGATGCATTCATCCTAATTGTCTTTGATGGTAGTTAGTATGTTAGTACATAAATCAAACTAAAGCTCATTTTAAAAGCTAAAAAGATTAAAGCCAAGTAAGAGCTATTAAGTAATTGCACAATTCATAATATGATTATACTGTTATTAAAATCATCATTAGTTGGTGCTCTATAGTAACGCCTACCTTTTCTAAGTTCTGTGGAGAAGCCTGCAAGAGAGTCTGTCCTGAGGAAATCCACTGTTTGGCATGATTTATGTACAGACCCAGTCCTTGTTCCTGCATCCAGTCACACACCTGCTCCCGGGACCAGCGTGCAAACGGAGCATCCACCTCACTGACACACAGAACCGCACACAATTTCACAATCCAAGTCAGGCAAGTGTAAGCAAAGTGCAAGTCGGAAATTTAAATACTGTGTTGGTGTGGGAAAACACCTCACAGTGTGATATTTCTATTATACTGTACAGACAGTTATGCAGACTCTCATGACCTGAAATGTCTTTCCAGAACTGCCAACCTCTAACGGACGTAAAAGTAAAAAAAAGTTTTTTTGTTTTTTTTTAGTGACACCACACTAACACACACATGGAGCTGACTTGCACAATTATTTGTCTAACATCTGTTGTAGAAGCTGTGAAATCGTTCCACATAGCTGACATTTTTTCTCAGTTTTTTGTTAGATTTAACACTTTGGTGTCGGGGAACTCAACCAACATTTTTATTCTTTCCCCCTTTGATCAAAAATAAAAGGCTTTTTCTTTCCATTTTCTACCTGAAAATTTAGCTGATCTTTACCCTAAATGTAATAAACTCAAACATGATGTACTTTATTTCACATTCATAAATATAATCCTTTCTCCATTAACTTCGAGATATTAGATCAGCACAATTTTTGCCTGGAATTTAGAGTCAAAAATAGAGCAAATCAAAGCTCACAATTAATGTGAGACAAAGGAAGGGGTATCGCTTAAAATTGCCAATGAATACCCAAATGAACTCAAGACAAAAAGACAAATGTCAATTGTTCTAGATTCATGTCAGGTGGAGATGAGAGCAGAATGCTCCTTCAGGGGATTTTTCATCTCACTGAGCTCTGAAAATAAAAAGCTGCTCTTTTGTATGCAACTCAATCACAAGTACAGTTATAGCATTTTTTAAAATCTTGTAAGCCACAAGAGAAAAAAGTAAGACAATATCAGTTTCCAGATGGAGTGCAGCACTACAGTATGAGTGGGAGCATTATGCACATTTTCACAGCCAGTTTCTGATTACAAACTAACTGGTTTAAGTCTTTATTTCTAACATATACAGGGTGGGCCAAAAGTTTCCATACATAGGAAAAAAACATTTAAAAATAAAATATTTTAAAATAGTTTTTTTTGAGCAAGAAATTAAAATTATACTGATGATCACCAACACCACCATTGCACACGTATCTCCAGATGTGCTGATGCATGTTCATTAACAGTGGGTGAAACGTATTACGACGCATTTTTAAAACAATGGTAACCATGTAAAGCATATTATATGAATAAGTTGTTTCTTACAAAAAAATTATTTAGTTTTCCTATGTATGAAAACCTATGGCCCACCCTTTACATTACTGCACAGTAATTTTTTTTTTCTTTACATATGCCAGTGCCTTGCTCAAAAACCCAATAATGGCAACCTGGTGGAGATGGGGCTCGAACCGCTGACCTTCCAATCAGGACCTCAGCGCATTAACCTTCTGAGCTTCCACTATCCCATAAAGTAATATGAGTTTAGCTATGGCTGTATCCAACCGCTGTAAGGAAATCATGCAAGCTAGCAAGGTTTTGGAAAACATTAGGCTGTTTTTTTTATTACCACTGTGTTTATTAAACTGGCGTCCTACCCAAAATGAGTTTTGATAGCAAGACAGCCAAAGCAATGTTCAGGTGTCAAAGTATATTATTGACAGAAAACTCAACTTTTTCATCCTTGCCAAAACTCAGGCAACTACACATTAATCTGAAACATCAGCAATTTCAAGTTTGTGGTTGTCATGTGAAAGCTTTGGATCACCACCAGGGGGTGCACTTTTCACATAGGTTACTGTGACATTGTTTACTCCATCTACAAGCGCAGCCCACTCATGCATATGAACCCTGACTGACCTGCTAGTATTGTGTAGATCACGTGACCATCCCAGCCTTGGACCAGCTGTGGCTCTGACTCCTCCCCGCTTGAACTCGTTCTCTGATATGTTGTCATCCAAGGTGAATGTGGTTGACTGACTTCTTGTAAGCCTTTAGTGATAAGTAGTGTACAATGGATTGGTTACAGTTAGGGAATTATTCTGCTATATATAGCAGAAGTATATAAATATATATTTAAAAAAAAAACATGTCTACTCACTTTCCTATGAAGGCTTTGATTCCCTTAGACTTCTTCTTGCCCTCTAAACAGCTGGAGAGAGTATTTGTGCTGTCACTGGTGCTAGATTTCTGTGGCATCCCTGCAAGATCCAGGTGATCCATACCGTCACGCTCTGTCTCAGCTGTTCAAACACACACATAACCAACAATTCACGTTCTGCTGCAAACTGACAAACACATTTCCAAACTTGATGCTAATTCAGAATGAAAACACAAATGTATTCACAAAGCCAAGTGAAAAATCAACAACAAGGAAATACTAGAAACACTGCTATAGAAGAATGAATGAAAATAACATCTGGCCAGAATTAAAGAACAACAAAAGCTAACGGATGTGATTTGAAAAGGATGAACACATAAGGGGAGATTTTCATAAAAAGCACCTAATATTTATTAGGTGATGGTTCGACTGCAAAGCCAGTTCTGCTGCATAAACCAGCCCTGGTCGGGTCCACATGCATGGGATCACAGTTGCGCAAATGTGGTGAGACTGGATAAATGCAGGAATGCCGCCGGCTCCTTCCGGTGGATTAGCATGAGTGGAATGACTAAATACACCAAAAACGTCAGAAAATTGAGCAGAGAACTTAATTTACCAGTATTCCTCTGTTGTGCTTGCTCAGAATTGTGGCGGAAAAAGCATGCATGACGAGATGGATTGTAAAATGCAAAGTTTGCGTGATTTCGACAATGTGTATAGCTATACATACGATGTGTACGATACTTTAACTGCATGCATCTTTGTGTTGCATTTTGACAAATCATAAAGACATGCAAATACCACCGTGAATAAACTGTATATCAAAATGAACAGTGAAACCTAACTGCTGTCATTGATGTCTGAGATGGTTACAATTCTTCCCTTATTACAAACACTAGGAGTTGCAATGTCTCTCAGTGGTGTCAGAGCGACACATCATCACTAGCTTCTCACAGGTATGACGCAAATATAACCAACAATCAACAAATTAAAAAACAACAACAGAAATATTACAATACAAACACATTTATCGTGTTTCAGGGTCGAGTTTTCCTTGAAGGAAGGATTTGCTGTGTGCCTCGAGCAGAGCAATTATGCTTAGTGCCGGGGCTTTACTGTATCTATCGCTAGAGCGACTGCAGCTTTCACACAACACATCAGCAAAGTAAAGGGGGAAAAGGGCAAAGGTAGGCAATTAAGTATAACACACTGTCTCTTTGGACAAATATGCTGGACAGATAATTCTTTTTTTGTTAAATGACAATGAAACAAAATTTGTATCCCTATTATTATTATTATAATATTTTTGGAAGTGCAAAAACTTTGCCGATTAATGCGAATCATACCGGCGGGGAGGTCGGCCCGATTTTCCCTGCTGGGAATTAGTGGGTTCTTACAGTTCTAAGGATTCAATCAACAGTTTTCCAAAAATTTCTGTTTTTCTGATTTGAGACAGGGCGGCCGTATCGCCTGAGATTTTACAGGGGTCGAAAAACTCAACTACTTGGTAAAAATTATGTTGATCAAAAATGGCCCTGAAATCACTGTAAAAATCTCTTCATAGACTTTAATGGGGTTTGTACAGTAGACAAACACTGGAAATAAAAAGCTTGATCCCTTGTACCCCTACATCACATTTTTTTCAAGAATTGTATCTAGCTTCAATTTGTTTTATTATTTTGGTTAATTGTAAAGGACCTTTGAAAGTGTTGCTGATGAGGAATTTCTCAGGTACACAATACTCCTCAAAAACACGGCAGGCTTACCAAGATTCGGAGCACTGGCTGTCCTCTTGCCTCCTCTGAGCTTAAAGAAACCTCGACCAAAGGACGATCTCGCCTTCTTTGTGCCAAAAGCGTCATATTCGACAGCACGGGTGCCGCTGGTGGACTTCGGGGGTAAGGTTGTGATCTTGTTGAACTCATCAAAAGCACGACTCTACAGTGACAAGACACATTATTTCATAAGGTTCGTACAAAATAACAGTTATGTGAGAAAATGGTGATCAAAACCTACTTCTGCTGGACTCTTTCCAACTGCCAAAGGCCTCTGGGAATTAACAAAAAAGAAAGAGAAAAGGTTTTAATAAATATTGATATTTAATTATGAAGCTTTACTGAGACACATACAGTTTAATGATTATACAGTCCTAACTGTAAGGCGAAAATTTGTATTTTTTAGAAAAATAGGACCAAACTCCACCTTTTCACTAGTGCTGCTGTCCAGTTTGCCCAGGCTGCTAGATTTAGGGGCGTCGACATTTCTGCAAGAAAAAGTCTATTTGAATCAGTGTCTCACAGCCAAAAGTTTTTTTTTTTTTTAAAGTATGATCGCAAAATGTCCAAATTACCACATACTGATAAATTAAAGAAAGGACGTACAGTGTGTGACTCTCGACAACATGGCCATACCCGAGTTTACTTATAACCACACCAGAGTTACAGCTATAAAAACAGACAAGCTACCGTTTCCTTTTTTTTTTTAGATATCTAATGCACGTGATCCTGGGAACATACACTGAAACAGGAATCATCAAAGAGGTCAATTACATGAAAACTTGGCTACTGTTGACTGGTCTTTGAAATCAACAAGTTATTGCCAAATTTCTCACTCATCGTCTATACCGCTTAATCATGTATACAGGGTCACGGGGGCCTGGAGCCTATCCCAGAATCCGCACAAGGCGGGGTACACCCTGGACAGGGTGCCAATCCATCGCAGGGCACACACACATACACACACACACACTCATTCACACACTACAGGCAATTTGGGAACGCCAGTTAGCCTAATCTGCATGTCTTTGGACTGTGGGAGAAAACCTGTGTACCCAGAAGAAACCCACTAAGCACAGGGAGAACATGCAAACTCCATGCACAAAGAGGTGCGAATCGAACCCAGACCCTGGAGGTGTAAGTGCTCCCTATCACCAAATTTCTTCCCAAGGTAAATGATTCCTGATTAAACAGGGCATTAGATATTTAAGCAATTCATCAGCAAATAGTAATTTCTATTCATTTTTCAAAACCATTCCTGACAAGATGAGCTATTTAACACCAACCGTAAACGACAACAAAACCGATTCATCTCTTTTACATTATGGTCAAGCAAAAACACCTTTTGCTTATCATCAGACCATAATTTCATATATTAAAACAAAAACTCCGGACAGGTTGCAAACCAGGGGATGATTTTTCTGATAAACTACTGAAAGCTCCCCTTTTTGCAACTCGAACATACTCACTCCAGACTGGTACTAATCACCGGCTCCTGCGACTGACTTGGCTCCAGATGCACTGCATCACTACACAGGATAAACACACATATGTATTGGAATGCAAGCATGGAGGGAAAGGAGTGATGGACGAGCAAGTTGGAGATGTAAACATAGTCAGTGTTAAAAAAGTATACAATGGAATGAAAAGTAAAGGGAAAGAAAAAAATGCAAGGAGATACTGGGTGGGATTAATCTTGGGTGGTTATAATATGTATTGACAAGCAAGAGCAGCTAATAGGTATTAGACTAACATATTTATAGAGGGGATGCAAACAGAGTTAACGGCAATACAAAATGAATTAGACTGGAGTGTGAATTGAGTCTAAATGCAATGAAAGGGTTAAGGAAGTATCTAGTGATGAGTTTATCAGGTTGTCAGATTATTCTTCTATTGCTTTGATCCAGTCACAGCAGCCTGCACATCTGTCAAGGGCGCTGAAATATGTATATTGCCAGTAGGTAGGCGCTCACCTGGGTGACTGGACTGGCTCCAGATCTACATCAGTGTCTAGTTTGGGTTGTGATGTGGATGAAAGTGAAGACACCTGCAGCATGCTGACAAAGGTCTTCGACTAAGCACAGAAACAATAAACAGAGAGGAGAAACGTAGATTAGAAGGACGTCAAGTGTTATAAATAGCCTATTCCGAACACCCCTTCAAAGGACCATGAGGACAAACATGGCAAGTGATGTAACATAAATGCTTTCATCCTATCATTCAGAGTTTGTGAGTTTGATTTTACAGGCGGGAGCTTAGAGAGCAGATTGGCCGGAGGGGACGGGGAGCATTGCAAGGTTCAAACTGTGCACCAGGAACGGGATTCCACAAAAGGCAAGAAGTAAAAGTTGCACACATGGGCCATGTGTATTTAAATGTGAACAGGATGACAAGAAAGAAAGTTTTAGAGTACTGAGCTCAGAAACTGCTATCAATTACAGTAGATCCTCAAATTGCTTAACTTTTCCAGAAAAAAAAAGTTAGTTTGAGTTGATTTAGATAAACTTGGCCGAAAGGGCTGCCTACTTCTGGTTTGTTATCCATTAAAATGAAAGACGTCAATGCTGCAACTGAAATCGGTTCTGCATGCTGTGCAAACTCTAATATGAATCATCTGTAGACTCAGAGCAGGGCTTGGAATGTCATGTGCTCGTGTTGGCTCAAGTCTTGCAAAGTTCAAAAATAAACTCATTTCAAGGGTCTTAGAAATTAAATCGGCATGCTAAAAAACAGAAACAATAGAAAATCCGATGCCAGAGAAGAGAAACAATAACTAGCAAACGTTCCAGAATCCTACAAGTGCACGCAAGACTGTCTGGCATCGAGCTACTGTCGGATTCAGATGCCGTACCTCATCTTGACTCTTTACGTCCTCAGCAAATGACAGAACGGACTTGTCGGGATCCATGGAAACCGACATTGCCGTCGACATGGAGAGAGAGCTGTCGCTGTTGCTCTCGTCGCTTTCTTCTTCCAATTTATCTGGAAGGAGTAAAACGTATATGAAATAACTGTTGTAACTGGTTTCATGATCGTGTTTATCGTTTGGTGCACGTGTGAAGTTTGCTCACCTTTCCTTCCCTGCACGGACATGACCATGTCTTGCACCTTTTTGTAACGTGTGAGTGACTGTCGAAGCTCCTCGATCTTGCGATCCTATGGCAGAGGCATGAAAAATTATCACGGTGTAAAAATACACCGAAAAAAACAAACAAAAAAAACACACACAAAAAAAAGTCAGGAATATTGGAGACAGTACCTTTTCTTCATTGGCTGCCAGAAGTGACTCAACTGCCTTCTTCATTCTTTGCACTTCCAAATCTGCAACACACAAGTCGTGATGTAAAACGAGAGTAAAGGAATGACAGCGACACGAACGCAAAGCGGACAGCGGCATGTCAATTCCAGTGTTACAGAGGGAGCTAAGGTCCGGCAGTGACGGCGTCGCATATACAGTAGATGAGCTCCATACAGTGTACTGTGGGAGTGGGGGGCAGAGACCTCCAGCATCAGAAACGTCCTAGGAAGAATGATGTAGGGAAAGGAGGAAAAGGAAGGATGTAAAGTGCTGACAAACGCGTTGACAGGAGCTGGAGTGTAGAAGAGGTGTTACTGTTAATGGACACAGGCGAGAACAAACAGAGAGCTTGTTGTGTAAACAAGGACACATAGGACATGCTGAACGGCTGCTAAATACCGGCCTGGTGCTTGCAAAGCGGGTTGAGATCCTTTTAGTGTTCATTTGAAATGAAGACTCCAATTGATTTTTCTTATCTAATCTAATCTAATCCAAAATCTAACATGTCCGTAATCAGCACAAACAAGTAATTAGACAAGTTTCCTTGGGCTGAGAAAAGAAGGTGAACCCATTTCTTTGAAGTTCATACTGTGTATCAATTATAATGAAGGTTTAAAGGGGAAAACTACAACTGTCACACTCTAAAGATAAAAGACATCAGAGGAAAAAGAAGTGAGAAGATCTAACAACCTTTGCATTGATTCATTCATGTTTAGCAACCGCTTTATCCCTGTCTGGGTTGCGATGAGCTCGGAGACTATCCCAGGAACTTTGGCTGCAGGCAGAAACACACTCTAGATCCCATGTGTCTCAATCCAGAGGCCGGAGAAACCGGCACTACAGAACAGTAGTACCATCTTGGAGTGGATGGATGTCCGAAGATTCTTCCCCAACACCTGCCCTTAGATTTCCATTATATCCAAGTTTTGCATAAGCAGGTTTTTCAGTTCTTTTCTCAATACAGGGAAACGTGTTCAAATACAAGGTGAAAGATTACAGATGTGGTAGATGTGGTGGATTGTGACTAGGCTGGACAAAAACACTGGTGTATATTTCCCTCCTATACTGACAACCCTATAATAATTGTGTTCCAATTTGTCATTTCATAGAAATGCGAGCACAATGAGTACATACATGCAGACTGTGAAGGAAGAACGGAAGTGAGCAAGACAACAGGCGTGAATGATTACAGAGAAGGTAAAAACCTCTCTTACGTTTCTCTTTCAGCCTCTGCTTAAAAGTATCCTCTGCATGGGAGACAGAGTCATGAAATACAATATCTGTCGTTACACTTCTTGTTAATTGGATATGCAGTAAATATTAAGAGGAAGAAAAAAAATAAATTCCATTACAGAGCGGTTTCTTTAATCGGTCCACAGGACGTCACAGTGACATGTCAGGACCCGGCTCTGCATTAGGGGTAATTTATCACAGCGTGTCAGAGCAGGTTGATATTGACTCACCTCTCTCTGTGGTTTCTAAGCCTGCAGGTGTGGGTGATCTCGACCCTGTCTCATCCTGTAGTCTTCTTAGTTCTCCATCTTTACCATCCAGCTGCCTTCTTAGAATAGCCAGCTCATCCTAAAAAAATCCACACACGCAAAACACTGATCATGAATCATGAGTGCTGAGTGTGAAACACCACCATGACGAGTATCAGACTAACAACAAAACATGCTTCTTTTCTTTTCTTTGCTATTGCACAGACGACAGATGTTTTGAAAAGGCGCAACTTTGGAGCATTTGGCAATTAGCTGCCTCACCCAAAAGCTTCCCAACGCTATGGTGTCTTAAATTAGAGCATAGCTGTGGTTAGCAAAGCATGCTGAAGTCTTTCTTTCTGGCTCAAACACTACCATGGAAAACACAGCATGGTTAATAAATAACACTGTCGTCAACATATTAAACTATAGATCATCTGTTCTTTCGCCAAAGGAAAATTAAGGCATAGTAATTTCCAATTAGATGACTTTTCTTAAAAAAAAAAAAAAAAAAAAAGACAAGTAGGAAAGTTTCGGTAAGTGAGCAGAGCAATAAACCATGTTTTATTATTTTTTTATTTTATTAATTTTTTTTTGTTGTTGCTTAGATCACTACTCCCCTTTAAGATTGCTATTTCGGGAAAACACAAATCTCTGCGAATTCATAAGTAATAAATCTGATCTGGATGCATCCTGTGGACTGTGTTCTATGAAACAATGCGCTCTTCTACACACACCCAAGTGTGGGTTGTTCTAGTTAAAAAGTCCTGCCAGGTTTCTGTCTTTAATGAACCCATCTGCTGCATCAATAACCCAGGGTTATGGAAGAAATTAGCCTTTGCAGAAGCTTACTTTGAGTCATTAATTCCAGGTGAAACCCTAAGTTAATACACAACAGCTTTGCCGCAGACTTCCTGACACATGAATGGTAATGAAAAGTAAGTTATGCATTAGAAGCGTTCTATCAAGTAGTTGTGATTTCAGGTTTTTGTTTTGGGTATTTTGTTTTTACAACAAGGGAACACCGTGCACAAGACGATTATCTGAAAATGCAAAACATATGTAAACAATGTGAATATGTCCAATTTTATACTAACTGTTAACTATAATATTAGAGCATATAATATTAACTGGAAAAGGAATGGAGATTTAAAAATTATATAATATACGAAACATGCTTAAAGGAAGCAGGTAATAAAATGACAACAGCAACATGGTTGGCCAACCTCGAGTGCCTGGATTTTGTGCTCCGTCCTCTGTTTTTCATACTGCATCTGGCCCATTTTGATTTTCAGGCTAGACAGCCTTGCCATTAGCGACTAGCAGTGAACATGTTAGCCAGGAAAGAAGAGAGAAAGAAACTGAGCAGAAAGGAAAAA
>JAOVVB010000037.1:27466935-27478125 GCA_028570985.1 Heterobranchus longifilis | reverse complement strand
ATGCTGAACAGCTGTGTTCATAGGTTTAATCAACGATTTACAAGACAACAGTTAAAGCATTTGTGGATGGAGAGGTGTGTGTGTGTGTGCGCGCGAGCGCTCCTGCATTTCTCCGTTAGCTTTAACACAAACACATTTGCGCAGACAGGTCTAAAGAACCCCTCCCCCCGCCAAAAACACACACACACACACACGGAGCAGTTATCACCATGTCATAGTCAGTATTCTCCATTGAGGTTTCTCACTTTCACATGGAGTTCTTAAAACCCAAAAATTTATTTATACTGAGAAAAATAATTATGGGTCACATAATCACAAACTAGCACAGATACATATGATCAAGTGTTTAACTGTTATTTTCATTTGTTTCTATGACAATAATAATAATATTATTAACTGCTTATTGTCTTTTATATCCATGAACTGATTCCTACAAATCAACAATCATCTGTATCTTTTGTGTGTAACGTTCTTTGTTTTGCCTGTAGTAAAGAATGAATTGATTTTACTTGTGTGAAACCTCATGCACTGATAGCACATAAATTTTTTTTTCAAAACTTGTCTGGATTCTTTTTTGAGTACATACTTAAGAAAAATATTATTTATTCATACTTATTATTCTAATAAAATACTTTTTTGTATATGGCATAACAGTGGCAAAATTCCCCAAAGCTAAATAGTATGCTAAATTACATGAACTACACAAAACATTGTTGCAATAAAAATGTTTACATTTTTTTGCATTGCAATTTGATCTGAATTGAAAAAAATACTTACAGAATTTCCAATGCTTGGCACTGCAGTTTATTGTGGTTGTATATTTGAAATGAAAATGTAAAAATTTCAAGTTACTAAATTGCTGTTCAAAAAAATATTTTTAAAGTGTTACAAATACAATCTTGATTATTTTTCAACCTCATAAGTTCAGGTTGACAAGATTCAGGTATTAAAATTCAGGTAGAAAAAAATTTCAGGTCTTCACATCCGGGATATCAACAGGAAGAGCAATAGATTGCCGATTGTGCGGTCTGATCCACAGTGTACTTTAAAGTGTGCCCTTCCTGCACCCTGTACAGTCTACTTCTCAGGAACTACTTACAGATCGGAATGCAGCACTCTTAACTAACAAGATGGGTTGCCAGTTGCACAATAAACGGTGTAAATCGCTATATTCAAAGCAAAGCCGGTGCTCGGTAATGTGCAGTCACATTCAGTAACAAGATGGGATTCATTGGTTCAACTTCTGTGGCAAATTTCTGTACATGCAGGAACACATTTAAGAAGCAGGAACAGCATAATTAACCATGATATACTTAAGTCAAACTTTTAATTATGGAGAATAACAACTAATGCCCTTATCCCAGCATTTCACTGGTGCTTCACTGGTGCTTGGTACCATCGGTATCCAAGGTACGCTGGAGCCATGATCAAACCTCCAGCTTCACACCTGAAATGCTGGCCTGCCTGAAATTCCTTTAATAGCCCAAACATGTAAAAATGGCTTGTCAGGTGTGTACAGGGGTGTTCGTGAATGATTGTGTGTACAGTTGCCACAAACAGATATGTCTCTTCTGTGACAAGTAATCTGGCGATTTTTAAAGATCAGACATTCTGAATCATCATTCACACACGTATAGACGTCTTTAAAATGTTTGCACCATTCAAATGTTTTACTGCGGACAGAAAGTCTCATCATCGTACTGTGCTTGAAGTCGTCACCTTCATTTACAAGAAACGTCAACAAAAAAATCTTGGTTTGATTCGAACGCCTCTGGAAAATCATTGCGTGTAATGTTAATTTTATGCAAACTTTTGTTTTTCTTCTTATTGATGGGTGCCAAAATTCTTGAGAGCGCTCCACATTCCTCCACCACTGCATTCTGGGTTTAAATATGTGCTGCTTTAGGGGGGGAAAAGGCATAAAATATAATTATAAGTTAAAATGCAGGGTTGAGATAGAGCTTTTTCTAAACTTTCCAAGAATTCTGTTTAATTTTATAGCAACAGGAAGAAAGTCGAGGCAGAAATTGGGTAGTGGATGCAAACCGCCAACCTTCATGATCCTAACAGTTGGTCAACAGTCAGTATAAATATCAGAGAACATTTTAATCTTTCAGGAAAAACAAACCTCAGCAGTGTGTGTGTGTGTGTGTGAGTGTGTGTGTTTTTAGCCCGCTTGCTAATGTTAACAGTCAAGCTTACTACTTTTGGCTTTGTGAGCTGAACTTAAAACTGGCCAGCAAAAACCAAAAGTCAGTTTTGAAGACAGGAGAGTTAGCCGATGCCCTGCACAGTACACACACCCTATAGCAAACTAGCTAAAATTAAAGGCGAGAGAGTTTGCCTATTTACCAAGTGTTGGACAGCTGCAATATTCATGCTCATTTTCCTGTGTGCATAAGAAATATTATTCCTCACAGAACAGCTTGTGATTTTCCAGGTTAGGGGGGAAATATTCTGCCACCCAGTATTTAAACAGCTGGTCCAACACACTCCAACACACTGGTGACACCCAGCATTCAGCTCGTGGTTTTCACTCTTGATGTTTCATAGAAACCACCCACAAACACGCACCACATCAAACGGAAATAAATCCACGTTAGAGAATATGTAACCCAACATCCCCCCCCCACTTTAACCTACTAGTTTTGCTCATTCCAGTGGCTCAAAATGCCCAGACAGATCAGCGCTTTCTGAGACTGAGGTAATTCTTTAAGTAAAAGCACTGAAACGGCTTCACGACCGCTCAGAGTGCAGTCTTTATGCACCTCTGAAAATTACACAGGAAACACTGTGTGGAGTAAACTGGTATTTTACTGACATTCTTCAAAACAAGGAAGGGGAAAGAAAAAGTTAAGCTGAGGCAAAATTCTGTCAGGCCTGGGAGCCTATCTGGTCTAGAGGGTTCCTCAGAAATCATTGTTTATATTAAACTTGAAAACATCTTCAAATAAGATAAAAAAAAAAAAAAATCACAGCAAGATCTTAAAAGGTTTCAAACTGCCTGGCTGTAACAAAAAGGGGACGTCCAGACGTCTGTCTGGACCACAAATAAAATGGTACACGCCTCGAGATGTAAAACCTTTTAACAGTCAATGATGCCGAATCTGTGTTTAGAACATTACAAACTGCATCACGTAGTCAAAAAGAGAGCTACATACAGTACATAGCTAAATGTTATAGCTAAGCAAATGTTCTAATAAAATCTGTCCGGTAATAAGGGGCAAAGTAACAGAAGCAATCAAAAGCAATGCACTGAAAATGGATCTAAAGATGTATTGGTCTTGCTTGTTTATTACTTTCTGGTGGGGAAAGTTTTTACATTGTTTATTACTTAACTATAAAATACATACTCATCTTTAACGACTAGAAAATACAACAACAATGACCCGCAGCCAATTTACTGTACTTTATTACAGCAAAATCCGATAAATACAGCTCTTCATGTGGAACTGAAGAAACTAGCAATATCAGAATTTACCTCGAAAAGTCTTGAACCAGAATACAAAAATATATCACATCTGGTGAGATGTTTACGTGAGGTTCGTGCAATCTGTCCCTCAATGTGGAGACTTTCAAATCTGTCATCCAGCAACCCAGAGGAACATTTAAAAAGAGATAATGATAAGAAAATGCCAGCTTCTGAAAAATTCTTTCCTTCAAAGATTTTATGTTGTCATGGAGACAAAATTAAATCTCTACTGTGAACATATTCACTGTAATTTGCTCAAAAGGTATATAATAAACACAAGCAATGATTATGTGAGGCATAAATCATGACACTAAGTGGAGTTAGTGTTACCACACCAAATCTGATCACATGTTTTATTCCTCTTATACCATAGCAGTCTGGCATAGATTACAATTTTGCAACATGCATCATTAGGTAGGATTAGTCTTTTTGCTGGTTCCCAGTGATTTAAGACAATTTTTGCTACACCAGTCACTTAATCCCATAGTTATTATTACATGGTCATGTTCTAAATAACTTCTAAGTAAGAAATGAAACAAAAAAAAACAAACTGTTGCACTATTTAACTCTTTGTAGCTATATTTAATGTGGTGGAATATCCATGAAACAACTTATCTCTTAAATTAGAGCAACTACCCTTACCTACTTACATTGAAATTTACATCTGAGCAGTTGGGGGTTAATAGCCTTGCTCAAGGGCCCAACGATGAGTGGTGGTGGGGTTTGATCCTGGGACTTTTCGTACCGTAGTCCAATGCCTTAATCACTGAGCTACTGCTACCATTACAGAAAGTAGGGATGAGAATCACTAGGGATCACCCAAAAAGATATTATCACAATACAGAGGTGCCGATTGGATTTGTATTGCGACGCATCATGATTTTATAAATATTGTGATTCAAAGTAATATTTTTTCAGATTTTACACAATCTTCACAATCATAGCATATAATTAGTTCCCACTGCGTGATTAGTGAGGGGTAGCTCAGTGGTTAAGCCATTGGACTACAGTTCAGAAGGTCCAAGGTTCAAACCCCATAATCACCAGGTTGCAAGGCCCTTAACCCTCAACTGTATAATAAGATAAAAATGTAATCACTCTGGATAAAGGCGTCTGGTAAATGTAGTTAAGAGCATGCCACCTGCAGGATTATTTTCAATTTTTGCTATTTTTGTGGATTTTCCCCCGATTTTTCTCCCTAATTTAGTAGTGTCCAATTCCTAGTCACTAGGGGGCTCCCACATTAAGCTTCTACTACCATTCAGTCGGGAGGGACGCAGACTATCACGTGTTTCTTCCGACCCACGTGATGTCACCGACCATTTTTTCGAACTGCTCGCTCACGCACTGTTGGGGGCGGAGTAACACACTCGGAGGACAGCGCTATCCGTTCCCCTCCACTTACGTGAGCTCACAGACGCCCCTGAATGGTTAGAAGAGCCGTATTAATGTGGGAGCACGAGTACAGTCGTCTCCCCCACCCATCGATCATATAATGCAAGTCCCTCATTTTCCGTTAAAGTTAATAAGATTAATAAATGTTTGTTGCACAGAATGATGCACTGTCACTGGACAGCAAATAACCAACTAATTTAACTTTGCTAAATAACAAAATGTTCTTTAATCAATTTATTATTCGTTTTCTACTATATGGAGTGTTCACCACCGAAGTCCCTGTGAATAGGCTATTACTATAGAAACAATATATTAGAAGGAATGCATTTATAGAAATGAGTGAATAGAACTACTGTCAGTGCTTCTATTACAGAAAACTCAACAAGTCCTTCTGACCAATCAGAACTGAGAATTCAACATCACTTGCCGTAATGCCAAGTGATGCAGCATGCCAACAAGAATTTAAGCATGAGTACTGTATATTCAGCCGTTTCATAACAGAGGAAATAGATTAGATTGCATTGCTACGGCAGTGGTACACCCAAAATGCTCATCATTTTGATTAAATAATACCAACTCCAGCGAAAAGATGGTGTTTGATGATGGTGTGTGTTCTCAGCAAACTGTGAGCTGCTCTTGAAAACATAGTGAAGTCATAGTGAAAACTTCAAGGCCAGGTCAAAAACTTGTTAAAAGATTAGTTGGTTCTCGGTGAAAAACTATATGAGATACTAAACTGCTGTCTACAAGGTCAGTGTGTGTGCGTGTGTGTGTGTGTGTGTGTGAAGCAGGAAAATAAGCATTGCCTCCCTTTGCTTGCACTATGCAGAAAAAATACACACATATAAATTTACGTTAACTGAAAAAGAAATGCATGACAAATAAAGCTTGTGTAGTATATAAAAGAACAACACTGTTCCTCTTGCCTCACAAGCAGGTCATGTAAAAGACGTCTTTCAACGACCCTACAAGTGAAGCTCACAGCTTAGCTACGCATGTTAACATGCAAACACTGCCTGCATTCCTTCGTGCCAAGCAGATTAGTTTTGTTTCTGTCCAAAGATGAGGTGCTCTCTGAACTTCACTGCTTAGAGAGACGTTTTATGTTATGTGAGTTTCCTGTTTCACATACACACATTCAGACTTCTACTATCACTTTGCATTGCAGATTCTTTCTTGGGTGGAATTTCCTCTCGTGGCAGGAACACAATGGTTCCAAGGCATGGATGGCGATAACACAATGATAATAACAAGTTCTTTGTGTTGGCCATCACGATCACATGGCACTGCATAGTACTCTATCAGATTCTTGGACCACAGCATGCAGGGATATTGTGCATTCCAGCTTCATGTGGTCACAGGAATTTCACATCAAAAAAACGAACCCGCAGGAACAACAGAAAAGAAGAAAATGACTGAAAAAAAAAGAGATGCGATGTGAAGAACAAGAGCTCCTTACTAATCAGAAAGCATTCAAATATATACTTTAGTTTATTTTTAATTCTCAAAGAGAATTTAATTTAGAAATAATGATTTGCTCTGTACTTGTTTCCAATATAAACATCAGACAAAAATTCTAGGTCACACACCGCTCCAGCTACACATTACTTTGGCTATGTTTACTACAATACCAGTCTGTATGCAAACAAACACTCTACATAGCACAGTGTTTTTGTGGGTTCTGTGAGCAATCTGTGGGCACTGGGGTGTTAAAAATAATCACTCAAATTAATGTGCTCTTTGAAGCTACAATTCACCTTGAATTACTTGTTTAATAATCTCAATACTTCAAAGATTTAGTTTTTCATGATTGTTTTGTTAAAAAAAAAGTTTCTATAATGTTGGTCTGTTTTCATTTTAGTTAAATGCTTACCACATTGCTAATCAAGTACCTGCTCGTTAGGGATGGGAATCATCAGGGACCACCCAATACGATATTAACGTGATACCGAGATTTATTAAAATAATGATAATTAAAGGCGGCACAGTGGCCTAGCGGTTTGCATCATCTCTGCCGCTGATAGTGGTGTCAGCTGGAATAAATACTTAATTTTTTTCTCTTAATTTTCTCTTCCATACATGATGATGTAGTATATTAGTCCAGGTTCCTCATCTGCAAAAGCGACCACGTCATTCCTCCACAACATCATTATGCTCAACATGCTCACCATCTTGTAGCTCGACAACTATTCACACCGTGGCTCTGCTGTAGCTCATCATTAACATATATCTGTAATGCATTCTGGATGCGTGTTCAACACCATAGTTTGCACAGTACATTAATGTATCTAATGTTAATGTACTGTGAACATCACCCAAAAAATTTGTAAGATCTGATCCTTTTCGCTTATGTTTGAGAAACACAAATCAAAAAAATTCTCAGTGGAATCCCAAAAATCCAACAAATTAGCACTGGATACACTCTGCATATCAAATACGTTCTAATATAAACATATTTAACATGTTTCAAAGGTGGAGTTTCCTTGACACATCGGTTTTAATATTACTGCAGTTGTACCATGACAAATCAGCAGGAAACGTTCCTTGCATCATCTTCTCTGTCTCCTCCAAAAATTTCCTATGAGAAAATATTTTCCTTAAAATCTAAATGGTTTTGGAGCTGAATCAAGCCAAGCAGCTCTAGGCTACACTACACTGTGTACATACTGTACAAACTCCTCCTCCTCGAAAGCCATCAGACTCGGTGACCGTAAAAAAAGAAAAAGGATTAAAAAACAAATCATCTACACGGACACACAAAATTGCAGGCAGGTTTCATAAGTCGCTGCTTGAAGTCACGCATGCCAGAGCAGAAATGCTGTTTTATACCACTGTAAAGATCAAATATCAGAACAGCAGCATTGCGAACTCTGTTTGTTTCAGTAGATTTCAGAAACATTTAAGTATGAAGGAATCTTTATCACCATATTCACAAATGTGTCATGTGATCTGTGCTTACATGTGTAGTTTTTAATTATAACCCACAGTGTTATTTTGGTTTGGACCTGGCGCCACACTTTACGGGGGGTGAAACATAAACTGGTGTGATTTCCGGTTTTGATCTTTGGCAGTTTCCTCTGACGGGACTTGCAAAGTAAACCAAAGACCAATCATCCATGACTATTTGTTCTATCAAAAGTAGCAAACACCAGTATTAAGCAATGCTGTTTCCACCACTATACTATATTTATAGGATTTCAAGATTTATGCTGCTGAGGTGCACAAGAGTGGAAAAAATTTGGAAAAACTAATAATATCTATGTAAAATCTATTTCTTAAGACTGTCTATGATTGCACTATATCACTTACTGTTACTCAATTACTCAATACTGTTGCTGTTATTTAAAAAGCAGTAAATAAGTAGCCTATCGTGTTTCCAGACAGAGGAATACGAGTTATTTCAGCCTCACGGAACTGCAACTGTAGGAAGATGGACTGCTTTTCTATCTATAGCACACTGCAAAATAAAACTCATTAAATTCTTTACAGAAACACAGGCATGAAGCAAGACTACCATCACCACGAGAGAGCAGAACTGCAACAACTATTGATGGCTGATATATAATCTATACATAAAGTCCTATGAAATACAAAGTAAAGACAGATACAGATGTTTTGATGACAGATTACATTTTTAGCAACAGAGTCCATAGACTCAAATTTGCAGGGTAGGCTAAATTTCTTTTCTTTTTTTCCTATTTTACACACACACACTACACAAATACATTTGTTTGTGTGTATATAACTGTAGATTTGCATATATCCCTTGACTCTCTTAATATATACATGTTACCTTTATATACACTGTACAAATGTACAGAAAGAACATGCAAACTCCAAACACACACACAAGGCAGGAATCAAACCCTTGACCCTGGAGGCGCAAGGCCACAGTACTAACCACTACGCCGCCATGTGTTTATATATAAAACATACACACATATCCTCAATTTCATGGATATTGCCTGCTTATATTCTTGTTCATATCCGTTTTCCACATTATCTATTCCATAGCTACGGCACAAATTTACTGCATAGCCGTATTATATAATATTTACTGCATTCACTGTATATATGTAAATCTAATTATTTAACCTGCTCCTTTAGGTTGCATTATATAAAGAAAAATGTAAGCAGCCAGCCTACTGAACCAGGCTCAGAAAACCTTTGTAGGTAATTAGCTGATTAGAGTGTGAAACCAGGCGTCTCTTTCAACTTTTTCACAATATTCAACTTTTTTCAGATACTGAATTTTGGGTTTTCCTTAGTTGTAAGCCATACTCATCAAAATTAAAAGAAATAAACACTTGAAATATATCGGTTTGTACGTAAAGAATGTATATAATATACGAGTTTCACTTTTTGAATTGGAATACCGAAATAAGTCAACTTTTAATTGGAATATCATCATTTCAACCTAATTGGAATATCATCGAAAAGTTGACATATTTCTGTAACTCAAACTTTGAACTGAGTTATAGAAATATGTCAACTTTTCGATGATATTCCAATTAGACTACTATTTGCATTCTGGCAAATGTTAAACTGCATTTCATTGCCGAGTGCTTGTGCTATACAATGACAAAGTTCTATCTATCGAAATGTGTTCAAATCAGTGGCTCTCAAAGTGGAATTTATGTTCCACTGATGGAGCTCACACCATGTCATTGTCAGTGAAGAGTATTATATTTATCACTGGCTTCTTATAGTTGTTAACCTGTTTAAACTGAATTGGCTTCATACAAACATTAATTACTATTACAAAAAAAAGTTTACATATAAAAAAAAAAAAGTTTATAAACGTTCTATAAATGCATTTTATTTTAGGAAAGTTCAGAAACTTTCATTTTTTTATTAACTTATTGCAAACAAATTGCAATAGTTGGATAACATTCGTGAAATAAATCTGTACTGAAAGATTCATTGAGTCCTTTTGCATAAAAACGTCTGTATGTTTAGATGCACAGAAGATCTACTCTCTTGTCTCTCATCTGTACTAATGATGAAGGCACATATTAAAGTAAAGGTTTCACAGAGTCTAGAGTCTAGTAAGTCGTGTTCAGCCCTGTGCACAGCTGTTACACACACTTTACACACTTTTTCCCCTGGAAATGATGGAAAAGCTGCAGAAAGCGTGCCTTGTTCCTCTGATTACGTGGAAGGCGTGAATCACAGCCCACAGCTCAGCCAGAGAGACCCAGTAAAACCTAGAGTATTACACCGTTATAAACATGAACATGATCTACAGAGAGAACACTGAGTCAGATCTCGGGATCATGGGATTAATGTAGAGTTTGGGTGTAAATTGGTGTGTTTTCTGTATTCAGTCCCCTCGGGCTACGGAAATAACTCAGAGCCAAGCAGCTTGAATATCTCACAACTTGAACTCTTTCTTTTTTCTTTTTTTTTATACTGTAACAAATAATTCGATCAAACTTTAACTCTGCCATCTTGTACAAACAGACCCGCGCTACATCCGATGTTAGTCTGCAGTTCGCATCTCAGACTCAACAAGTTTTAGGAGAGAACGAATCTGTACACGGCGTTCAGCTGAGAGTCGGGACGACTTACCGAAAGCCGCACTGAAGTTTAAATCGTATGAAGCGAAATTATCCCGTGAGACTGGAACTTTCTGCGTCGTCCTGGCTGTTGTAGTTTATTTCACGAGCGTCGCTGCGCCGTGCTGCGTCCGCGCTGCCCCTCTGCCTGCGCCATGTCGACAATGAATCGGGAAGGCGGTGGGTGACGTCACAACAAGGACTCATCCCGCCCCGGAGCGCGAGCGAGGAAAAACGATTCACTTCAACGAATCGATTCTTTTGAACTCCTCTTTAGAGTATGATGAGACGGATTCGACTCCGTAGTTCACAGCTTCACACAGGTGGTCTAAGGGATGGTGGCTGATGTGTTTATCGTTTTACCGCCTATATTTATTCAGACATGCAAAAAATTTTTTTTTAAATGTAAGGACAATAATTTTTGACTGTAACTATAACTTAAATTTTTGTGCAATAACACGAATTTAACTTTGCAATATTACCTAGTGCAATTTGTTTGAAAGTGTGACTATTGTATTGTATGTTTCTTTTCTTTTGTATTCATATACTGTACTGACTGACTTTTTTAATTTGCACATGTTTTCTTTGTCGCTGTAACATAGAAATTTCCTCACTGTGGGACAAGTAAAGGTATATCTTATCTTATCTTTGGGTCATTGGGGAATTGGTAGCTGCCAATATAGGTTTTAATCAGTGGCGATTTCTTTAAGACTGCAAGGGAAGCTCAGCTTCCCCTATAATGTCACAAAATTAATGGTCAAATTA
>JAOVVB010000037.1:27444057-27459814 GCA_028570985.1 Heterobranchus longifilis | reverse complement strand
AACATTTAAGTGTGACAAACATGCAAAAGAATAAGAAATTAGGAAGGGGGCAAATAGTTTTTCACACCACTGTATATCTCATTTTATATACTGTATATATATATATAAGAGTAAAATATCTGATATCTTTAATCTGATGTACAGTAGTATGTGATTTAATCAGACAGCATTTTTCTGACAGTCTCCAACCAATTTACCCGAACCTGTGCAAGACTAAATTTTGTCAACTGATTTCCAGAAAGGATTTAACCTGAAATAAAATACGTAAAATGACAAATATAAAAACAAAATGTACAATTCATCCAAGAATGATGTATTGCCTGGCCACTGAAAATACTACTATGCTAGTAATAGTAATCTATGCTTCTTAATAACAGTTAAAATTTCTCTGAATGGAGTAGGAGGAGATGCAGATAGTGGAAAAGTGTCACGACGTGCATAATGATCCCACATGTGCTTAACAGGGAGGCGACACAAAAAGAAATATGCATTTCAGAATACAGTGCCGCTTCAAATCTCCAGTGTCTCTAGCTCAGTCCTAAATACATGTTACTGTCCATGTAGAGTATTGTGTTCTCATCATGACAGTGTAGATTTTCTCTGGGATCTGCATTTTTTTAAATACAATGTCCAAAACCACATTAGTATATGAATTGATCATGCACTTATTGATCACTTATGACCAGTCAAAAGTCTGGATACACCTTCTATTTGCATGGTCTTCCCTGATTTTTTAAAATTTCTTTCTACATTTCAAAGCAATGCTGAAGGCGTCCAAAATATGCAACAATCTCATTTGAAGGTCTTTATGAGAGCCAGTTGCATCATGGTGTTTGATGGGTTTTGCAAATGCACTGGATAGTACTTTTTGTGCAAGAACTATTCCAGAACAGCTGACGTACATGTCTTAAAATAATACCTGCCTGTTATATTGTTGTTGTTCTTACCCAATTAAATGACCTAATACCATATGTGTTATTTCATAGTTTTGAAATCTCCAGTTTTGTTCTAGAATGTAGAGAATAAATCACTAATCAAAAAAACATTGATTCAGAAGGTGTGTCCAAACTTATGACTGGTACCATAGGTGCCAATAGATAAGTGGATGTGTGTTAGTTGTGGTGTCTGTAATATGAGTGCCCTGTGATAGATTGTCACCCTGTCCAAGGTGTACCCCTGCCTTGCGTCCCCAAGTCTCCTGGGACAGATTCCAGGCCCCCCCGTGACTCTGTATACAGGATAAGCGGTATAGTAGATGAATAAATGAAGGAATGAACATGGGAAAAATGATTCAAACATAAATTAAACTAATATTTATTTAAGAGTCATTTTGTACAGGACAGCCTCGATAGAGACACGTTCTCTGTCATGAACCAGGCCTGTTCACAGCAGCAGCCATGGCATCAAAACACTCAAGTGTCTTAAAAAACAAGGGAAGATGAAGACAAAGTTTTGAACGTGTTATCGATGAAATCCTTTCCCATCCCAACAGCTTCTTGGTGACTTTTTCAGATGCTTGTACAGAGTGACGTATATCCAATGTTCAACCACATTCTGCTGCCAAGCATTTAATGGAAGGAGGAACTGGAAGAACTACAAGTGTCCCCAGTGGAACAGTCTTCAGTGAACTAATCACCATTTTCCAAGACACAAATAAGGGAAAAACATTAAAATGACAAACTTTTGAGTACATGGGTACATAAGGCCAAATATTACCTTTATCCAATATGAAAAAAACCCCAACAACAAATGAACAATTACACAAAAAGGCCAGCATGCATGAATAACACTAGCAGACCAACAACATATATCGAGCATATTTCTATGCAGGCTAGTTTACTATAATTCAAACTAGTGGACTGAAATAGTAAAAGGTGTAATGGCTATTGTTCTAAATTAAATACAGTGCTTCTTTTTTTTTTGCTTAGTGCCAGTACAAACAGCACAAATTCACACCGAAAGACAGTGACCCTATGCTAGGGGGTGATACATACAGTACATAGAGACTACTAAAAACAGCAACTCAAAGACGAGTTACTTTTTTTGCCGCTCATGTATGGCACATCTGTCACAGCTGTTTGTTCGTGTGGTTCGGGAGAACAGCTGTCTTGTGCTTAAGGCCCCAACTGACCAAACCAAACCTTCATTGGTCGTCACAGCAAGCCTCCATATTCCAATAAATATCGTGTCGCAGGTTTAAAGCAAAGTTGTTCGTTGATATTTTCACGGTCAATGAATTAAAAAGTCTAATGGAAAGACTTCTCCATTAGACTTATATCTGTTCTCCTTGACAATGCAGTAGAACGCCACCACACAGTGGCCATGTGACCTTACAGTGGAAATGGAATAGGACCTTTAAATACTAGTCTAGGTGGTTCAATAAGAATATTTTGCACAATGTATTTAATAAAATACTGATAAAACTGTTACAGAAAACAATGATAAACTGCAGTCAAGCTGCATTATCTTGTCAGATTAAAACCTTGGTATGTCAGTACACTGAATTAAACAAATACCATAAAGTAAGGCTATTAGACTCTTACATTTTTGTACTGTACATCTTTTTTTTTTAAACAGATGTTTTTATATACGTCACCATTAATACTTAAAATATATTTTTTCTAAATCGTTTCTATCAAACCAAACCTTACTAGCCTAACAGCAAACTATTTTGGCTGTTAATTAAAATAATTAGCTTCTTACAAATGGTACAGCTTAATCTGTACGAGGTTCACATTAACATGTCTAAAAAATCTTGGAGCAATGTCAGAAAGCTCAGGAACAAAACCGTGCTTCTTGAGGTTTATAATGTGCGTTCAGTTGATGAAGCTTTCTCATCATTAAGATTCCTTTCGCAACAAACAGCAATATTTTGCAAATGTACAGTATGTATCAATCATTAAAAAAAAAAAGCTCCCAGCAACCACCAACATGGTGTGGTGACAGAAAAATATTACGTCAAAGGACCAATATGTAAAAATTGCACAAGATGTGCGGTGATGGTGGTGGGGTGTCAACTTCCAAGCCAGTTGCTCCCTGAGCGTTAAGGATTCATTTGAATCATAACTTCAGCTTTTCAATGCTTTATGGTGACAAATAGCTTATCAGAGACTACAACCTGAAAAAGGATGTTGTAATATGGCCAATATGTAATATGTTATATGTAATACAGCCAGTTTTGTGCGATCAAAGCATCATGGAGGACCGTGCAGATACAGATCAAGGTTAAATCAAGTTCGAACAAAAAACAAGCATACAAGCATATGATTTTGAAACAGTAATAGTGTTCAAGCAGCACACATGTACAGTATTTCCCAGGAGCCCTGAACCACAAGCTGTGGAAAAATAAATGTTACCATACAACAGCAATTTGACTGGACAAGAGGCATTCCGTGAGTGTTGATATAGAGCATAACATCACTATGTGTGCTGTTGTGCTGAACATCACAGCAGCTGTGTTCTCTTCAGCACTCGGAACCACCCACCTTGCTTAATAGACTGCATTACAGTCGTTCTGATATCTAGTACAACAGCACTCCTGCTTAAGTATACCATGTCATTATTTTAAATGAAGACCTTATAATTTCAACTCAAAAAGAACAATTTCAGCCTAATATTTCGACTCCTACTGCTTTAACAAAAATTCCATAAAGGTCAATCTGATTAGTTGAGTTTTTTTTTCACTGTACCTGAATGCATTCATATAAATGTATTAAATTATTAGGTGTGCATTTGTCAATGGAATTTCACTAAATTAACATCTGACGTAACAGCACAGAGAATGACGATAATAATAATTAGTATATAATAAAAATACTAATACAAAATATTAATAATATCTTAAATAATGGTTATTTATTTATTGATTTCTATATATTTAAGCTATATATAAGTCAGAGTTTAATTATACTAAATATCACACCCATTGTGATTTATATTTTCAGGTAGCGAACATAGTGATGCATCCAGTGAAAGCGATATACCAGTGGTCTGCTGTTATATCAGGACTCTTGGAATTGCGCTTGTCAAATTAGTAGACCTAAACTTACTTATTGTATTTATTAAATCTCATTTATAGATTGTGGGCTAATATACTTAACATTAAATAATGAGAAATAATGAGATATTATTTAAATAATGACATGGCACTTGAATATTTTTTTTACAACTTGCATTTCAGTGCTTCTGTACGATACAGAGCTCACAAAACATTCTTTTTGATCTCCACGATGGTTGTGGTTTAAAATATCACTTCTGGCAATCTGGGTTTCCCTATTTTTGGGATACAGGGTCCTGAAAAATGATTATATTTAAACTCCTTCTAAAACCATCAAGTTTAGTAAATTAAAAGCTAACTATCTGGGAACACATTTATGGCTTGATGAGCCCCTCAGAGCAAAAAAACCCAGTCAATTATGGTCATCACAGGCGAAGACCAATAAAAATATGTTCATTGCTTATGGTACGCAGTTTCTTCACATACACACGCTTCTCCTCTTCATTCTTCTGGAAGATGTACATAGGGAACACAAATAAAGGGTATAATCCAAGACAATGGTTCACGACCCTGGTCCTGCAGAACCCCCTGTTCGGTGCGTTTAAATATTTTCTCAGCTATATTAACTAATTAACAGGCTGTACTGGATAGAAGTGTGTGTGTGTGGTAGAGGAGGGAAAACACAAAAATGTGCAGGGCAGGGGGTTCTCCAGGACCAGGGTTGGGAACCACTGACCCAAGAGACATTGCAAGTGTCTTTTGCTGCACCCCTGCATACCTTTCACTTGCACTGATGATCTTGGGCTCAGTGACAAAATGTGCTTAAAAAACATCCCAGAAGAAATAAACTGGTCTTAAAAAAAAAAAAAAAAAGAGAAAAATCATAAAAATCAAGGAAAGACAGTGGAGCTGGGACGTTAGAGAGACCAGCGCATCTCGTCAAAGTTCACGCCCTCTCCCAGGTTGGCATCAGTTTCCAACAGACTCATTATGACTGCCATAGCTGCCTCGTCGCTGCTTAGACTTCCCAGCCCTGGGACTCCTTCCAGATCTAACTGCGACGGTCCCTCTGCAGCAGGGAAAGAGGAATACAATGACACATGTTATAATACATGATATGACCCTATTGGAGAGCACTTATACAGTGGGCTTTGTAAGTATTTAACCATTTAACATTTCTGCATTTTGGAGTGTTAAAACTTAAAAGTGAAATTTATTTAATTGGTATGATATGTCTTGAATATATGCAAAATAGAAGAACAAGACAAGAATAAAGAGGCCAATTAGTAATAGCAATAATAATGAATTATTAGTAATAGCAATAATAATTAATTAATTAAATAATTAAGAATGAATATTTTAAATTATTAATTATTTCAACTAATGGACTTAATTATTGAATTAATTACTAAATATTATTTTAAAGTGTACACACTTTCAGTACCCATTTTATCGGGAACACAAGGTGTGAAGGCTATTATTCTTTGTAGCACACCTACCATTAATAAAATAGTCAGATTGTGTGAGTGTGATAGAGCAGCTATATTCACAGATCAGGAATAGAGACCAACATTTCAGACAAATTCTGAAGTGATAAATTGGCGTAGGAGATACCCATGACATTTTCACTTCCAGTAAAGGATCCAGTACGCGAGTCTTCCTCCGAGCTCGATTTGCTGGGCACGTGCATTTCTGTCACCTCCCCGTTCGGCACCTAGACAACATAAATATACACACAAAAGTCAGCAAACCCCTATTTTGCACATCTACCTCAACCACACTAACTGTGAGTGACTCACATTGCTGCTGGCTTGAGAGAGAACCAGTGGAGATTTGTCCTGCAGCAGGCTGAAAGGGCTGGCGTTGCCACTGGACGGGGAAGAATTCATCCTGTAAAGATTGTCAAGAGTGAATCGAGTACTTTAGCACTACTAATAACTTTTATTCCAAGGGACATCTGCTAATTTCTAGTAGGAGAAATTTTACCTATTAAAATCCAGTAGCTCATTAGCTATTTGCGTTCCGATGCTACCAGCATAAATCATGGTCCCTGAAGCATTCGAGATGCCTGGGATGATGGGAAGTGATTTTTTTGCATCCTCTGATAAGGGGAAAAAAATCGTATAATTTTATCTTGTATTACTCACTTAAGCAACAGAAGAGCAGCGCTGCTCAAGTCCTGCCCCGGAGGGCCAGTGAACAGCAGATTTCAGTGATGGTTTTGTTAAAACAGAGCTGATTCAACTAATCTCTTAATTGCCAGTTAATTGCCAGGAGTGTGTTTAAGTGTTGGTGAAATATAAACTGTGCAGGACACTGGCCCTGAAAGGACTGGATTTGAGCATCCCTGCAGACACACACCACAATATCTTAATGTCATTTCTTCAGCCACAAAAAAAGAAGAAAAAAAAAAAATCTGTTCCTCGAAAATGTCAGGTTGTTTTCAAACAGTATTGGTCCTTGATGAACAAAATACATTGCAGGGTCGGTAAATTCGAAGATACTGTAGAGGTTTTTAGCTGCCTCCTCTAAAAAAAAAAAAAAAGGCAATTTAAATGATATGCGTTCAACACTATCACTTTTTTGTTTTAACTTTGCACTCAGCCATCAGAGTGAAATATCACCAAAAGACAGATAAACATGTATTATGTATGTCTGCCATCTAGCGGCAAGAATGATTAATTGAGTAAAAATAATACCACAGAAGGGTCTAGATCAGGATGTACACATTCACTGCAAAACATTAATTAAAAAACCATAACGTAATACAATGTTCTTTGTTATAGTTCAGAGTATATTTTTTAAATGACAAGGAGAGAAATAATTATAAGAAGAACCATAACAATAATGTAGGCGGCATGGTGGCCTGGCACCCCCTCGCAAGGTCGGACTTCGATTCCCGCATCGAGTCTGGTTGCATTGACTTTGCATGTTCTTCCCATTCTTGGGTGGTTTCCACCAGGTTTTCGGGTTTCCTCCCAGAGTAAAAAGACATGCAGGCTGATCGGTGTTCTCAAATTGCCCATAGTGTGTGAATGACAATCAGCTGTTGAGCTGGCAACCTGACCACTTAAGTAACGATCATAGAAACGATGAATATACCTCCAGGCTGGGAAGCATCCGTTACCTGATGTGCCGCATGACATGTGGACGGACCAAAATACAGGACATCAATGTATCTTTGCATATACATGTTTATTTTTCTGTCTGTTATTACGTGTTTTTTCATGTAAGCCAACCATTCATGCTAATAAGGACGATATAGAAAAGGACTATTTTAAACTTTTATGCGCAGATCACCTTGCCAGAATGTTGTTCATCAGATTAAATAAATATGAAAAATATAACTTGCTTTTAGTTGCTTGATTATTAATTTCGATGAATTATAATCAATAATAATCTACCTGTGATTGTTGCCTTGGGTCAGCTTGGCAGTCACATGGTCATTGCTGTTACTTACTAAGAATAAAAATTACAAGAAAAAAAAAGCACACTGTTGTCAAACATGACGCACCTAACTTTTTTTTTATTTTTATTTTTTTACCAATTAGATCATATGATCAGCATGAGGGGTGTAATGTTTGGATGATCTGAATGACACCTCAAGGCAACAATCAGATTTATGTTATTATTGATAATTCATTATAAATTAATTATTATCAAAACATTCAAACCAAATAATATTTTAAAAAGTTCTAAACTGATGTAAAACAGACTAGTTTAAATAAGTGTCAAAAAGTCCTTCTCTATATCGTCAACCATAGCATTAATGGTTGGCTTACCAGAGATATTAAAAAGCTGGCGACATATAAATCAGAGGTTACTAAAACAAATCATATCATATTATACAGCAAAAAGATCCAGTAGAACCATCAAATATCATGGTGTTGAAACTGAAATGCTATGCAGAAGTGTGAGGATTACAGATCTGGGCAGATTTAACACTTATATATTTGTATGAATTGAATAAAATGTTCAGCATAAGATAAGATTATATTCTTCAGCATAAGCAATTATAACATGAATTTATGGAATTATACAAAACCATATGAGACTGCAAAAGCAACGAAGGTCCTCACCTTCAGAAGCTTTGGAATCTATCGGGTGTTCTGACTTGTCTCGTGATCCACTGGAAGTGCTCTTATCACTGTATCGGCAACACAAAGGGTATCAACAAATCAACAAATGATTTCCATCAACAACTTTATCTGTAGAAAGGCTTTTGACTTTAAATATTTTAAATATGTTTAAATATTCTGGACAGTTGTACTCACGATATGACTGTGTTTGTTGACACTATATATTCTACTTCTTTGGTCCAGGGATTTATAAAACTAAACCACTGACTTTGCAAGGTGACAAAAGAGCCATATTTTGTTTTGAACTTGTAGCAATTTGTCTCGATCTTCTCTTTACTTCTTAACACTATAGATAGATAGATAGATAGATATGAGTAACAAAAATTTCACAATAGCTAAAAGCCAGCTTGGACATTATGCATCATGTAAAGAACATTAATCTAATTATAGATTGGTAGCTTTCACATATTTAAAAAAAATAAAAAAAATAAAAAATCTGTTTATATAATGAATAGAATACTTTAGCATCATCAGAGTTTCCTCAGCAATTCACCTTTTCGGTGTCTGTCTGCTAAATGAGGCAAATCGTCTTGATGAAAGTATTCATAGCAGGATGTGCCTAGAAGCTCCTGTGGTAGATATCCAAGTATGGTGGTGGCTCTGCAAATATCGCAAACAAATATGTCTCATTAACTTGTACAGATATGGCCCTTAGGCTCAATTAAATCTGACAAATGATCAGGAATGAATCTATTCCACATAAAAATCCAAATAATATAAATATCAGTACTTTTACAGAGACAGTCTACAGTACACACCCTGTTAAGTTTTTTCTTATGATATAAAAAAATTAAACCATAGTAAACCAATAAATCTCAAGCAAAAAGAAAAAAAAAAGAAAAAAGGACAGAAAAAGCTATAAATAGCCTGGTTGCGTATGTGTCCACACCACTTACTAACACTTTGCTAAAGCACCTTTAGCTTCAAACTAAAAAATTTGTGGTAAAAAGAAAGAATTATTAAATTCTTCAAATTTAAATTTGCAAATGATCCAGTTATCTCTCCAAGTTGTTCCACTGGCTTTTTTCCAATCAGATTTAGACCAGGATTATTTATTTAGATTCGGGCTTTTGGTCAATCAGCTTTTGGCCCTATAATGCCTCTGATGTGTCAAAAATACAAGAGTGGAGTACAAAATACAAGGGAGTGACCAACAGTAGCCAGATTCTCCTGCTGCTCTTTTACTGTTGCTGTAGAATCTCTTGGTCTTTCATTTACTTTGGTCAGAGAGATACCATACATGCTTTATAATTGCTTTAAAGACCATGGTTTAAGCATGGCTCTCCCCTATAAAACGGTTAATCCATTAAAGGTACAAAGCATCATGGGCTTTTTTTAATATATATTTCACAAAAACATGCGAATATAACACTTTTCAAGTGTATGTAACAAAAAGCAGACATGCAATGTAGATTTAGTTTCAAGGAAATTTCTGCTGTTACACCATAATATTACATTTTAGCTTAAATTATAGGATAAATAAATAACGAATAAAAGAAAACAAATAAATAAATACCGTTGATCCACAAATGTGAATTTGCCATCCATGGCACAGCGAGTGATGAACTCTGTGGGCTTGACCTTGACCTCTCCGTTGGCCTGCGGGAGGGTATGAGGGTGCACGCGGCCCACGGCTACAAGGCAGCTGAAGTGCGAGCTCTCCTTTTCGGCCTCGGCCTCACCCTCCGCCCCGAGCTGACTGGTGGGCCAAGTGCGCATATAGCCGGTGCAGTGAACTGTGCAATAACGCTGCGATTCTGAAACAGCACAGCGGAAACTTGGGACAAGGCCATCACAACTGAAACTGGTTTTAAAACTGCCATGGAGAGAGGGGGTGGGAGCCGGGGATCTGATCTGGAGTTGGCATTGTTATCTAATGTCTTCCTACGTCTCCCCTCCGCGTCTCTATGGACAGTACTTTATTAAAGAGCTGACGAATGTTTAATAGTAAAATTAAATAGTAATATTTATAACCTTGTCTACCTCAAATCAAGTAGCTTTTATTGCCATTTCAACCAAATATAATGTGTCTAATAGACAGTCTTCTTTTAGCAATTCATCTATCGACTCACTGGATGCACAATCAAAAATTTTTTTAAAAACAATTTAAAACTACTGTATATACAGTATGTTTGCATTTGAGGTGGTAATATGTTGCAGTTCCTCTATTACCCTGCAGGTGGCAGGCTATAAACTATTCACACTGGCAGTGCCTGGTGTTTCAAATTGTAACAAAATCAAAAAAATATAGAATATGGAATCAGGATAATTATAAACTCATTATCATAATAGAATCACAATACAAATCATATCTGCACCTAGGTATCCTGATAATAATGCATCAGGTGGTCCCTACTAGAATGTAGTTTTGATATAAATTAATTACATTATGAAATCTCATAAGACGTTGGAACTGTCTGGGACTATTACTACAGTACATCATTAACATAATTACACCATGTGGTAGAATTGCACAGCAGCAGTGAGGCCTATCAACCTGGAGCAGATCCTTAGTTCCAGTAAAAGCATGAAGTAAGATTTATTTTTTCCCCCCCTATATCTTGAAAAAATCACAATCAAATCAGTGAAGAATGTATGAAAACAAACTGCTTTAAAATAAAATCAACTCAATCGTTTAGACCCTTTTCTTTTCCAGTCTACACTATTTTTTAAACGCACTCCTTTGTGACATGGCATGTTCTTTTGTCATGTTTTTGCATTAATGATTTGTCACATGCACCCAATTATAAAATAACCCCACTGAGTACAGCTACAGCAATCTACATGCATGACATTATCATTAATGAACCGTGAGGTCTATGCCTAGGGGTGTGGCAATTTATTGGTGTTGCAACATGCTGTGACGAGCAAAGGTAAAACAGTTCTCACTGGCTTTCTGCGAAACCTGCATAGAGAACATCACCAAAATATTACTCTAGGTGCTGCATGCTTCAATGTCATTCTTCTTTTAATGTGAAGTTTTGAGCTGCCTCCATGTTCTACTAACATTCTATTTTGTTATGGGATTGCACATGAACTTTTTACACATTCTACCCTTATCTGTACTGTTAATCATATTCTAATAGCTCTGATCCAGCAGGTCCAACGGCAATATTAATACTTAATTTGTTTGTTTGTATGCATGTATTCATGCTAGGACGCCTTCCTCAATGCAAGAACACATCAATCTAGAGCTTTGAGCGGGACTTCTGAACACCATTAATAATTTAATTACCATAGGACCAAGGGTGGGTCTCGGACCGAAATCAAAGATGGACAATGTACCTGCAATGAGGAAGCAGAAATACTTATGAAGCTAAATGCAAAAGGTCACAGTTACGTTTGTGCATGTGGGAATCTATGTGTGTGTGTGTGCGTGGAGTAACACCTTTATAAATTAGGACCATACAATTTTAAAAGTTGGCTAAAATTGTCAGAGGTTTAAAATGACTCAAGGCTAATAATTAAGCCTTATAAGCCATATTTTTCCCAAAAGAAAAGGGGCAGTGGTGGCTCAGTGTGTTAAGGCTCAAAAATTGGAAGGTCATCAGTTTGAGCTCCCTCTCGATCCAGGTTTGAGCCAGGTTGCCACTGTTGGGCTCTTGAGCAAGGCCTTTAACCCTGACTGCTCCAGGGGCGCCGTAAAATGGCTGACCCTGCGTTCTGACCTCAGCAAACTAAAAAGAAGCTGGGATATGCAAAGAGTAACAAATGTACATGCGACGAATAAAGGCTGAACGTAACTTTTGAGAAACAGAAAACAAGGAATTTTCACTGCAAAATCACAAACCTTGACTCCTCTCCAATCAAAAGATGGGTTATGTGCAAGCCCACGCTTAGTGTTTCATTATCCTCTTAACTGGTGCATGGTGCTTTTTGTATTGCTTCCTCCCTCTGCATTTGAGGCCTCAGCATCCTGGCTTCTTTCACATACTGTACTGTGTTTGCACTACTGCAAGATGACATTCTGACTTTTAATTTGAACATTTTTAAAAAGGAGCTTTTTGAACATAACGGAGCTGAGACTTTTCTATTTATCTGCGTCCACCTTGTCCTCACTCTATCCTCATTACATGCTACGTGCATAAACGTATTACTAGTTAAAGTGATTGATTAATCTTTGGTAATCAATAAATAAAGTGCATCTTTTTTTTTTTTTAACTCGAGTCAGTGTGAACACCACAGGTTTTGTTTATATTTATTGCTCTTTTATAGGCCTGTTAACATTTATTTTTTAACATAACGCTTTTTTAACGGTGGCGTAGTGCTTAGCATTGTAGCCTCACACGTCGAGGGTTTGACTCTTAATTGCTCGTAGTGAGTGTGCACGGATATGTGTGCCCTGTGATGAATTGGTACCCTGTCCAGGGTGTACCACGTCTCATGCCCCAAGTCTCCACAGATAGGCTCCAGGCCCCCCGCAACCCTGTACACAGGATAAGCGGTATAGAAGATGAATAAAAGAATGAATGAATGACTAAATTCAGCTTGCTGCTATGTAGATGCAAATAGTTATAGTAATTAAAGTAATTAAAATGTTCCCAGGGTTCCCTTGGAGCTTACATTTTTATCAACTTCAACATCTTTTAATTGCAATTGAGATATTTAAAGTGCCGAACAACAGAATAAGCATGAGGCACTTGTTTGTGCTGCATACCTTTTTTTTTTGATGAGCTGGGCTGGAAGTCTTTTTCTTCTTTAACAGCAACTTTGTTGCACTTCATTCGGCAGAAAAAAGAACGCCGAGCTCCTGAACAGAGTCGAGTGGCTCCTACAGGCAGATCAGCTTGGACCTGGAGTCCCGCTACACGCATATACATATGGGGAAAATCACACACGCTAAGGGTACATTCATCAGACATGTTAAATGAGACACTTCGGGAATGTGGATTTGTACGAAATGTTCTTAAAGAAGGATAGCTAATCACTTTAAAGTGTTTACTTTTGGCGTCTATAAGCCGTTCCCGAGGGTAGAGTTCAGAAGCTGAGAGTTGCTCCTTTACTTTTCCTATGTCCTTTGGATGAACATAGTCAAACAAACTCTGGCCAATCAGCTCTGGCTAGGAAGCAAAAAAAAAGTACAGGTAGCCTGAAATGTGTTACAAATATCCTTCAGGTCATAAACAGTACAGGTTTGTCACCTGGTCACAGAAGAAAAGAAAAAAACAGAATGGTTGATATAAATACACTCACCCGAGTATAGTTCAAAATCTTTGAAACAGATTCTGAAACAAATACTATCTTCCCTCGGTCACATCCAACCACAAACAGGAATCCATCCGCAGCCTAAAAAACATGGAGATCAGTAAGGTCAGTGGAAAGAACAACATACAAAGAACAGCTGGACGACAGAGGACATGCAATAGACCAAACTATCTCTCTGTACACTAAAGGTGGCCAGGAAAAAAAAAAATCCTTAAACCAGTTTTGTATTTCAGAGCTACAGGTTTTACACATGGTATGATGTCTTTATATTAATTATAGGTTCTGCTCATGATCTCACACCTGAGATGTGAATGGGGTAACAGGACATTTAACAAAATATTATTAAGTTTGTAAAGGAAATATTAAAAAAAAAAAAATCACCAGGGCCCACCCGATATGATGTCTCGATACCTAGGTGTAGATTCGATTTGTATTGCAATTTTTTTAAACGAAGCTGGTAGGACAGAGCAAGAAAATCTGCAGGACACAGTGTCCTCCAGGACCAGGGTTAAGAAACATGGATCTACGCTGTTCTGCCTATATGAGCTCAGACGTCAGTGAGTAGGGACACTGTGATTGACACTATGGCATCTCTCCCAACCAGATTAAATGGTAGCTTAGCTCCCAGGTATAGACGACAGTTAGCATTGGATTACTCAGAAAATGGGGTAAATGAACCAAAGAAAACATTCTCTAAACTTATTCTCCCATTCAGTAACGTAGTGCATTAAAATATGCAAGAATCACACTGGTCCCATTGCATACATATCGCAGGATTACCCTAAGAACAAGGTGCTTGAGCTCATCATCCGGAAGGAACGAAGGCTTGTAGTTGGCTTCGGCAAAGGAGCTAGTCGCACCTGGCAAAAGAAGAAAAACTACAGTCAGAAAAATGATGTACTGCTGTTAGGCAATGCTATGCAAAGGATGAGGAGAAATGTAAATCTTAAAGGAAACGTGCCTTTGAGTGACTTGAGGTGTTGCACAGCCATGCGCAGAACAGTGAGTTTGTCAAGCTTGCGGGACATGGGGTTACACGTGGGAATCATGGCCGACAGCTCGTCGATCAGGTTATTCATCTTGTCCCGGCGTCTTTTCTCAATTTGGCTGTGAGGTTCCCTATGGACAAAGGGAAAAATTGTCTTCCGTATGTGATACAGACATATTCAGATTAGAGAATTCTCACAATTATTACACCTGGCCTTCAAAGAACATTGTACATTTCTTGGGTTAAACAATCCTAGTCTGGGAAACCATACCCAATAATAGAAAAAGACACAAACTCAGACACTATATCAGTAACTATCTGGGCATCAGTAAAATGCAGAAGACAACTGAAAGACTAATCAGGACCTCTAAGTTTTTCCATCTCATTTACCTCCTCATCATGGATCATATCAATTTTCATCAGATGGTTAAATATTATCTGTCTCATACTGTAGTTATTGCTTATCTGTCAGATTAAGTCTTGGTTCCAATAACAGGAACAAAGGTCCTGACTAGTCTATATATACTGCCTATAAAATGAGCCATATGGATTCACTTTCAGTTAAAAATAAAATGAATAAATGAGATTTCTCTTAAATACAGTTTCCATATTCGTGATAGCCCGAAAGGATGACATAGACATGCATGACAAAAAAAATCTATCAAAATGATCTTATCAATTTTAACACAACCCTGCAGTTTAGAATCAGGAAAGGAGATAAACTTTGTCTTCACCAGTGTTTGAATACGCTGTGCCTTTAAGACCTTGTTTAGATGCCTTAATGCATGCCAGGAAAACGTTCTTACAATTAAAAGTTCTACAATCAACGTAGCCAGTACATAAAAGTTTTAAAAGAATAAAGTAAAGGCAGTGATGGCTCAAACAAGCTAATCAAATGCCATTACCTGTCTCTTAACTGACCCTGTGTTCTTCCTTACAAACAGGGATATGCAAAGAAAATAATTTTACTATGCTACGCTTTAAACTTGTGAAAAGTTTAAATGGGTAAAAAGAAGCTAAGGAAAAATCTCTGACCCAAAAATTAGGTCTCAGTTCGATCTCAATGCCACTGAAGGGAGGTTGGGCCTAATTAGCATACTAAACAAACAGGCTGCACAAAAAAATTAAAGATTGATGTGCAAGGCCAAGACAATAATGGTATCACTCATAATTTTTATGAACATCCTTCTTATTTATTGTGTACTCATTAAAAGACAAGAACCTCTGGCTCTTTTTAAGCAAAATATATAGAAATGGGTGATGGATCAAGACATATGCACAGTACTGTAGGTGAAACTAAATGATGGAATTGGTTCTCAGTACCTGAAACACTTAATTTTCACATGTGGGTCATCCCCTTCTGACCTAAAAACAAAATAAATTCAAGATTGTAAAAAAAAAAAAAAAAAAAAAAAAGGGCAAGACAGT
>JAOVVB010000037.1:27393592-27407562 GCA_028570985.1 Heterobranchus longifilis | reverse complement strand
GGTTTCTTCCTATTGGGCATCCATGCAACGAGATCTCCAACCAGTAGCAGGACACCAGGACGAGTCAGACAGCTCCAGGGGGCAGAGGGGGTCTGGATCACTGGCACTGTGCTTCAAGCTGAAATGCAGTTCTTGCATTGTCAGCATAGTTGCATAAATAGATGATGTGGTAAAAAAAAATAATAAAAATTGTAACAAACCGATTGATAAAACTGATTTAAATCACTCAATAAACAACAAATGATGTTTATGCTATTTCCAAAAAATAAATAAATTAATAAATAAATAGTTATTGCAATATTTTTCAAGACATCGTTAATAATCCTTAAAGACACGGTAACGTCTGTAATTTATCTATGCAAATCGTTGTAGGTACAGAATACAAATGTAGGCTATGTATTTTCAAATTTTAAGTTATTTGACCCTTCTGAAATGGCAACTTTTTTGGCCCAACAGTGTCATTACATGCAACTTTGTATTTTTTCTTACTGGGAAACACTTTTTACTATCTGATCATTCTAATTAACAGTAAATACAGTTTCTTCAGCAGAAAATTGCCTCCTTTCCCTTTCTGGGTTCTTCATTACCATGGCAACTGCTTACACATAACGATGGTGCCACAACTCTATTGCTGAAGTTGTAACATAAAAAAATATAAATATATATATTTAAGGAAGGAAAAGTTCATTGTGTTTTATTACACGCATGTTCAGGTAAGATGTGGTAATATTTTCCAAGCTGAAGTTTACAATTTAACCTTACTCCAACATGCTGACATTAAACTTAGAAAGGAGAGAAATTACTGACAGAACTTCTACTAAATTTTAAAACCATTTGATTTTGCAAAGAAAACAAACTCGGAACGAACCAGTTACATGTAAATGTAAAATTAAGTCTGCCTTATGAGGTAAAACAGTTTCGGATGTTCCTTATTGAAATATTGTCATTCCAGGAGAGGACCGCTGGCTCTGCACTCTCTTAGTGCAGCAGGGCTGGAGGGTGGAGTATAATGCTGCATCAGACGCCTACACCAATGCACCACAAGACTTCAAAGAGTTCTACAACCAGCGGCGGCGCTGGGGGCCCTCCACCATGGCCAACACCATCGATCTGCTCGGCTCTGGGGGCCTGACCACACAGCGGAACAGCTCAATCTCTAAACCTTACATTCTTTACCAGGTCATCAGCATGGGTGCCTCTATTTTGGGCCCTGCCACCATCTGCCTTATGATAGCAGGTGAAAAGCTATTTTTCATCTGTAAAAAAAGAAAAAAAAGAAAATCATCTTTAAATGTGCTCCTAATTTATAGATGGAATCTCTAATAATAGCCAACATAATTAGTTATAGTTACATAATAATTCATAGTCCTGTAATAATCTTTGAAATTGTATTTGTAACATCTTTTGCAGGAAGCTTTACTTTTATAATGAATATGGAACAAAAGGCTGCTCTCTTTGCAGCCACTGTGCCTCCTACAATCTACCTGGCACTGTGCTTTAAGCTGAAATCTGACACACAGATCCAGATAGCAGCGGTCTTGAGTGTTCTGTATGCGTTTCTCATGACTGGAACTATTCTTTCCATCATAGGTAACACTTTTTCAACATTCTCATCATATGACTTGTGCTATTTCCAGATATTTAAGTAGAGATATTTAAGTTAAATGATTGAGACAACAAATAAAAATGTCTTCTTTTTTTTTTTAATGTATGACCATTTTTAACTAAATATATACTGTGAAAATGTATTTGGTTTAGAAACCAAGCATGCGAGTGGGCATGAAACTGACTCCAAACTTTATTGTACCCTCTTAGGAGACCTTGTGAGGAGTCAGACATTTATGACCCCTAGTGGCCTGTTTCTGATTAGTATGACTCTACTGTACCTCATCACTGCAGCTCTTCACCCTCAGGAGTTTTCTCTAGTCATTTATGGGATACTATACTTCCTTTGTATACCCAGTGGCTATCTCCTGCTTTCTATATACTCCATTGTAAATATGAACAATGTCTCATGGGGAACTCGAGAGACTGGTGCCAAAGTGGAAACTGTGGCAGTGAGCGCCATCAAGAGACAGGTCATACAGGCTGCATGCTGTACATGTCCCTGCTGGAATAACAGTGACACCACAAGTGAAACTGAACCACTACTGAAATCCATAGTGATGGAGGAGCAAAATCATAAAGTCCAAATTGATCCTGAAGAATCGGAGAGGTATGCAAAATAATAATAATAATAATAATAATAATAATGGCAACACGGTGGCTTAGTGGTTAGCACAGTCGCCTTGCACCTCCAGGTTCGGTTCTTGCTTCTGTGTGCATGGAGTTTGCATGTGGTTGGTGGGTTTCCTCTGGGTACTCCTCCCACAGTCCAAAGACATGCTGATTAGGCTAATTTGTGTTCCCAAATTGCCCGTAGTGTGTGTGTATGTGTGTGTGCCCTGCGATGGATTGGCACCCAGTCCAGGGTGTTCCCCACCTCGTGCCCTAAGTTTACTGGTATAGGCCCCAAGCCCTTTACGACCCTGTATACAGGATACAGTGTTATAGAGGATGAGTGAGTAAGTGAGTGAATGAGTGGGTAATAATAATCATCATATGATTTTTAATATGTTTTTACATGAAAACATAGAATTATAGAGGGGTACTAAATTTTTTACACATGACTGTATATGTAAATGTGCTTTGTTATCTATCAATACTAGATTGTAATATTTTTTTTATTTGAAAATATTCACTAGTTCAAATGAATGCATCCTACTGCAAACTCCTAGAAGTAAGTGTCAACTTTTATATTAAAAAATACCTATTAAAAAATTTCATGCTTTATAAATGATGAGCCTGTTTCCTCCCACTCTTATTTAAACCCATACATGCAGGCTGGATTGAAGATCTGCAAGTAAAATCTCTTGATTTTCCACTTCAACAGGACCCGCTCTCAGAGGTAAAAATTTATGGTTTTAAAAAGTCTCCAGAACTTTATTTTATAATTAGAACTATTTGTATATTATTGTACATGTTTCTCGCAATTTTATAGGATGAAACAGAGTTTTGGAAAGAGCTACAGAAACGATATTTAGAACCTCTTAAAGAGAACAAAGAGCAGCAGGAAAAAATAGCAGAAGAGCTCAGAGACCTTAGAAACAAGGTGGGACTGTATAAAGGATTATATAACATAAAAAAAAAAAATGCAGAATTACAGCTAATCTAGTAAGATTTTCCCTAACTGTAGGTGGCATTTGTCTACTTTATCTGCAATGGTCTTTGGTTGATGGCCACCTTGTTCCTGCAAACCATTGGCAGTGCTGTCACCCTGTCTATTCCAAAAATATATCCTAATGGGACTGCTGCGAAAGGCGAAATGTTTTCTGTTGATCCAATATCACTGATGTTTCTTTTGAGCTTTGCACTGCTACTATTTATGCAATTTTTTGGCATGCTTTACCACAGGTAACTACACAATCATTGTTATATTTCATTCATTAAAACCATAACTAACTACTGTATTTTATTTTAATCATTTTAATTATAATTATCATATTTAAACCAAAATCAATTTTACACATACTGTACATGAATGAAACAAAATTGTAAATTAAATATATACGCAGAATATTAATGTTTAGTTTTTATTATTAACATTAAAAGGAGTAAATGATGCTAGATTTAATGCTTGAATTGTCAGATGGTCCATGGTCCACTTTGAATCATTTTTTTGTCCACTGTAAGCACAACTGAGATGTAGTAGAGAAATTATATAATGTTTATGTAACACTTAAGGCATGAACTGCATGCCCCAAAAGTTTAGCCTTGTCTGAGCATAACATATGACTTTTTTCTTCAAAACGTATTATTCATATTTGGCATATACTGTTATAAAAAACCTACAGGAAATTTTTTTCCACAATAGTCTGAGTAAATAAATCACTACAAATGTTTATTTTAGTGATAATGTATCTTTACTTGCTCATTCTATTAAAGATTACCATTTATATGTAAGGTTACATATACTGTATATGAAATACTGCTAGGACAGGTTCCTTCAAAACTAGCAGAGTATTTTCCTTCATTTGTTTTCATCCAGATTTTGAATTTATTGAAGATTTATAAAATGGGCAGCCTAAAAAACTTCCCACTAGATTGCAATCATCGTCTTGCCTTTCTCTTCAACCTGTCAGCAGCCCACCAGTTCTCCATTCAGCTGTAGAAACAGATTTACATATGTAAAATCTTTTCAGCACATTCTTTCTTTCTTTGCTTCTTTCTTTTTTGGAAAGTAAAGCCATTTATGGTGCTCCCAAAAGAATGACCACTGGCCTACAGAGGTTCCTAGATCCATCATGATTGCTTTTTTTCAGGTCACAGTTTCAATTTATGCAGAAAATCTCTTTAAATTGAGAAATTGTAGTTAAGTTGTGGATTAATTGTAGATAAGTTGGTAAATTGTAAAACCACCCAGTCACTTACTTGAGTCGAAGTCTGTTTGTATTTCCGCATTTGCTTAGCTGTGTTTAATGGAGGAATTTTTCATCAACAAACTCATCAACAAACTCCATCAATGTCTGGCAGAACAAACAGCCCTCTGTCTTCCCCTGATAAACAAGGAGCTACAGTAGGAAAGTTGCCCATTAAAAAAACAATTCTCAACAAACTATGAACTCATAATTAATAACATGCAGAATTATAAATCACACAATAAGCTTATATGCATATGCAGCTTAATAGGATGAAACAAATAATTAAAACTAAATACCCAATTTCTTTTTGGATTCCTTTAGTTTAAAAAGAAACCACCCTGACGGTTATGAGGTTTTTTTATGATTTGGTGTTTGTTTGTTTGCTTGTTTTAGAATCTACACATTAATCCATTTTGTGGCATATATTGACACTGAGATAAATACTGTAAGGAAACAGTCTGAATCTGAATCTGAGTTTAAAAGGAAACAGCCTGAATCAAGTCATGACACAATGGTATGTTATCTTTCAATTCAGAAAATGTTTTCTTTTGAATCTGAATTTAAAATTATTTTATAACAAATAAGTGTGAAGGAAATAAAAGATTGCTTAGTTGTGGTTTTTCTATAGGTTCCGGAATCCCCCAAAACTAATATTCAGTCTGGCACACCACTGGAAATGGAATTCATGCAAATAGAAACCAATAGATGATAAGTGGCACTCAAAACACATGCATACCTGAGCTGAAGGACACCATTCTTCTTTACTGTGCATAAATTTACAGGGGGGAAAAAAAAGCAATTAAAAATGTAGTTAGTTGTTAAAGTATTAGTTATTTAAAACATATTTAGAATACAAAGCCCAACCTGTAACCCAGTATGCAAGACATACAACGCAAGATTGCAAGACATAGACTATTACTGGATATTTGCTAAGAGAGAAATGAATTGCCTGATATTAACAAGATTTTCGTTATTGATTATTGATCTTATTAATCAATTTCATTATCAAAAAAAATTAGTGAACACTTTAATGTATTGGAAATATCAATATATGAATTTTTTTTTTTTAGAATAAACACATCTTGGTATCCATGTTTTTTGCTTTGTGTTCTTAAAGATGAAAATCTATTCTGTTTTCCTATGTACATTGAGTTATATTCAGATAAAAGGGATATGTTTTTCTTGTTTCTATTAGTTTTTAAAAAATACAGTTTTCTCCCTATTTTCAGTCATTTTCAAAAAGTTTTTTCCACTTTTGTTTTAATTTGTTGCAATTTTAGTTTTGTCCCCTTCTGTTGCTTTTCAATTTCAAAGAAAGTGTTAATTTTTTGGTCTAAACACAGCAACTGGAAGTCATCCATGTAGAATCAGAGAAAGAGCTCTGGTTATAGGAGTCTCTATTCTGAAACACTAAAAATTAGCTTGGGATTGGTGCCATATGTGTATTTTGTTTTACTGGGTTTTTGTTCTGCTTAGGCAGAAAAAATGTCCAGACTCCATGACTTCTTTCTACAGTCCAATGTCTAGGAACACAATCCCAAAATGGCTTGGAGTTAGCAAGGTGTTTTTGTTTGCAGCAAGACGAGACTTTATGTTTCTTTTGGTTGCATTGTTTTAACACTTAATTCTAAAGTGCAACAACTTACTGGGAACAAATCCGGAACTATAGTGCACCCTTCATTCCCTACCACAGCAAGAATTATTTTTAATGACTCTTTTGGGAGCAGTTTTCTCATAGTAAACTTGACTTAAACTGTAGAATACAATCCAAATTTATTTATTTATTTATTATTATTTATTTTTTTTGCAGGCCCAAGCTTTGGCCTTCCTATTTGTTTATTGCATATTTATGATTTAGGTTTAAATCTTTTAACATTTTGTCAAACACTACTCTGATAGAATTTTTCAAATTTCCTCTATTTTTGCATATTTGTCACATAAATGGTTTTAGATCCTCATACAAAGTCTGATAGCCTATATGACAAGGAAAACATGATGAAACAGAGAGTACAGTAACATGGTCATTTCATTCACTGAAGGAAAAAATATTATATAACATCCATATCATACTAGGAAAAAATATTTGCCTCTCACAATACCGGTTAAGCCACCTATAGCAGCAACAACTGCCAACAATGCTTCCAATAACTGTGATCAGTCGTTCATATATTGGTTAAAATTATGTTTAAATTCAGCCACATTTGAGAGTTTTCAAGCATTACATTTTTATTCAAGGTCCTGATGCAGCATCTTAGATGGATTGAAGTCAAGACAAGGCCAACTAAAAACATTCAAGCACACTGTTTCTAATGTTGTTGAACGGTCAGAGGTAGATAGGAAGAGAATTTCGTTCAGTCTGAAATCCTAGCGTTATGATGGTGAAAAAGGCTTAAATCACATGTAAACTATTTAAATATGCCGTGCAGTGCAAAAAGATTGTGGGAGTTCACTTTATGTCTCAGTGGAAGCACAGGTAAAAAAGGACAAATAAAAATAACAGGACTTATCCTTTAACAAAGATTTCCTTGAAGAGGAAATGATTTACTGTATATTTAATAAAATCCTATTTCTTATGAGCTGCTTATTCTGGTACTGTCTTTTGTTAAATCTCAAGCATTTAATCCTAAGCCTTGTGTAAATATCGATTAATCAAACACATTCAAGTTCACCTTGAAATAAGTAAATGTTTTACTATGCCTGCTACATACCATTAAGTAGCTTTACATAAGAGCGAATGAATGCATTGCCCTTTGTCCCTGTTCTAATTGTATGTCTGAAGAGTGTAGTATGCAGTTGGCCACTGGTTGTAGAATGCAGATGTTTGGCTGTGTAGCCCTGAATGCTTTATAGTGGTTTCAGAGCTGCTGCTCTCATATCTCCTGTATATAAATAAAAGAAAAAGGTTTTGTCTGTACATTGGGCAGAACGTTTCCAATGATATCTTTACGTTTCATACATGGGAGGACCCTGAAACCAGTCTAAAAAAAAATTTATTATCTGTTTGACTGTATGTCTGTCCAGCCATATATTGTCACACGCATCACGCAAAACTGGACAGAATTATAAAACGCAAGCTTTGACAGCGAACTGCACATGCAACAAACCGTGGGAACATTTTAAATTGACCGCTTGACAGAATTTAATGGAACATTTGCAGTACTTAGGTATCATGAAGTATGAAGTTTAACCTGCACTTTGAAATCAAAACAGTAAGTAAAAACAATGTTATGAACAGTTATGAGCCGGATTTAATAAACTATTTAAAATAAGCTACTAATAAGCTTTTTGCTCAATGTAATTAAACACCTGTATAAATAGCTTTTGTTCATTTGTTTTTTGTTTATTAGATAAGCTAAACTGAATATATTAGTTAATATTATATCCCTAACTAATATTAGGGATTAGTTAATATTTTTACCGCTGAAATGGTATAAGTGAATTTTAATGAAATGTCGTATTAAGGCACTTAATCATTATGTGATCTACTTTTTCAATTTCTCATCTGTGATTCACTCTCCAATTACCGAACAGGGAGTGCATTTGATTGATGACGAAAGAAGTACAACTTAGCATAAACAAGGCGTATGATACTCAATCTTACAAAATTATATTTCTCTGTAAGTTATGCAGAGAGTTCTGCAGTACAGAAAGAAGGGCAGACCTGTACATGGACTTCAACCTGAAATAGTAATATCACTGGTATTATGAAATTACTAACAGCACCACTGTCAAGTTTTAAAAGTCATTCAACATTACAAGTAAAACAGACTTGGGAAAATGTAAATTAAGTCTTTTCAGAACTTCATTCTGGCACAGAGACAAAAATATCTTTCCAGCAGAGATGATAACTGCAACTTTAATACAAGATTGTAAATGTGAAACCATCTAAGCTGAAGGACATTCTAGCCCTGGATCACTGTAAATATGTATTTTGCTACTGAAGTGTGCATTATTAATATCCTCAATGCTTAAATCTACATTTATCTTATGTAGCTGCTGTTTTACTGTCTATTGTATTTTATTTCAATTAAATGATGGCAAACCAAACCTATTGGTCAGCCTAAAATACAAACACCCCATATAATAACATAAGATATTCAATAATACATACAACGAAAATAGTATTAAAAATTAGTGTTGGAAAAATGCATAGAGGTTATTAGTTAATCTAATAATGGCTTCTATGTGGGGTCCAGACTTCACTGCAGAGTTTCTTTGTTCATGAAATCAGACTTGGGGTAGATTAGAAATCCTGTGAAAGTAGTGTAGCGTCCTTGGTTGCTGTAAACAGCGTAGTGCTCATTTTGCTGGCTGTAAAGCCAAATGATATCACCTTGATTTAGTATTAGCAACAAACTTTGGCTCTGCATCTCTCTTTTGCGTGACATGTCCTCATCAAACACCATGGCCTGCACCTCACCTGTCCCTTTCATTAACTTCACTGATACAGCCCGTCGAGGGTGCTTCCCCACTGTGAATGCAAAGAAGTACACTCCTGGCACTTGGCATATGAATTGGCCAGACGACTTGTTGAAATGTCCACCAATGTTGACATACTCCACATCGAATGTCAAAGCATCCCTCTTGTTATGACTATTGCTTTCTCCCAGCACAGAGGATGTCCTAGCTACTGAAAACGCAGACCTGAGATATTCAGGGACTCCTCTCCAGCTATAACCCGGGTCTCCAGGGAGCAGGCACTCAGAGCCAAGGTGGTTGCTCAGGTATCCCATAGAGGATGTAGACTCTGGGTATACTAGGTAGCCGGAAAAAGTGATATAAGGGGCAAGATTGCTGTAAAGGGCATAGTCCAGGTTCAGCTGCACTAGCATCCATACTGTGTCCATGGGCAACAGGCTAATCATGACACTCTGGCTTTGAACTTTTCTACCTTGTTTCCTGTACTCATTATAAGCCATAGCCTGCACTTCCTGTCTGTTCTTTACCAGCATCACAGACAGCAACTTCTTGGGGTACCTTCCCACTGTCAGTGTGAAGTAGTAGGCACCAGCGATCCGACAACGAAAGATGCCTGTGTCTGGGTTGAAGTCACCACCCTCGTTGACAAGCAGGCGGTCAAAGGTCACGACTCGCTGAAAGCCACCCATCATGCTGGTGCTGCGTGTAGCAGAGAAAGCTGAATGCAAGTTGGGCATCATGGGAGAAATATGAAAAGGGTTGACACAGGTAATGAACAGGATTGTTTGACAGAACGCATTTCTGGACAAGTGGCAGAAGAAACCTGAGAATGGGAACATAACAGTTTAAGAAAAATATACATTCAAATTCCGTGAAATAGTATTTGGATAACAGTTTTAACCTTGTTATAAAACAGCTTTGCAGAAATATACATTTTAATCTGAATTTGAAATGAAAGAAATTTTAAAACAAAAATAGATCAATATATCCTAAAGAAGCAAGCCAGAGTGGGATGTGAGCTGAAATATGAATTCCATTCAATCTTACATTGGAGATCTCTGATGCTGTGAATGCTGCGTCGGCCGCAGTTAAAGAAAAAAACATAGTGGTTTTATTGCGAGGGCATACAGAACCTACATCACCTACTGTATGTTAGAGTTTTATAAAGTTGAGTGGTTTTTAATAACAAACTGGATAGTGGTTTTATAAGAATGCATTTCAGAGAGCTTGTGGCTTCATTCATGATTATGACAAAATATAAGGTTAGGTCATCATGCGCTTCCTTACTTCCAAGCAAAAGGATGCAGTAATTTTTTTCCCCCGATATCATGCAATAAAATGGCCCCCTGCATTATCTCGTAATTATGAGTTAGTAAGTCATAATTATGAGATATTAAGTCATAATTATGAGACATCAAGTCATAATTATGAGATAATTCCTGTGATTTTTTTTTTCTTTTGTGAATGCAATGCGTTTCTGTACTCTCAACCACTTAAGGGAAGCAAAAAAATGAGTCCCAGAAATGAACAGGTATGAACAAGATAAGAAAAAAAATGTGGGCACAATTAAATATAAAAAAAAATTATTCTTACATAGCTTTTTAATTGAGGCCCATTTTGCATGTGATTCTGCTCAAACCAGCCACGCTACAGGATTTCTCACTTGAAAGTGAAGACCAGGGTCTAGAGGTCTTATTGTCATTTGTCAGTGTGTAAAACATGTTGAAATGCCATGCAGGTTAGGAAGTTATAAAGTCTGATTTAGTCTTGTCAGAATGCATTCCCTCTTTCCTGTCAAGTACTCACTGGAAGCAGGAGCTGCTCTAATGCAGCTGGTATTGTCTGTTCAGTCTGTGCACTGGGGAAAAGGTTATAGATTAGTCACTGGCTCAGTTCCTCTGTGTCCTAGAACAATAGCTTTTATGAATGGATGACACAGCAAAGAAAAGGTTATGTGACCAGGCTGTATTAAAGAAAGGTCTGAGAGTTTGTTGATGTAATTTGAGCCTAAAACTGAAGATATGTTTCTTTAATGATGAACTTCTCTACATGTCTTAAATCTACATTGGCCTTGCCATGACAACTTTAATAAAAATAAAAGTGAACGATTTAATGACCAAAAATATATTTAAAAAAATAAAAACATTGTAATACACAAATGTGCAGTGTTTTTTTTCCTATAAGGAAATAGAGAAATGAGTATTATAGTTCTTCAACTGAACAAGCAAAATATTTTTAAACCCTTTATCTTCTGTAACAGCAGTGGATTCAGACCCTAGCTGGGAATACACCCTCTCCGACCGAACATATTCACACGCTAATACCACAAAAATGTTTTGTTTAAAATTTGCATTAATCATTATCGTTTAAAAATTCCAAAGATTTTTTTGGAATCACATAACTTTAACCAATGAAGCATTCAAACAAACAAACAAACAAAAAAACATGTGAATTATTTTTTATTGTCTATTTTATAAGGACTTACATAGCTATACATACCTGTTCTAAACTGTTGATGAGAGGTCATGTCTCATGAGCCTTATTCCTCCTTTTCATGAAAGCCTCTGTCACCCTCTGGCACTAAACTTGTGAACTCAAATTTTTTGACTTAGCTAAACAGGTCTATGGAAGGCCATCATGGTCAAAATGAGGCGTCATATACCTCAAGAATAACACATAATATGGTTAAACAAAAATACAAAACAGTTACCATACCAAAAATTTATTATGATTGTATATAATATATACCTTTATGGTGTGGACTGTTTTTCAGATTATACCTCCATAGCCATATATAGCCATATAAGCAATATCACATTTGTGGCTACTGTGAAAGAAACAGTGTGATTTTGTGTATTTTGTGTATTGCTTTTATGCAACAGTTCCACAAATGGCATTTATTATCAACATTATGATTTGTTCTTGTTTTACCAGTTATTTTCCTCCAACAACACATATGCAATAATTATAACTTTGAGGAACTGGCGATTGACAATTAGTGTAATTAAAAGGGATGGAAGTATTTTCTTTCTTAATAGTATTATGTAGCCAAAAGTTAAGGAGAATAAACCATGGAAGTGGTGGACATTCCCGCAAAGATCGTAAGTTTCTCCATATATTTGCACATATTCCGCTACGGTAATGTCAGGTATAACCCCTAGAGGGCGGCCTGCACCCAGAGACTCTTTTGTGTTTTGTTTTGTTTCGTTTGTGGACTCAGTTTCCCAGAGTGCACCTTGGTCAGGTGATGGAACCGCTCACATGAACTGAGGTTGCTAATTAGTGTGGCTATAAATAGCCATATTTTAAGTTGATTGTTGTCTTGCATCTGTTTTGGTGACTGTTGAAATGCTATTTTATTCTGTTGGATTTCTGGTTTGTCATAGACTGTGGTTTAGTTTATCCATGTTTAAAGTTTGTGTTAATTTATGTTTGTTTTCTTTAATTAAACTTAAAATTTAAAAAACCTAACCTAAATCTTAACCTCTGCGCTTATTCCTCGCCTGCAACAAAGACCACACAATCATGACAGTTAACTTCCGGGTTGAATCCTAAACAGCGTAAAATGAAAGCTACAGTAGTGCCCTAGGGTGTACAATCATTTGTTCATCACAACAACTAGTGCCCTTGATTAGGGATTAGAGAGCGATTTGGGATTCAGCCTTGTGTTAGAAGCTAGTTATCTTTGTAGCCTGACCTAGGTGCAAATTAAAGAAAAAGGAGGCAATCCGGAATGACTTGGAATGAATTATAAAGGAAACAATGTGCTATTAAAGATGACATTATAAGATGTGTTTTCTTGCTTAAAATGATTTTCACTGGTTTTGAATGTGGATTTTGATAGTCTCCTCAGGACTGCCAGTTACACTTTAGCGCTAAAACATAACTCACATTATAATAGTTTTAGAAAAAGATTTAGCAGTCATTTGATCTAAGTAATTTAGATTTATTGCAGCAATAAAACCCAAGGGAACCCAATGCAAGGTTAAGAACAAGCAAAGAACAAACGGAAAAGCAGTTCAATACACACTCTATATTCTGTTAACCAAAGAATGATGTTATTCACAAATCAAATCAAAATTGCACTTGCCACATATCCCTCATATCTTTATCAGCAATTATTTCATCAGCAGGTGTTTTCCCACAGTGAGGAGAAGCACAATGGGTATGTTCTGCTCTGCTTCCTTACACAGAGATAGCACAGGGTCAAGCTGATCTGCTCTATTCCCTTTCTTCTCAAAAGCTTTAGAAATAGTAGACAGAGCATGGCTAAGCATCTCTTATGTGCTATTCATTTATTTTCAATGTTTTTTATCTTAGTCATTTCCTACTGTCCATACTTCCCCACACTAAATTGCCACTAGGTGTGGTTTTTGCTCAGAAGCCACAGGCCTCTTCATATGATTTGTTCACTGAGCTCTTATTTTCTGATCCTTATCCATGTTCTGTCCTATATGTATTTCTTATATCCTTTTTTATTTGTTATTATCCAATTTTATATTTCGTTATTTTATATTAGCCAATGTTCTATGCTGATGTTTTCTGTTGTTCATGTTTTCCTATACCTGTAGCAGATTAAACTGTGCTTTTGCACATTCCACGAGTTTGTCATGGTTTCTTCCAACTTCTGCCTGATAAGAGATAGTGATGGGTCGTTCATGAACGATTTGTTCTTTTTGAACGGATCTTTAACGTGACTCAGAAGTCAGAAGAGTAGTCTCGGAGAGTGATTTATTCATTTTCTACTGGGCGCGCATGCACAAAGCATCGCAAAACCTCCGTAGGTTATGTACAGGAAACAGAATTGAGCGATTCTTTCTTAATGACTCTTCTACTCCGAGTCGTCCGTTCCTTTGTCACGTGACTCCCATAGACGCTATGCAATGCAATACACAGGAAACTGAATTGAACAGTTCCAACGAATCTTCAAGCCTCGAGTCGTTCGTTCCTTTGTCACGTAACTCCCATAGACGCTATGCAGTAATAGATTCAAAAGAATAAACGACTAAGACTGGAAGATATAAGAGATGAGCTACTCATTCTGTTTATTATAATATGTCCTTAGCTGCATGTAGACGTGTTGGGGGTCTG
>JAOVVB010000037.1:27382788-27393492 GCA_028570985.1 Heterobranchus longifilis | reverse complement strand
CACCGGGGTTAATGAAGTCCGAGAGGCCGATGACGGAGGGTGAGAAGTCCGGGGAATATGTCCAGTCAAAGATAATCCGGTTAAAAAATCTTCAAAAGAAAATGATCCACAGCAATCTCTCCTTCTCTCGTGCAAACAAATAACGCCAGCGCTGGTCCACCATTACTACTCATGCATTTTCCCCTCTGGGCTTGCCGTAGAAGGGCATGGGGCATGCGCACTTCTCGAGTGTGTGATGCGCGAAATGCGCATGCTCCGTGCCCTTACACGACATTTTTGATGCATTTTTCCCCTCGGGGTTTGCTGTAGATAGGCATGCGCACTTTGCGAGTGTTAGAGTTCAGTTTGCATTGGATAATGCTTCTTTGGCAGTTTTGTTTGCTTTTTCATTACCAGGGATTCCAGAGTGCTCAGGTATCCAACAGAAAACTATGTTAAAATTATTGGATTCTAAGTATGATAACTTAGATAGGATTTCCACGATTGTTGGGTGATCTGTCTTATATTTTTCTAATGCTTGGAGACATGATTTTGAGTCCGTTATTATTCATGATGTGGTTCCAATTTATTTCAAAGACATAAGCAGAGCATTTGCTTCTGCAGTAAAAATGTAACTTTTGGCATGGCGTTCAAAAACACAGAAAGAAAATGTTGAGTAAACGTGATGTTATTAACAGTTATGTGTCAGATTTAGTAATCTACTTATTAGTAATAAGCTACTAATAAGCTTCTGGCTCAATGTAAATAAACATCTGCACTGTCAGATCTTAATTAGAAATAACAGTGCTGAAGTGGTATAGGTGAATTTTAATGCATAGCAGCACCTGTCAATCACTCTCCGATTACCGAACAGGGAGTGTATTTGGCTGACAATGAAAGAAGCACAACTAGGCGTAAACAATGCGTGAGATACTCGACCTTACTTTTAAACCTAAAATGTATTTCTTTGTATTAATACGTTAGGCAGCTGGTTCTACCGTACAGAAAGATAGACATGTACATGGGGGTCCAACTGAAATAATAATATTAGATTAATCTGATTAGATTAAAGTTGATTAGTTTATTTTTAGCTTTAACCTTTTCTAAACTAGGTTTCCAGGCACCGACGCGTACTAACGCTAGTGATCTACTGTATAAAGCCACCAGTCGGATCGGAAAATGGCGGCTATTCTCTATTGAAAAACTACAAGTCCCATAGTGTCTCGTTTGCGGTTTGGGCGCAGTGGGGACGTGACGCAAGGCGCTGAAGGCGTGAGCGCTGCGTCTCTGCGAGGAAGAGGCACTGAAAGTCGAAGCTAAAACCGCAGTCGAGACACCATGGCAGGATTGCCCCGCAGGATTATCAAGGTAACCGTGAAGCGAGCTACACTTTCCCGAACGTTCACGCGCCCCGAAATATTGCATCGAAACCGTCCGGAAAAGCGCGCGAGGCGGCGTGCACGCCAGCAGAAGCCGGTTCCATCTTGCTCCCGCTAGCTGAGCGTTTGCTCGCGCGACTTCCGTTTAGTTCTTCGCTCTTATATGGGTGGGTTAAAAATAAATGCACGCGCTACCAAAAAAAAAATGGCGGAGGGCCTGTTTTTGGTTCATGATTGTTAACAGACGTGCGAATGAAACGTAATAATAAATGGCGCGTATTTCAGTAGATGAGAGCAAGGAACGGCTGGTGATCGGGCTAGCCGATTAGCGCGCTAGGTGGCTAGTCATCATCATCATCATCATCGCCGCTGCCATTCATTGATTGAACGTCGATAGTGCGCGTTGTGCTAGCTTTAGCAGTAGCATTGAGGTTTAGATTTAAGATGTAGCCCGGGCCAGGGATTGGGGCAGAATTAATCCGCATCCTACCAGTCCAGTCCATCCACTTTTTGAACGGTCTCTGAATAGTTTACCTTAATAACATTTGGCCTTGTTTTAGAAATAAAGGAAGCACGGGAGAGGAAGTGTAAATAGTGTAGCTTAGCTGGTTGAAAAGGCTCCGTCTCCGGCTCCGGTATGTCCCCTGCTAGGCCTTAGTAGATCTTAGCTAACCGGCGAAATGCAATCCTGGCGCTGTGTAATAATGCGGGGGATCTACTGCAAACGTTTAGCGCGCTGTATAGGGAAAAAACCAAAACGATTTGCGTTCAGTTTTTAGAGTGTTTTGGAAATAATTTGATATAAACGAACTGCGCAGTTTAGCTGACGGCTAGCAACCAAACCACGAAGAGATGCAAAATAATGGTTAGGGTTTAGAACAATAACAATCAGATTCGTGTCAAATTAATTTTGCGGTGTTTTAAAATTCAAAATCTTTGAAAGTCCAATCACTAGTTCCCTGCACTGCTTTAACATCACTATGAGTCATGTAAATCTGAATGACTGGTCGTTTGTTTCTTCTTTTTGTAGCCTGTAAGGAAAAGGCGTAGCCCAGAGATGGTATCGGTCAGGTTATCCTAAATTATGAGTCTGACACTTCTTTTTAATGCATTTTTTTAATGCAATCTTCCGTGCATATTGTCTGGTTTCGTTTTTAAAAAATGTCACTTTGCTCAGATCATTCCAATGATGATGATGATAAAATCTTAAGATTCCATCATAAAAGCCCACATTAAGGTGATCTGCATTAGTCGTTCATTAAGCATGCATGTCTTGATTAATGTTCCAGCATGTGTGTGTGTGCGCCAGGCTGGAGTTGGACCACAAAAGCCACACTCATGCAGTCAGAGTAATGGTGGTTGTGTATGCAGTGTGCATCACCGTGCGCTCTTGGCCTTAGCTCTGATCTTCTCGTGGGGAACAGAGATTTGGCTCAACGGTTGTTTGTTTTTATATATCAAAAACCCGAGACATTTCAGGAATGTCGTTCTTCCTGTCAAACTTTTGAGACGGCTAAAATCTGTGTAGGAATCTACGGCTAGGAATTTTTCCATATTTTAGCACATATCTCTTTTTGATGAATCTCAGATCCCATTGTAATTACAGAGGCTTTGAAATTTTTTAAGATGCAATAACTGGATTCGTCATTGCGTTTTATGTGCAGGGGCGTCTCGTTTAGAATAACTTTTTCTTTTCTTTGCAATGGAAAATAATTTATCAAGTGCATTTTGTTGCAGACAATCTACAGGAATGCAAACCTTGTGAGGCGTTTTGTAAGTTACATAATAAAATAGAGAGCACTTAATCAAATCATGCAACCTCAGATGTGTCGTATCTTGAGCTTCACACATTCCACAGGTGCTATCAGATACTCTGGCTCTTTATTCGTGTGTGTGCGCGCTAGGAAAGGCTCTGAAGGTTATCCCCAGCTCACTCTTACAGTAATGAGTAGTGTGTCTCACCGTGTACTGGTGCTCTGGGTGTCAATCTTGCCAAAAAAAAACACAGGCCTCCTCTGTGTAGGTTATTTTAATGAAAATTGTTAAACTATTAAATTTCTTTCACTCAAAACCCACATTTTAATAAAATTAGATAGTAGATACCATAACCAAACTGCAAAAATTGCTGAATGTTATTCCTCTCCATGGGGTTCACATGTTTGATTTGACATTTGATACAACCTTCTGCAATTTATCTGCGCTTGGATCCAGCATTGAAGGTGCACTTGAGCAGCTCCAGTGGCTTAGGGTTGGTTCCCTGATTGGGAATCAAAGCCGTATGGGGATTTACTGATTATGACTTAATATTTAATGTTTCTAGCCTACTGTTTTAAGTATACAGTGCTGCATATCTTTACACAAATTTAAAGTTGATACGGGCACTATATGCACAAACATTTGTGGACACAGAACCAGCATACCTATATGTAGGTCTATGAGAACATTTTATAGGATGGTCTTTTTAATTCTTTAAGTTTTTTCTGGGTAATAAAATAAAATTAAACCATGACAATGCCCCTGTGCCAAAGCAAGGTCTATAAAGATTTGGTTTGTCAAGGTTGGGGCAAAGGAAGTTGATTGCCAGAATGGAACAACGAATGTGCAATAGGTCTCCTTGTCCAACATCTTGTTTGCCTCATAATGCCCTTGTGACTGAATGAGCACAAATCCCCACATCCATGCTAAAGAATCTAGTGGAAAGCCTCCTCAGAAGAATGGAGAGTGTTATTAATAAGTGTATATATTAATCTGGAATGAAAGATTCAACAAGCACGCGGGTATGATGGTTAGGTGAGCACACCATATAGTTCGTTTTGGCCATATAGAATAAGTAAATGTGTCAAATTCTGGAATGTCAGCCTTTTGACAGTTTAATATTAAGGTGTGGACATTTATCATGTCCAGAACCCAGGAGGGTGGAGCTGAAGCTTGACGGAAAAAAGATTATTGCTTTGTATGACATTTAAACATTCAGCAAGACAAGTCGCACATTTCAATGCTTATTAGATACTTTTAGTAGTTTTTAATACTTTAAACTTAAAACATTGACCTTGAAGTAAACCTGTAAGAAATATGGCTGTTTGAAAGAAATCAGAGAAACATTGATGCTATTGAATCGAGATTTTAAAATGTTTTCATTTGCAAACACCCCCACCCCCAGAGTAATGTGTGAAAAAAGAAAAAAGGCAGATAAGCGTATTATAAACATAACATTAACATAGCGTTTCCTGAACAAGACTGGATTGTCACTTTCGTCATGTTTGTTCATTTCCTATTAAAAAGGAACCTTCATAACAGTTCATAAATATTTAGTTGCAAATGTTTTAAACCAACAAGATAAATGTTTGCCTGTGGTAATGTTCATCAGGCCAATAAAAGTTTCAGCACTGAAGGACTATTTTGCATGAAGCCAAATTTAATTCAATAAACAGTATTTTGCTGAAATATTTTTCTATGATGTGCTTGGGCAGAAGTGACATAGACTAGAGCAATAAACAGAAATAGAAACGCTGCATGTAAATACAGTATATGAAGCTGAAGTCACATTCTGCATGTGCATGTCGGTATGCAGAAGACACTCAACCAAGGTTGAGTGTCTTCTGGGCATATTGTGAACCCCATCCCGATTCAAGTGAAGAATATTTGGAAAATAACTGCTGATTTTTTTTTTCCACTTCTTTGATCAGTTTTAATCTTCAGAAATTTAATTGAAGCCTTTGTTGAATTCTATGATTTATTTTAAATCAATATTAAAACTGTTAATGACATTAAACACAACCAAGCTATATAAGAGTTGTGTGGGAATGTAATGAAGGCATAAAGATCATGAATAAAGAATGCCAGGGCTTGCACAGTAAAAGCCCTTTCTAAAACCTACAAAAGGCAACCTTTCATCCAATGCCATTGAAGCACCAATTGTATGTGGTGGCAAAACCTCTTGTATTTACCAGTGTGTAAAAATATACTCTCTATATCCACTGTCAACTATAAGGATGCTTTGCAGTTTTGTAGTCCTTTTGTAGAGCTTGTGGAAATTATTAAATTACTAGGATATTTTAAAATTGTGAGCGATTGTGCAGGTAAGGTGATTAATAATTAACATCACTCCATTAAGTTTTATTGTTTGAGGAAGATGAGAGCAAATCCAATTCTAATTGGCAAAATAGTAGTTGTCATTTTCAGAGTAAGTGCATCATTTAGCTTTAAGGTCCGCTAAAATAAATTCTGCAACTTTGTTCTGTTTTAATTATGAGACGATTATCTACCCGTCAGTGACTGCAAAATGCGAAATGTTCTTCTGCACGTCAAAATGTTCAGAATGGAGTGTTTTTAAACAAGACATAAAGCACCTGTAACATCCTCGGCTGTAAAAGTGATTCCGGTTGTGCAAGCTGCTTATGCTTCACTTCACCTCACGCATACACTACATCTGATGTTTAAAAAAGTGAAATACTGGCATTGAATGATTACCGGGGGAGTGAGGTGTGGTCATTTTATTTATTATTATTATTATTTTATTTTTTTTAATCCCACCTGAGCCAGACTGCTATGTGCACTTTAAAAAAAGAAAAGAAAAAAAAAGAAAGTAAAGAAACTGTGTTATATGGCTATAAGAATGTAGGGCTCCATCTAAGTACTAACTTGAGGTATTTAACTTGTACCCTTTGCTAACAAACTGCATCAGATCAAGCTCACAGTCTCCATAGACAAATACTGGCAGGGCAATGGGTCGTACCAAAGAGCTTGGTGACTATTTCTTAAACATGTTAACATGGGTCTAAGCGCTCCTGGAAGTTTCTGTTAATGCCCCAGTTGAAATTGCCCCCAGGGCTTTTTTCATACCAAAACCTCTCTTTATTTCCCATCTTCTCCAAATGCAACGTTTCAGTGTTTATGTAAATTACAGCCAGAGAACAACTAAGCAACAAAGGGGAGAGGACATTTACAGTAGAGGAACAATCCATTCATCTTGTTTTAGCCCCAGCCAATACAAAAAGAAAAAAGAAGAGAATTTTTTCCCCCTGAATTTTCCTCAAATGTCTGAACATGACAGAAAAGTCATTTAACTGGTCAATGTTGTAGGTGATGCCACCTTTAGTGACAAATTAGTATATGACATTTCTGTCTTGATTAGATCTGCCCCAGCCAACTCTAAATGCTCTTATTGTAAAAAAGGAGAAACTAAGACCGAGAAAAGCTCATTGAGGCATCTGTAGACCAAACTTCCAGACTAGAGTGCACATAAAAATCACCTAGTCTCTGTTGCATCACTTATTTATCGCTCTTGCATCACTTCCAAACTGCCACTGGATGCAACATCTGCACAAGAACTGTCTAGAGCTTTAAGAGCTGTGCAAACATGCCTGGGTAGCTGCAAATAAGCCTAATAAGTCACGTTTTTATTTTGTATCCAATTGAAGGCAGGTGGAGATTATTAACCTGCTTTGTGGTACTTTGCAATCAGTCAGTTGTGTATTGTTGACTGTACATGTTAAAAAAAAAAAAAGGGCTTGGCTTATGACTAAAAAAAGAACCAGAAACAAACGGTCATCTGCGGAAAAAAAAAAAACTTGCTTAGTCACCTTTGCGCCATTTAAGCGCATCCATATTATACATTAGGATCTGTGATCTAATGGCACCTGCTGGTTTAATGTCTATATAATGGCTAGAATGTCAGATCAGCCCGTGCCAATTACTCTAATTTAATAATTAGTTGAGGGCACATGGATAGAAGTTACAAAAGTTCTGTCTCAACTTTTTTTATTCTCTTTCCTGTCGTTTGTGTTTGTGTTTAGGAAACTCAACGCTTGTTGGCAGAGCCCGTGCCAGGCATCAAAGCAGAGCCTGATGAAGGGAATGCTCGCTACTTCCACGTGGTCATCGCTGGACCTCAGGACTCCCCCTTTGAGGGAGGCACTTTTAAACTTGAACTCTTTCTTCCTGAAGAATACCCCATGGCAGCTCCGAAAGTACGCTTCATGACCAAAATATATCATCCCAATGTTGACAAGCTGGGAAGAATATGCCTAGATATCCTGAAAGGTATGTAACCTGTTATTTATATAATATATTTATTTTAATGACTGTAAATTGGACATACATATACTATACAGTAAAATGCAGTTACTTTCAGTACTTCTGTTAACTGCAGAATGGCAAAACTGTCACAAAATAAGCCTAATGGCTCGAAGCAAGCACACTGTGTTATGTAAATTGTCAGAGGATGACTCAGTAACCGGAAACCTAACCACAGAACCTGGGTGCTGCTTTAGCTGATAAATCTTAAATGATTCAAAATATTGTTTTGTTAGATTGCGTCAGGATTGGCAAGTGTTTAGATTATTGACTGAGATTATGACGGTTAATACTCAGCTATGGAAATCTCACTACTGTCTGCTAGCGGCTATTTTCACTAGCAAATTTGCCAGTATTTAACTGGCTGGGTAGATGTTTCGGATCGTGTCCAAGTTTTAATTTTCACATGAGCCTGCTTTGTAGGACCATAAAGTTGTGACAAAAATATTCATTATAATTATGTAAATCGTCTTTAGCTTTTTGGTTAATCTCTTCTGAAAATGTACTGTTTTAATTAGCTTGAGCTTGTAGTTAAACTAAATCTAGTCACAGGCCCAGGAGTACATCCTATTCTCACTGACTTTAGGATTTAGTAACGATTTCAGGATCAAATGAGGTCTTTGTCTTTTTATTACTCTCTGGACACCAGCACTGATGCTGCCGTGGTGCTTAAAATGTAAATGTGGTGAAATTCTGGCCCCGTTTCACTATTCTGGTATTAACATCGGTCTTGAGAGATTAATTCAGAAGTGGAGATCTGAGACGCACACCTAACGTTATAAAAGCTTATGAACCCGTTAGAAATGTCCCTAGGATCTTAAGCCTTTAATGATCTACTAACGAAACTGTGGCAGATGAGCCGACCAATGACGCAGCGAGAATCCAGTGCTATGGCAGTGTATCTGAAGCGCAGAGGAGACTTCATGTGGAAGAGTACTAAGATGCAGACTTTACAGATCAGCAGCTCATATCAATCTGTCGACATTGCAATTAATAAAACTTGTGTCAGAGCACAAAAAGATGAATGTTAAACTGCATGGGGACTACAGAAAGGTAGATAGAAGCATCAAGGTGTATCACACTCGTCTGCTGGCTGTCTGGAGGCCAAACATGGGCCTGTTTTAATTTCAGCTCCTGTATGAACACGTCGCCTTTCTTCAGGAAATGAATGCCCTCAGTATCGCGACCTTGTATTTGTCTTCGGGATAAGGAGGGTTTGTGTTTAGTTGTTGTTGACTAAATATATGCATTGGCCCTGATGTGAAATTTTATGGAGGCAAAAGGTTTCAAATATTTCACTTCTGTAGCGATTGGAGTGATGAATAAAGCTTTCAGCCTTCATTATAAATACATTTTCAAGATTTTAAAGACATTTTTGTTTACCTCCGTGTTCCTGGCGATCTGAAACTGCTTTGAGTTGGCTGTGTTTCCGCTGCAGCATGGCCTTGTTTATACTGCCTTGACCCTTATTACCTAAATCGGCAGTGATGAGTGCACCTTGGCTGCGGAATAAAACCAACATGTGTTCAAACTGCTTAAACTGCAAAACTTGCTTTCAATCAGCGCTGAAACGCTAGCAGATGTTGCACAAAGAAACACTAGTGCATGATCACAGTAAGAAGCATTTTGCTGAGAATGCATGAGGTAAATAAATTGAAATTTGAACAATTAACGCTGCTCTGGTGCTGCTAAATTGATATAAAAGATATAATATTTATATAAAATATATATATATTTGATATAAATATATGTTAATAAAAAAGACTGTCAGATTCTTCTGCCAGTGATGTTTTTGTTGGTTTTATTGGCATTTTCCATCTTGTTTAATAGGTTCTCGGTGTTCTAGCTATATCTGTTGTCACCACGATCTAGGAGGGGCAGCTTCACCTCGGACACTTACTTGTCAGTACTCGGTAGGGTTTCTTCTGAAAAGGGGGCTGTTGCCAATTGCTTTTAATATAAATACAGCTGGTTTGTAGTTCTGTAGCGTATTTATTCTGCTTGCCCATAATGCCTTCCACCGGTCCGCAGGTCCTCTTTCTGGCTCATGTGTTATTGATTCCATATATTTTTTTTGTCATATAATCTCCTTTCCATTAAAAGTGTGAAAACTGTTTTGGGGATTCTGAATTGTTATGTGATCTGCAATTTGTTTAAAGTCCTGTGTGGAAAAGAAAATCTCTATTTCTCAGTATTGTTTTCAACTTGGTGATACCACGCCACAGAATAGGGTAACTGACATTTATAGTAATCACTCACAAAATGTCAAAAGACTCTCAGATTTCACACTTGCTCTCTTGTAGAGCACTAGTGTATAGTGTAATGTATATTCTTAGATTGCTGGTCGCTGCCCCCCCCTCATCCTCTTACCCTTCCTCTTTCCTCTGCCATAATTTATATTCCAGATAAATGGTCCCCAGCCTTGCAGATCCGCACAGTGCTGCTATCAATCCAGGCATTACTAAGTGCTCCCAACCCTGATGATCCTCTAGCAAACGATGTTGCAGAGCAGTGGAAGAGCAACGAAGTTCAAGCCATAGAAACAGGTGAGTTATGCAGCCACACTTAACTCGACTTATGGTAACCTTCTACACACCAAATGAATAGTACATTCATAGCATTAAAGCATTTTAATACAGTTTGCACATCAGCACAGCTGAGATGCAGTAGAGGCTGTTCTCATTGGGGATGAACAGAGAATGGGCATCAAGGCGCAGGATCAATAACAGATCTGGTCTTTTTAGAACGTCTGATGTATGCGAGTATGTAACCTTGTGTCTGTATTAGTAATTGGCCAAAACTCATTGCATCGCATACTATTCCGGCCAAAAATATGTGGACACCTGAGCAGTACTCCCATAAGTGCCATTCTAAAACCACAGGCATTTACATGGAGATTGTTCCACTTGTTATTTTTATATTAACACCTCACTCTTTTCAGTTGCAGTGACATTTCCTGTCGAGAAAGAAATGACACCTACTGTATTTATTCTGAGGAAGGACCAAAAAAAGTTCAACCAGCTATTCAAAATAGCATTAGTGCCTTCTATAGCAAATGGTGCAATACACTGTGTTTATTATATACACTTGTGCTTTATTTTCAAGAACCAGTGTTTACACTATTTACTATAGCTGGTGTAAGAAGAAAAAGTGTGCACATGTACAGCTGCCAAATGGAAATCGTAATATTACACAATACAAACATCCTATACAATTATGTGCTTCTAATGAGGCAACAGTTTGGCAAAAAGCCACATGGGTGTTATGGTCA
>JAOVVB010000037.1:27319631-27346204 GCA_028570985.1 Heterobranchus longifilis | reverse complement strand
GAACGGGGAGAAATTGGCTACGACTAATATTGGGAAGAAAATTGGAAAAAAAAAAAAAAAACTGGCCCCGGTTGATACTGTTTTTTAAGGTGCTAATATGGTGATACCTTAATAATAGAGCCTATATGCTAGTGACTATCTTTTGATTGCATGCTAAAGTGGAACAACATTAACATCACATGCATAAAAGACTGAACCATGGTCTGTACATTTCAGTTTCAGTTTTTGTGCAAAACCGTTATAACACTGTAGGTTATTTACTACTAGGTTATTACAGATCAGTATGATGAGATGTTGCTTTTGATAACAAAATGCTGTTTAGGTACTAACAATGTACTATAAAAATGTAAAATAACTGTGTACTTTAAAAAAAATTATCATTGTTTTAATTCAAGGGAAGATTTGACTCTTTTGCGACAAGAAGTGCAAGACTTGCAAGCGTCACTGAAGGTAATATTTTGCCACTTCAGCTAAATGCATTTTTTTTTAACTATTTGCTGTCTCTTACCTCTAAATTTTTATTTAACATGACCTCCTTGCAGCTCAGCAACCCTTATCCCATATTTTGCAATTGTTACAGGAAGAACGATGGTTTTCAGGAGAATTGAAAAAAGAACTAGACAAAGTGCAAGGACAACTGAAGCAAGTAATTTCTTTAAAATTTTAATCCGATTAGATCTATGATTCTACAGATTTAAACATGCTGTACTGAAGATAGATGAGCTTTAAGGGAAGTAGCTTTACTTGTTTAACTGAATAACTTTAGGTAATATTGTATTCATGTGAGTAATTTTTTTTTTACCCTCCCAGGGACCTCAGAATGACGGCCCGGTAGGTGTTGTGGAATCGGGTAAGCTCACATTTCAGTTTAGATTCAACGATTCTTTAAGCTGTTTGGTGCAGATACATCACCATATATAGATCACTCTAGCTTCTTTCAAATTGAAATCGCTGCCTCAAACATCTTGCTCATCTTGCATGTCAGAGCTGGAGATGAAACTTCATGAGGCTGAGACTGAAAAATTCAACATCAAACAGATGAAAGACCTGTTTGAACAGAAGGCGGCCCAGCTGGCTACTGAGATTGTAGGTAAGGGAGCATGACAGTTTGCCTTCTCGTTGTTTTCTGTAAGGAAATTTATTGAAATGGGGATTCTTTTTCTTGTTATTATTATTATTATTAACACATGAGTTTTATTCCAGATATCAAGTCACGCTATGATGAGGAGAAGAGCGTAAGAGCAGTGGCTGAGCAGAAAGTGACGAGCTTGCAGCAGGACTTGCAGAGAGAGAGAGAGGAAAAGGACAGACTACAGACAGAACTAGTAACATACTTTTAACACTCACTCACTCCTACAATCACACTGACATTTACATATTTTTCGCAAGTTCCTTTCACGACTCCATCAAAATCATTTATCAGCCTGCACTTTAAGAAATGCCCGCATCCCAAAATACCCAGACTCGACTGAGGATCCTATCATTTTCTCACTATAACTGAACTGTAGGAGTTTTATTCCAAATTAATGGGATTAATGGGTCGTGCTATCACCTGCCCAAACAGAATGCGCCAAAGTGACATTAAGCTACAGAAATACAAAAAAAAAATTTGTTCTCAGATTTGGTCACCTGCTTATTCCCAAGCCCAAGTCCCCCATCATCCTGTCCCCTGTCAGTCGACAGTACCAATCCGGAAGGGTGAAAGTTAACACATGATGTCGGTAAATTGCATCTTTCTTGAATTGCTGCGTCACAGTTGAACACACTGAAGGGAAAGGAGAGGGAAGCGATATCTGCACTGAAAATAAGTGTGTTATGACATGCTTATGGATAGATAACGCTGTGTTTTTGTTTAGCTGCAGAGACCAGGAGTGGAGGATGTGGAGGTATTGAAGAGAGAACTGGTGCAGGTACAAACACTGATGGACAGCATGACTCGTGAAAGAGAGGGGGAATCTGCACGGCTCAAAAACGAGTATGAACAGCTGCAGAGGAATTTTACTACCTCAGAGGTGAGACTCCTGGCCATAGGGGTCGAACTTAAATGCTCATTGCTTTAAAGTGTTTTTATTTCTGAAAATTTGTCTTATTTAGAGAATCTGGGTTATTCATCTTTCTTTCCACAGTAATCGATTTTGATCTTAATTTTATTTACAGGAATGTTATAGATAGCTTTATTTTTTGCTAGTGAGGATTTATGTGGCAATGCCAGCTGCTAGTGTTGTTCTTCCTTGTGCACTGATGTGCTTCAGTTTACTAAACCGTGATTGCAGACAACCAGTACATGGCCTGCCCTCTATTGGCTGAATGTGCATCGTGTTCATGGCTTCTGGTGTTGAGCAAAGCCAAAAAATAAAATGTGTTTACATGCACACAAATAGTACAATCATGATCTGGTTTCAGATTTTTATTCATAGATTCAAGGACCGTAAACTGTGTAATGCATCAGTTTTCTTTAAAGATGCGTAATGGACCAGTACTGGTGTTGTACATCATTAACCTTGTATCTTTAGTTTTCCCAACCTAACAAAATGGACACAAAATTCGGCTTCCCAAAGCACAGTTTATTTCCCAAAGTAAATAAACAGCTTCACTGATTATTTACAGTAAAACATTCAACATTTTACTGTAAATGATGTACACATGACATACTGTACATAACATATCTATATATATATACCCGATGGAAACAAAACAGTAATATATTGTTAAGTGCACATGAACACATTAGATGAATCGTTGTGGTTATTAATTTATTTTAAAAATGATAAATTTTTGTTTTATGTTGGTAAACATTTGAGAAGGCTTTATTTGTGGCTGTTCATGGCATATCTGTGCTGTGTCCTTGATTTCTCACTTACCTGGGTGTTGTGTTTGTCTGTCTCTGTCTCCCATCATTCCTACTCTACCTGCTTTGCACTTGTGTTGAAGATTCGTAAACTGGAGGTAACACTGCGTGCTTTCACTTACCTTTGAGCTCCTTTCATGAACCTGTTAATTTTCCAGTAAAGTTGTAAAAAAGCTAAAATATTGGCACCACTTTAACTCCATTTACTTTATATTGCTCCTGCTTTTGTTAGCTTCTTATGGGATTCTGCATGGCTAAGAGCAGTTGCTCCTACACTGAAGATGTTCCGTGCTCACATTTTAGTTCTTGTTCATAGGCAACTATCTCCAATCTGAAGGCAGAACTGGAGAAGGGTCCCCAGGAAGCTGCAGTTTACACGCAACAGATCTACCAACTACAAAGCAACCTGGACAACCTCCAGCAACAAAGCCAGGTACATACTGTACCATTCAAATATTTGGACCCACTTTTCTTATTCAGTGGGTTTTCTTTATTTTATATTGTTTTCAACATGTATATTAATACGGAATACTGAAAATATGATGCAATTTCTCATGAACAAATCTGAAATTATTTAGTCAATAAAAAGTGTAAAAAAAAAAAAATCCTGAATATTTGTTATATTTCCGATTCTTCACAGTAGCCACCTTTTGCATTAATACCAGCTTTGCACACTCTTGGCATTCTCTCAGTCAGTCTCATGAGGTAGTCATCTGCAATAGTTTTCCAACAATCTTGAAGAAATCCCCAGAGGTTTTGAGTACTTGTTGGCTACTTTTCCTACTTCCTCCAACTAATTCCAAACCATTTCAGCTGGATTTAGATTGGGTGATTGTGGTGGCCAGGTCATCTGATGCTGCACTCCATCACTATTCTCTTACATAACCTTGAGTTGAGTTTAGGGTCATTGTCCTGTCGGAAAACAAATAAACAAATGATAGTCCCACTAAGTAGCTGTGCTGGTTAAGTGGCCCTCAATTTTGACTGAGTCACCAACAGTGTTACCAGCAAAGCACCCTCACACCATCATACCTCCTCCTCCTCCTCCTCCATACTTCACAGTGGGAACCACACATTCAGGAACTGGCTGTTCACTCTCTCTATGTCTAAAAAAAAGACATGGCAGTTTGAACCAAAAATCTCAAATTTGGACTCATTCTGTCACTTTTCCACTGATCTCATCCATTCCTTGTGTTTCTTGGTCCAAGCAAGTTTCTTTTGCTTGTTGTTCTTCCAAAGTAATAGTTTCTTTGACCATGAAGGCTTGTCTCCTCTAAACAGTGGATGTTGAAATATGTCTGAACTCCAAGAAGCATTTATGTGGGGTCTAATCTGAGGTGCTGTTGGCCGACCGTCATTTCTTAATGATGAACTGTGATTTTTCTTTATTTAACAGAATGTTTCTTGCCACAATATGTATTTGCATTGTAGTTGTATTAGGACTCTTTCTCTGCACAAGACGACTGATGGTCTAAAGCACATTTAAAAAAACAAGAAATGTCACAACCAGTCAATTGAAAACCATTATGGGTGACTACCTCGTGAATCTGATGAGAGGGTTCCATTGGGGTTCCAAGCTGTTATCAAAGCTAAATGTAGCTACTCTGGACAATCTAAATATATTATGCAAATTCTTTTAGCACATTTTTGTTTTTTTACATAATTCCTTACTTGTTCTCTCATAGTTTGGATGTCTTGAGTATTATTGCCAACAGCAAATCTACACTATCCATGACTTCCTTCATGGTTTGTTGGTTCCCACATGCTTAAAAAAAAAGGCTGAGATGAGATCCCGCTTCCTCGATGATCTTCATGATGTGTGTTTCCATAAGATCCCTAATGGGAAACATAGACAGTTTTACAGGAAGGCCCTATACACTCTTCACCCTGCATATCAAGCCTATGATGACTTGCATAACATTGTCAGCCTGGTGCTTTTTTTATTGTCTGTCAGTATATCCTGATGCGCTTTAAACCTCTATAATTAAACTAGCTGGGAGTAATGTGTGCCATGGCACCACTGTCCTTTGGGGTGATGTATAGAATAGAGCCTTGTAATGGCCCTCAGCTGCCTGTGTGCCTGTTGTCAGGAGGGATTAGAATGTCAGCGTGTTGTGGTGCTGGGAAAGTTCAGACCGCTTCTACGAAGTGAGTGACTGGAAACAATTTACTATGTCTGGGATCTAAAGACAGCCTATGAAGTGAACTTCTGAGGCTGGTGTGGAGCAAAAGGAACGACTGACGAAGAAAGAAAGGCATCAAAAGACAGCAGTGGAGAGAGGAGTTGAGAACTGATAAGCATATCAATTGTTCATTATTTGTAAGTGGTTTTGTATCCATGTAGTGATTGCTTAGGCATAAGTTATTGACCCCATATTTGAAATAATTTTGTCAAAACCTACATCGGAACCTAAAAATGCCTGATGATTCAACTGTTCCTGTTAACTGATAATAGAAAATGAGCATCTTATGCATAAAGCATGTAGAACAAAGCAAATGGAGAACATGCTTTAATGGATAAGGTCTGTGTGAAGAGTAAAAATAACAGATGAACAAAAGAAAATGAGACATTTTTGCTGAAGAGGAGAAAAATAAAAATAAACAACAAAATAAAGTTTAAACAACATTAAAAGCTGCTTGTAAAACCGTCACAGCTGTCTCTGGCATAAACTACACATGGAAAAATCTCAGTGACATGTGTCACCACACTATATTAGCAGCACTTGTCATTATCAAAGCTGACTTTATAGCTGTCTCAGAGTAGAATTTAGCATACTGTCCATTGGTGCTTCTTGTGCTATCCAATGCATTGTAAAACTGTCTGCTTTTAAATGTTACGTCTTGTCGGCACTGAGAATGTGAGCCCGGCTGTCTGAAAGGTTGCATCTGAAGAGGACTGATATTTATGTTTGTCTTTTTTTAAATTTGTGTACTAAATTTAGTGTAAGCCGGTTCCCCTGTATTTTTTAATTATAAAGAAAGTTAATGTTTTATTAGAATTTTTTAATGAGCTCTTATGCTGTTCATGTTAAAAGAAGTGTTAAAATTAATATGTTAATTTTCTTCTGTAATCTGTAGCTTGTTACATTGCTAGTTGTGATTATGTAGTAACGGGATTTCAAGATTTTGCTTTAAATGTTTTATTTATTTATTTGCTCAACTTAAATTATTTCTTACTGACTCTGCACTGCCAAATGTGATATTTCAGTAAGTGAAAATATCTTAAATCTGGTAAAAAATCTGGTATGTTATCTCACATAAAATTATTAAGCCCTTTTTAGAAAATAATATATTTAAGCATTTCTTTCAAGAAACAAATGCTTAAAACTAGCAAAATTATCTTCCAGTAGAACCAGACATTTATGCTTAAAATTAATACATTTTGTCTAGAAAAACGTTTAATTATTTCATATTTGGTTTGTAATCTTATAATATTATTAAAATTTTATAAATATAATAAGATATCTTCACTGGCTAGGATATCACATTTTGCAGTGTGATGAAGATAATTAGCCTTTTTAATTAGCCTAATTTTGCTGATGCTCTGCTTTTTTCAGATGCTGTCAGCAAAGCTTTCACGAAGGGAGAAGGATAACCAAGAGCTGGAGGAGCGGCTGGCTCAGGAGCAGTTATCCAAGAAGAATCTGCAGGCTAGCCTTCACCAAAGGGAGCTGGAGCTGCAGGAGAGCCAAGCACGCGTTTCAGCAGGAGAGGCCTCCCTCAGTCGGGTCCAGGCCGAGTTAACTGAGCGCGGGGACGAGGTAGGGCGTCTCAGAAAGGAGCTGGCTGAGCTTGAGAAGAGCCACCAGGATTTGAAAGCTGAGCGCAAACAACTTCAGCAGCAAAGGGAGGAGAGAGAGAGCCACGGCTTGCAACAGCAGAGTGAAATCAGCCAGGTCAGACACACTCGCAACACACACAAGCACTCGGATTGAAAAAAGAATTTAGTTTACAGTGAGCTGCTCTGTATTTTGGAACGCAGCTGCATGGGAAGCTGCTGGAGACGGAGCGGCAGCTGGGTGAAGTGCAGGGTCGGCTGAAGGAGCAGAGACAGCTTGCAGGAGAAAAACTGAAGGACCGCGAACAGCAGGTTGCTGACCTCCAGCTTAAACTTTCCAGATTAGAAGAGCAGGTAAGCTTTAAAGGGGAAATTAGTGATTCAGTTAGTGAATTAAGCTGACCTGAGATCTGATCTTCGCCAGAGTGCTTTATGTTCAACATGCTGCACAACTTCTCAGGACTATTAGGATATAGATACAAGCAAGCGCTGTCCAGTCTTTATAAAATCAATTGCTTTACATCCCAAAAGCATCCACCAACACTAGAAAAGACTTTAGTTCCATTCCAAAGTATCAGCATCATGGCTTGACAGACCGGCTCAGTATTGCATTAGATTTTGCTGAGTCACTTGTATCCCTGACATGCTTTATTCTGTGACCTTGTGTGATATTGACTGGCAACAACAGGCAATTATACCTCTAAAGTTTTATATAATTATAGAAGCTTTGCACAATTAGTAAGAAAAAGTCATTTAGAATTGAGGTAGTGGGACTGGTGGGTAGTTATCTTTCTATAATAATGATCTTGCTATTGAGTGCCATAGCATCCTTGTTGTGTAGATGGTAAACCATGTTTAACTGTGTGTGTTGTGTTCCAGCTGAAAGAGAACACTTCCAAGTCCACTGACCTGCAGCAACAGCTGGACAAATCCAAACAGCAACATCAAGAACTGCAAGCTCTCCAGCAGAGCACCAACAGCAAGCTGCGAGAAGCACAGGTAACTGGTTTTCTTTATATCCAACGATGCATAAGCAATAAGGGGTGCTAAAACAGAAATATTAGAAACATTCAGTGTCCTCAGATCTGAGATTGGGAAGCACTGATGTACTGATCATCCTGGATGTAACCTTTTTAATTGCTTAGTAATATTAAAAAATGTGTACAGTGCTGTTAGCATACTTGTAGCTAGTAGCTACTTTCCGTCATCTTTCTTGTAGAATGATTTGGAGCAGGTGCTGCGTCAGATCGGTGATAAGGACCAGAAAATCCAGAATCTGGAGGCTCTCCTGCAGAAAAGCAAAGCCAGCCTGAGTCAGCTGGAATCTGAAAGACAAGACCTGTGTGCCAAGATTCAAGCAGGAGAAGGGGAAGCTGCTTTACTCAACCAACTACAGGAAAAGAACCACACGCTACAGGAGCAGGTGCAGGAGACACAGTCACACATATGCATGCATAGAACATAGCTAAGGAAAGCTATTGCTCAGTTCCAATTATTTTGGTCAGAACGGATTTGCATGCCATGACAGTTCACATTCATAATTACTAGTAACTTTTATGTGGATTCGCCTGTCTGAAAAAGCGCCGTTCTTTTTTCTCACCAGTCTGTTTAAAACAAGTCATATTTGTGCGGCCACTCATTCATTTCAATTATTGGATGCAAATTTAGTAAAAAATATGCTTGGGATTTTGCTCTGGAGGATGGCAAGCAGTTAGTCAGCTGAGGTCCAGAAGAAGGAAGAAAGCAAGACACCTCACTTTCGCTGTTTAATTAGCACTACTGTTATGAAATACCTGCGCTTCCAGTGCTGACTGACGTCAGTGAAGTGCCCCACGCATGCACAGAGCCAAAAAGTTCCAATCTGCCTGTTCTCACTCAACGCACATGACCACATATCAGATATGTAGCTAATTTAGGAACACATACGAAAGTGTCTCAGTGATCATCAGATTTGTGCATTTTAACAGCCCTAAAAAGTTGGAAATATGTGTGTCACATTAGGATAAAATTGAGTTAGTTCAGGCTGGTAATGTGCCCCCTCTATTTCTGTTCTTCTATAGATAAATCAGCTTATAGAAAAACTGAAGAACCAGTCAGAGAGTCATAAACAAGCACAAGAGAACCTTCATGAGCAGTTACAAGAGCAGAAGAGCCAGCTGCGCTCAGCACAGGATCGGTGCCTGTCCTTGGAGAGTAATGTAACAGATCTCACTTCACAGCTCACCCAGAACAAGGAGAGACTTGCCCAAATTGACACCCAGGTGTGTTATCTTACACAGAAATGCAATGATCAATGTTTATATTTTCCGTTTCAGCTTATAAAATAATAGTGTTAATTGATTTAATTACCAGCTAAAGGCTAAGACAGAGATGCTACTGTCAGCTGAAGCAGCGAAAACTGCCCAGAGAGCAGATCTAGAGAGCCATCTAGAAACTGCCCAGCATGCCTTGCAAGACAAACAACAGGTAAATAACCAATAATTCACATTTTTTCCAATGCAAACTCCTTCCAAAGTAGTTATGTTTGGATTTACATTATTCTTGAGTCAGGCAGTATTACAGGCAGTATTAATGCATTGGGTTTGTGTGCATGTATGTAGGAGGTGAGTAAAGCTCAGGCTCAGCTGGAAGAGCAGAGCTGTCGGCTGCAGGAAAAGCAGGAACAGTGCTTGCAACTGGAGGCCGGTCTGAAGGAGATTAGGGAGAAGCTGCTGGCTGCAGAGCAGAAGACCGACAGCCTGGAGAGCCAGGCTAAGGTCAGCAGCACACACCAGGTTTAATTAGTCCCTTGAGTATCTTTGTCCATAAAGGTTTTTTCTTCTTTGCTGGGACTGAGAATTCCCCTGCTACTATCTGTTCCCCAATGGCTCAAGCCACAGTTTTATTTCCACATTTTGGGCGTAAACTCTATTCAGAGCATGTTCATGTACTCATAAAACATTTCTATTTATTGCAGAAAGCAGAAGCTGAGTTAGCGGAGCTGCGATCAGGAAGGGAACAAGCACAGAAGGCACAGAAAAGACAGCAGCAGCAGATTAGTGAACTGGAGAAGAGGAATAAGGAGCTCAGTCTCCACCTGGACACTGAAAAACAAGAGTAGGTTTTTCATCTTTCTGGCAAAGCTAAATTTGGTCCTGTCTTTGAAAAGTGTTATTTTGAATGATAATGCACAATAAGGAAAAAATGGCTTAATTAGATAATCTTCATCAGTATTCATGTTATACTGTCAAATTTATTTGGCATGGTTATTTAGGTAAAGAAAATGGTATTTTGCTCCATGAAAGCATGTCTTCACTGTCTTTTAAATTTTTAAAAAATTCATTAAGTTATTAGGTTTACAATCTGTAATCCGGGTTACTGTCACATGTGTGATTAAAAAAAAAAAAAAAAAAAGATTTTTACTTTGTTCCAACATCAGAATTCTTTACGATGTTTTATGAATTGTGGTGTCAGAGCCAGAGAAGCACCAGTGCTCTTATATTACTTATATCATTATTCTTATATCTTATATTGCTCAATGCACAATTGTACTAAAAAATAAACTAGACTGGATGGAACTGGGATTGTTAGGGTTGTGAGTAGTGTTACAGTTAAACCGTTAAGTTTCATTTCTTGAACACAATGAATACAGTAAAATTACAACCTGTGCCTTCAGGGAGTTTTTCCTTGCCACTGTCACCCTTGGCTTGCTCACCAGGGACTATCTGACCATTTTGATTCATACACATTCACATTCCATACAAACATAAATAATTCTTTTGATTGTGTAAAGCTGCTTTGCGACAATGACAATTGTTAAAAGCGCTATACAAATAAAATTGAATTGAATTGAATTGACAGTCGGCTCTCATCATCAAATATTCATATTTAATACTATCTTAACAGGTTACTAGGCTTTTACCAGGTTCTTTCCATGATATTGTCTATTTTTTTCAATATCTATTCAAAACTAAAAGTATTTTCAGTTTGTCACATTGGATTGTTGCTCATTGTGTCGAAGAGAATACACATCAAACCCCAGTAAATTTCTTAATTACACATAACCCTGATTGCTAAAAAAAAGTGGGCTGTTGTAGGTTTTTTCCTGTAATGTTTGAGCTGTATAATGGAGAGTCTCTTTGTGTGCGTGTTTCAGGGCTGCAGCTCTTCAGGAGGAGCTGCAGAAAAAAAGCTCAGCTTTGGGAGATGCACAAAAGCATGTTCAAAAGTTGGAACAGGAACAGAGTGATATTAAGACAAGACTGGAGAAACTCATTGGTGAAGGAAATGTGCAAAAATCTGAACTGGAGAAGAAGCTCCAGGGCTTGAGCACGGAGCACCAGAAAACCAAGCAGGAGAGAGATACACAGGTCAAAGAGCTGCAGAAGGTGAAGGAGGCACTAAGCAAGGCTTCTGCAGCCCTGAAGGAGAGTGAGACCCAGCTAGAGAAAGAGAAGAAGGGCAGTACAGCAGCCCTAGAAGAGAAGGTGGGTTCTTATGGGCTAAGGGCAGGAACAGTTAACTTAGCTCTGAGTGGTTTGCCGGCTAATACGGTTAGGAAACAAACACCACAAAGCAACAATTGTGTACATGTTTTCCGCATGTGTTTTTTTGGCTGCAGGTGCATTAATGAGATAAATTCAGAATAAAGCAGGCATTTCCTATCCATCATTGAGTAATAATATACCCACAGGCTGGATCTAACTTCTCTTCCAAACTCTCCAACACTGCTGCAGAACAGACATGAGATACAGGGATTCTGCACAATTGATTGATTGACACAATTTCTTGTTTTTCAGACATCAGTAGCCTGAATGCATGATTTTCATTGTTAAATTGCTCTTAGAAAATGTATTGATATAAATATATATATATATATATAGTATAAATCTCATGGTTTCTAGTTGGGTAATGTGCAGCTGACTTGCAATAATCTTTTGCTAATTTTAAAACAAATTCATTATGTTACAAATAAAATAAAACACTGGTCAAATCTCAGAAGAAAATCATGTAAAAAATACGATATATCCAGGCAGCTCTGAGGCCTCGAACCTCTAGAGTCGGATGCTCAAGACCTACCTCGGCTCAGTGTGCGTGAAGTTACGTTCTTCCCATATTTGGTGGGTTTCCTAAAACGTGGTCTAGAATCTAACTTCCGGTGTGGTGTAGGTGTAGCGGAACAAGAAAAGACAAACAACAACAGTTCAACCAAAACCCAAAGTGTATTAAGTTATAAACAAAACCAAAAGAATGCAACAAACAAAAACACAATATATACAAAATATATACTAAATACAAAAATGAGAGAAAACTATTTTGTGTTACACCTTGAGTACAGTGATTACTCAAGTTTTTTTGTATTAATGTTACAGTGGAACTCGTTTATTTATGCGGAGTAATAATCTAGAATTTATTAAAACATAAAATAAATAAAATATAAAAGTAAACTAAATATAGAACTATTACTAAAACTCTACTTCATACAAACAAAATATAGACAGGATATTGTTAGGAATGTGCATGGCTTCAGTATAAACCAACAGTAAAACAATTCACCCAGTCTATAATCTTTAGCATTTTTTTAATCTAGACAGCATTTCTCTCTTACAGGAGAAAGTTTACCAGAAGGCCCAGCAAGAGCTTCAGAGGAACGTAGAAGCAACGGCTAAAGAATTGACCACAGCCAAAGCACAGTTGGGGAAAATGGCAGAGGTGAGAAAATATAAACTTTTATAATTATACTTTTTTAATACCTGGAGCAGAACATTTTAACTTAAGTGGAATTAAATTAGGTGGAGAAGGGGCTTCAGGCACAACTGCAAGAGCTGAATACCCAGTTGAAACAGTCTCAGGATGCAGTGAAGGAAAAGGAGAGGGACATCCAGCAGGTCCAGACACAGCTAAAGACAGCCCAAGAATGCTTCAGTGAGGAAGTGAAAAAACTGCAGAGCCAAGTAGCAGACCTGCAGACCACTCAGACAAAGAAGGCACGTGCTTTTAGCATCATATGCATAGAATGATGATGATGTACAATTTGTCATTTCTGCCATTTGGATTTTTTTTCAGCTCTTTTTGGAGTCACATCTGTAACTTACATCCATTAATTCAGTGGATTTGAAAAGTGTTTAAAGCTTAAATTATCTGTGCCTTAGAACAGCAGAGAATTTTCTTTTCTAGATCACATTTTGGCTCTGTAAATTAAAAGGAACCTCTGTGTGATCTAGGAGGAGGAGTTGACTAAGCTGAAGGAACAGATGACTGTGCTGTCTGAACAGCTGAATTCAGAGAAAAGCCACAGAGCAGAGCTTCAGAAAACCTGTGACAGCACCAAAGAGACCTTGTCCAAATTACAGTCTGACTATTATGGCAAGGAGTCTGAAGTCTCTTCTCTGCGCCAGGACCTCAAGGTTTGTGTGTGTGAGACATGAGCACAGTTAGTGGATGCAAACATTTTGAAATTACAATGATGTCAGTGATGACTTTAGTCTTTACAGATTCACAATACAGTATGGTAACATTTTCTTTTGTCAAAATCTGCAAAAGCACCTCATTTTTAAAGTTAAAGGCATATTTACAACACAATGTGCCACAACATAATGTATGATTCTCAAATGTAAAGGCTGATTTATGCTTCAAGTCCATGCTATAGCGCTCACATAGTCGTGTACCCTAAAGCATAGCCTGATGTGCACCTCCTTGGAAACGTAGCTACACATCACCTGTGATTGTTCCACCTGGTAGCAACGCTTCCATTTAAATCGAGTTGAACGTCAGACTTCTCCGTTGTGTTCTCTCTTTTCTGCATTGCAGTAATTTCTTGAAAACTAACTCCAACAAGCTCTCCTCAGTTTCATTTGCCATTGTTTGCCACTGCCTAGTGAGTTTTTCATATACTACAAAGAGACTCAGCCCAGCGGCATAAAAACCCCACTGCTACATAGAGATTTGTCTGTGTAATTGCAGAGCGACACCGACACAGCAGTGCATGTGTATAAATGCTCACCCTGTCATAGGCCACTTGGTAAGCCAATTGGTTAGCCTACAAGCTAGATAGGTTCCACATAGACTTGAAGCAGAAGCATTAATCAGGCTTAACAAGATTTAACAATTAACAAGTAATATGGAGAGGTAAAAATTATATTACCAATATCACCCCATACGAGCTATTATTCTGTTTTTGTATAGCCTCGACTGTGTATACGCTGTTTTTACGTTGTATGATGAATTATACAGCAATAATTAACCAATAGTTATTCGCTCGCCTCCCTTCACATGCATATGAACTTGAGTAACATCCAATTTTTTTTCTGAGAACACCTTTGAATTAATGCGGGGACTGCAAGCCGACATCAGAGCCTGACCTCACAAATGCGCTTCTGGAAGAATGGTCAAAGGTTCCCTTAAACCTTGTGGAAAGCCTGTCCAGAAGAGTTAAATCATATTAAATCCTATGGATTAAGATTTGGATGTTACTCCAGTTCATTTGCATGTGAAGGCAGACGAGCGAATACTTTTGGCAATATAGTGTATCTCATCCCCACTCCAGTACAATTTTTTTATTTTATTTATTTATTTATTTATTTTGGGGGGGGGGTCTGTGTAAATCAAAAACATGAAATGAGAAACTCTGGTAGTGATCCAGTTAGAGGAAAATCCTGTTTGAGTTTTGTGAGGTTTTGGTGCATTGTGCTGTGTGAAACACTGGCCATGCAGTTCAGTAATGGAAGAGCTTCCTAATGTATGTATAGGCACGTGAAGAGAAGCTGGCCCTGACTCAGGAGGAACTGGTAGCCAGCACCAACCAGCTGAACACTCGTGAGGCCCAAATCCAGGATCTGAAAACAGGACATGCAACACTGGAAAAAGACTTAAAGAAGAGGGACGAGAAGCTCAAACAGCAGGAGGAGGCGCTACGAGAACTGCAGAAGCAGCAGGTACTGCTAGCAAGCTCGTTATGTGACTGGCTTTTCTGTTAGTCTGAGAAGAACAGCACACATATGTATCTGGACTGTCTGTTCAGTCAAACACTACTTATCGTGTGTATGTGGGTGCTTGCTTGTCTGTGTGTGCACATGTGTGAGCAGGAGCTGATGCAGGAGGAGCTAAAGAAGGAGCGCTCTCAGGTGGAGGAGCTGAGAGAGGCTCAGAGTGGGCTAGAGAAAGAGCGGAGCAGGCTAAACGCTGAACTGAAAGCTCTGGCAGACAAGAGTGAGAAGGTTAGCTGCTGAACTAAATTGCTTCAGACTGGCAGATTTAATTTTTAGACTTTGATCTTTTCATTGAAACAGTCTGAACAGTCAATTCTTATGGTAGAATTTTATCTCATTAAGATATATTAAATCATGGTTAAGACCTTTATTTGCTACTAGCTGTGCCAACGACTTTGTTTGCGTGGAATTTAATTGCACACTCATAAGCATGTTTTAAAAAACATACGACGCTATCTCCTATTTGCAAATATCTTCAGTGTACAGACACCTCAACTTTGCAGTTTTATTATATGTATAGATGTATAGCCAATAATTCTTTTCAACCCTCATTGGTTCCAGGTTCTCAGTATTTCTTGGCAAATTGTACAGTAGTTAGTAGTGATGCTTTAAAAATCACAGTAATGTTTACAGCATTTTCCCAAGAATTAAGCAGCTGGAATTATTCTTGAATGCTTGTGTGTATAGGAGCTCAAGGACCTGCAGGCAGCAAAGCAGCTCTTACTTCAGCAGAAAGTAGAGCTACAGGGCCGGGTTGAAGCGATCCATGCAGCACTGGAGCAGGAGAAGAAGGAACATCAGAACACTCGCGAGTCCATCACACAGTCACAACAGCAACACAAAGCAGAGACTGACAAGCTGCACAAACAACTGGTACACATTTAAAAAAAATTTGGGGGGGATTTGGTGCTTACAAAAAGACACATCACGAGTTAATATAACTAATATCAGTAATGAATAATAAGAGCTACACATGGATCGCATAGATTAGTTAATATATAATTATTATGGATGTATGTGTGATGGTAGAAAGCGTTCTTTTTGTTACTAAATATTCATAGATATATTTTACAATTTAACATGAGATTGGAAAATTTGATTTTTTTTGTGCCAAGGTACACGTTTACTGTTCCCTGCCAGTCGATTTACTTAGTACAACACAGACCATATGGGACATCACGCCCTCTCGTGTCCTAGCTGAAGACACCTTTATTTACGCCGGCAAGCAAGTGGTGAGGGTTGTTTGGTCACCAGAGCAACGCAGGCTTGACATCAACCATCTGGAGCTGTTGGTGGTGTTCTTGGCACTGAAACATTTTTGCTGTATTTTGATGGCCCATCGTGTTCTGATCAGAACAGACAACACAACAATGGTGTCATACAGTATATAAACAGGCAAAGAGGGACGTGTTTGCTTCTCCTGTTGAAACTGTCTCATTCTTTGTTGCTATGGTCCAGTGTTCGTTTTCTGTCACTCATGGCCACTCAATAATCTAGGGCACCTGAACCTGGGGGCAGATCTTCTCTCTAGGAGGGGGCGGGTTGTGAGACAAGCGAGGATGTTTTGAGGACGTTGTTGGTGGCTCAGACCTGGGAGTGCTTCAGCAGGGTAGTAGTGGATCTCTTTGTATGCAGTGAGAATGCCTACTGCCCACTATTCCTCTCCATAACAGACCACCCTGGGCATGCCGCAGTTGTATAAGTTGTATGCCTTCCCTCCATTTAAACTTATTTTGCCTGTCACAGGAAGGGAGCGCCCACCCGCGTCTCAGTATGTGGAGTTTGTATGCTTACCTGCTGAGGGTCTTCAACCAAATGTGGTTGAGTTCATTCAAAGTGCTCGGGCCTTGTCCACTAGAGTTACAAGTGGCAATCTTTCGTGTAATGATATCAGGAACATAATGTTCTCTATTTCAGTGCCGCATGTCGTCTTTCTTTAGGAACTGTTATGCAGGAGCACTATGTGATACTTTTCAGTTCCTAACATTGAGAATGTAAAAACGAAACAACAGCTATGTCCATAAGCTGTCTACGACTGAAAGGAAAAAAAAACAGCAGCACTTTCAGAGCGTGGGTGAGCTGCACTCTGTGCTGCACCTGAATCCCTCACAAACACACAGCCCTGCTCCTGCTACTGATGCGCTGCTCAACACGCACCACGAGCTGCTACAGTATCGCAAGATGAAGTAAGAGCCTTTTCTTGTGGAGTAAGACGGACTACCCCTGTTAAACTCAGTTACATGTGACATTTGATAAACAGGATTCAATAATAGTGGTTTGTGTGTGTTATGTGAAGTGACTCCCTAAAGAGTTCATCACAAAATAAACATCCCGTTTAGAACTAAAGCACAGAATCTGCACACAAACATTATGCCAGATTGAGGATACATTAACCATGATGGGATTAAATATCCAAAGATCACTTGGGAAGGAAGATGGATACAGGCAATTTTGAAGCTTATCCTCTTGCTCATAATGAATATGCTTTACTGCTTTTCAGCATCTTTTCACACGCGCCACACACACCTGCATTTATCTTGGCCATTCACTGTCCTCACTTTTTATAGCTCCCGCCGGCTCAGTGCAATAGATGGGACATGCACGTGATCAGAATATTTCCGATTAGTGTTTTGTTTATTGCAGTGAGCCGGTGGGAGCTATTACAGTAAATGCTCTCGTCTGACCGTCACTCCCTTCACAGAGCAACGCCCGACCATGCCTCTGTCATCACAATCACTTATTAATCTTGTACTATAGTTTTAATTTAATGTATAAACCACACTTTCCCACGATGTTTGTTAATGAAATATATGGATTTTAACCATGACACCCTTTCCTTTCTTCACTGGTGTACAGTAGGTCACAGCACAAAATGAAAAAGAAGTAAAAATATGGGTTAAAATATTGGCAACTTTTTCAGCTAGAAAAAGGCTGAAGTCTGGGCAGGAGGAAGAGAGGAGAGAGAGAGTAGGAACCAGAGGAAAGAAATGAGAGAGGAGAAAGAAGTAGAAATGAATGTGAGAGATGAAGATGAGGATTCAACTGAATCAGAGCGAGGGACAGACGCAGGGGGTGATGGTGAGTCAGATAGAGACAGATCCTGCTGTAGTTCCAGTTGGACCCAACGGTATGATTTTGTTCTTTGTTCATACAAATTACAGTGCAGTAACGCACCATTTCACTAAGTAAAATAACATATTAGACTCAATGATAGATGCTAAACTTATAATACATAATACCTCCCTGTATACTTCCCTCCCATGCCACTCTTCCAAAATCTTTTGCCACTCCTTCGTAAAACGTTCTAGATCCAACACTGCTCGTCAGCTTGGTTTTAAGGAAATGTCACCAGGTGCTCATCTGTCAGCAATGCGTTTTATTAAGATAAATACACCGTCTGGGATACACAGTTAGGTCCAGCGTTCCATATTTGGATTTATTGTTAGTGCTTGAGGCTCTCTTTGGTCCTCCATTTGAGCCAACTGAGGCTGTTGATATGAAAGACAGCACTTCTTCTCGCTTTTGCATCCGAGATGCTAAATGAGAGTGTGTGATCTCCACGCCGTGCATCCATCATGTACACAGTTTGTTGCTAACGCGTTGAAGATTACTCTACAGCCGACCACGGCTTTTGTATTTAAGGTTGTCTTCCCTGCTTATAGCTCTATAGTCTACGAACTACTAAGATTCATGCCCCCACTTCCTTTGTGTCTGAGAAACAGGGGAAGTTACAATTTGTGCCCTGTACAAGCACTACGGGTCTGCACACTTTTGTCTGGTTTTACCGTCTTGATATAACAGCCCGCTTGGTGGTGAGACTGAATGTGCAAACAAACACTACTATTTGAAAGTTTCCCTAGTTTTAAGTAATCCTTCCTTAAAATTTAGCAGAGGGTGATTTGAACACTAAAATAGTTGATTGAATAATACTAATGCATACATACAATGTGCAACTACTTCACTATCACACACTGCTTCTGTCTCCCTCCCTCTCTCTGTTTTTTATTTCCCAGGCATTGGAAGTGAAGGCTAAGGACGAAGTGGAAAAGCGGAAGGAGGAGGCCGAGGCAAAGCTTACAATGCAGGTTTCTGCCCTTAATGAGAACGTTGCGACGCTGAAGCGAGAGTGGCAGAGCAGTCAGAGACGCGTGAGCGAGCTGGAGAAACAGACAGATGAATTGCGTGGCGAGATCGCTGTGCTTGAGGCGACTGTGCAGAACAACCAAGATGAGAGACGTGCCCTGCTCGAGAGGTTAGGAACTGCCTACTTGCTGTTTGTATTTCCCTTTCTGCTCTACTTTAAATACTCTCACTCACACATACATATACTTTGCTCTCTTGTGTTCCATGCTGCTGCGCTCTAGGTGTGTGAAGGACGAAGGCGAAATAGAGAAGTTGCAAGCCAAAGTGCTGGAGATGAGGAGAAAACTAGACGACACCACGGCAGCCATGCAAGAGCTGGGTCGAGAAAATCAATCTTTACAGGTCCTAAACACACACCCACACACCAATACACACGCACAACTGTAGGTGGGGTTTTTGTAGAGTGCATGGGACCTTTTATAAGTCACTCAAATACCTCCTACATTCAGTATTCACCCATGTAGATGAGTGTGGCCTTTCATTGTCATGCATTCTTTCATAGCAGATCACCAACACTCACGTGGAAGTAAAAAAACACCTGCTCTGTTTGCCTTTTCTGTTTGGTCCTGATGTGCACATTCTAATGATGCTGCTTTTAACTGAAGTACTGAAAAACCAGCTTGCTAGAAGTAATCAAATGTACTTGAATTACAAATAGACATTTGAGTTTGTAACATAACATTAAACTTACACTGCTGAAAATGGTGATTTTTTTTTGTTTGTTTGTTTTTTTAACAATGTGATATTAAAATATGTAATAACATAATCATGTGTTCATCCCCCATCTCATCATCAGTTGTATTATGATGATTATTGGTAGTGGAGTAAATAGGAGTTTGGTTTAAAAGTTAACTTCAAAATAATTTTTTTTTACACATTGCCTACTTTTATTTTATATTAATTGTTATGGTTTTTCTAACTGAATGTTGCATCAAGCCATATTGTCATTATCACCACCACCACTCGTATGCACTTTATTGCAGAATTTGTTGATTTTATATAGCTATATGTCTCTCTTGGTGCAGATAAAGCAGTCACAGACCCTCACACGGAAGTGGGCAGAGGACCACGAGGTGCAGAACTGCATGTCCTGTGGGAAAGGCTTCTCTGTCACTATCCGGAAGGTGATTGTTCTATTTCCCTTTCTTTTTTTCTTTCCTGCCTCCTCCCCTCACACCCACAGACTCTTGCGCGTGTTTGATGGTGCCGCCTGATCAAAACATCAAAGCATTAAATCAATACTATGTTAATGGTCTACTACAGGGACTCACTTTCAGACAGGCAGCATTCAAAGTCTGCCATTTGTTTGTTTTTGTTTCCCCTCTGTGAACGGACGGTATTGTCCAGCAGCACTTTTATCTACTCCAGCACGTCTCCAGTGAAAGCACGATTGTCGTGCTGCAGCAGTTGAAGTGCTGATAGAGAAGCATGCTCTAATCAGCAAGATTGAAAACACTCAAGTATTTGTTTGCCCCACTTGTATGTCTCGACTTAGATCAGCAGCGTTTGATATCTGAACTTGAAGGATAGCATTTAGCAGTTGAGTTCAAAGCCAGAACACTTGTAGTTCGTTTAAAACACAACAAGCCAAAGCCAAATTAGACTAAAATGCACAGAACAGAATGAAATGAGAGCAGATTGTCTTTTGAATTGTTTGTTATTAATGCTACACGTTCAGAACTCATGGAGGCCAGTAAAAAAATAGCATTTATTTATCATTCTGGCATAACTGGTATTATTGAGACTATATACTAGACTAATATTGAGGTATTGACTATATATAAGACTATATATAATATTCTCTTCTAATATATAACTCTCTCTTCAAAAATGACCAGAAAAATCTGATTCATTGTTTCTCCACCAGCACCACTGTCGCCACTGCGGGAACATCTTTTGTGCCGAATGCTCAGCCAAGAACGCCCTGACACCATCCTCTAAGAAGCCAGTGCGGGTATGTGAGACCTGCTACGACGAGCTGCAGGGCTAATGGGCTTCTTCCCGCCTGCTGCTCTGCTACGTACCTGCCACGGACTTTTCCTGCACAGGACTGTTTCCTTCTCGGACGCTCCGAGTCAGGAGCAGGAGTGGTGGGGTGGCAGAGCTGCAGAAAAAATGGGGACTGGTCTGGTTTGGTCTGCTCAATACGCATGAGGTGGCCTCAGAGAGGGAGAGAGAGAGCAACAAAAGAATCACAGCAGTCCTCACCCGAGCAGTGCCTTGGTCACCTCTAGGGTCATTTGGGGTTCCAAAGAATTTAAAAGGGAAAGTGGTGCAGCATTTTAATGGAATGTGTTTTGGATGAGATTCTAACATGCTCTGTGCTTTGGGTACCAGACTGGAAGATTTGTACCTCAAGCTTTTTCTCTTCTGAACAAAGCAGTAATGAATGTGCCAGGATGGCATCCAGTGTGAGAGGATTCATTTATCAACAGTTCAAGTTAGAAAAGAGCACAGAGCTATGGATAAAAAATCTCATCAAAAACGTATAACTTTCCCAGTTGACAGTGTGGAACAGTCTGATTTAGTTGCTGATCTGACTGTGCAGCCAGATCAAGTACTGTTTTCCATTGCCTAATGGTACCTGTGACAGCAGGAGTTAACCAAAGGCTTGTTAATGTTAATGTTAAACACTAACAACAGCTGACATTTCCAGTATTAACTGACACCATTACTTGAAGATTCCTGCATCATACAGCCTGGTAGAAAAGCCATTATATATGGCTAGCTATATTTGTTTGACTTGATTAACCTTTCTTCAAAAACTACATTTAACCAATCAGTGGTCTGCCTCATTTCTAGCTGCACCCGTAATTCCTTGTTTAGTACCCTGGCGAGAAAGTATTGATACAATGTGTTGCATAATTTTGTAATGTTACCACCTCGAACTGAGCTCTGAAAGAAATTTAAACAGAAATGCCCAATTATTTTTACCCAGAATAAAATAAACATAGCTTTCCAGTTTTTTTATTTTTCCTTTCCCCCTCGAAACCCCTTCATTATTATGGGCGGTATTATGTGTGATTTATGACATAATCCCAGTACATTCAGTTTCAGTTATAAGTAGTAACACTACAAAATGTGAGAAATGTGTAGGCTGTGAGGTCGGGGGAAACTGGGATGTTACAGCAGGGGTCACTTGGCAGCGGAAATCAGATTTGTTAGTGCAGCGTGCCACACTGTCCCTTGGAAAGTACTATTGGTCTTCATTTTGACTTGATTAAACCGTCTCCAACTTTTTTTTCCCTCTCATATTAATTCAGGCATGTTTTATTAAATGGTGTCTATGTATCATACATGCTTGCTATGCTGCTCATGTTTTCATTTGATAAAAAAAAAAAAACTACTTTTTACGTTTAGTTTTTAATGATATCAGCTTTCCCAAATCGGTGCATCTGAGCAGTATTTTGCTAATTTCAATCAATTTGATTTTTGACAGGATCACTTATTTGCACCTGTTCGTGCCCTGCTACTAAGCAATAATTGTGATGATGTGGCTAAAACTGTGTGCGTGTGTGTGAATCTGTGTACGTAAGAGATTTATATATATAAATGCTATATTGATTGTATAAAATATGGGCTGCTAGAGCACATCTGAAAGCGCAGCGTCAATGTTTGTGTAGCATAATCGTTCCGCATTCTGTCATCACACTACCTGCATCTTGTCTACTCCTCTCTATCTTTCTACCCAGTGGGTGTGAAAAGTGTCACGCGTGACATGAGAGAAAAGACATCAGCTTCAAACATAGATGCAATCGGTATGCTTTCTGCTAGAGGACGGATTTAGCCGTGAAAACAGCTGAATTTTTGGCGCGGGTGCTTGTGCAGACGTGCAAAAGAAATTGTACAGATTGTACCTGCTGTATAGTAACTTCAGTGTGAGATATCTATCACAATGCGCCTTTCCTCTACATGCTTGCTTCGGCATAGAGGATGCACTCGTAGAAATGCATATTCCCTATCATACAAGAAGCAGTGTGTTTTATTCCAAGACACACACACACATACACACTCAGATGCACCAAAATCAACAAATCATATTATTTTCATCAGTGTAAATTTCAGACTGACTCTGTATTTTTATGTCACCTACCTCTGGACTGTGTGTTTCCCTCTCAAATATTTGTTTTACCATAAAATCCAGTCTCGTTAACACTATGGCTGTTAAGTCTCAGTCCAAGTGTCGGTTACTAGAAATAAGTCAAGAAAGTTGCCAGAACTCAGAATGTTAACCATTTTATGAGTAACACTACGCTGCAGTAGATTCGGTTATGTTTCCGCACTTCTCACCTGAACGACAGGTTGTTTCTGTTGTGATCATGTGGTCGTGCCTTAAGTCTTGCTTCCTTAGCATCGCGGCTCGGTCACATGGGCTGAGCCGAAAGGCTTCATGCTCGTACAGTACATAACTGTTTACTGTCAGTATGGCGACGCTGGTGGTTATAAATGTGTCAAAACGGTGTATGAATATAATTTATGTCAAGATGTTTGTTTTCTAATTGTTTTTCATTGATATGTTTGAGTAAATAAACTAGGTGTTTCTATTTTTATTCCTCCTTTAATATGTTTGTTGCACAATATTATAAAATATCACGATCAGTAACAATGCACTTCACAGAGCGACCACGGGGATTAAATTAATAATTAATTAACATTATTTGTATAGACCTTTTAACAATGGTCATTGTCGCAAAACAGGTTTACAGAAAAAAATTAAAAAGTGTAAGCTAATTAGAACAAGTATGGAAAATAGTATTTTTATAGTTTGTACCTGATGACGGTGACGAGGAAAAACTCCCTAAACAGATGCATCTTCATTTATTTAAAAAAAAAATTATAATTAATTCTTACATTTTTCAGTTAATTCTCTCCCTCACTTAATTGAACCTACCGTTTACTGTTTAATTTTATATGGTAGACTTTAAATTAAAAAACATTAGCGTTAATGTTCACATCCTAGAAAGAATTTATTTGTAAATCATTCACAGAAAGCGTTTATTTGTACATTCACAATCCAGTTCCAATAAATGTTTTCATGCCTTCATGGGTTTTTCCTAAATCTGCATATTAAGGAGAGCTTGTTTGAGAAAGTTTACATTTAAGGGTGGGTGTAATGATGCACAAAATTCTGATTTGACAAGGTGGGGTGGTGTTTTAACACAATATATTTTCATTATTGCAAACATTTCCATTGCATGGGTTGGATTTAGTTTAAAAATATATATATCCCTAGACTATAAAAAAGGAAAGTGTGTGTCTGTCTGTCTGTCTGTAGTCTAATCTGATCAAGGATGTGAGAAAGCTATTTTCACGGGCAGTATGTGAGCTTGATTAGGTTTAAATATTTATTGCATTTCACTTAGGGTACATATTATGATCCATAACTGATCTTATTATGCTGTCTAAATAATTATCAAAACACAGCCTTATCACATCAAAAGCCTTTTATGAAACAATATAAAATGTGTTACGCAACAAGTTACATGTCTTTGTGATTTTATGTACAGATTACACTGCCAACTTTAAATAGATTTTATTTACATGCACACATTTAACCATAATGTTTCTGACTTGATTGTGTCATATTAAAAGCTAATAAATTCTGTTCTATTATGATAAAGTAATGGCACCCTATACAAGGAGGAAGTGTTAGTAAGTGTCTGTGACACGGCTGCTTTATGACATTTTGCTGCCGTGGCTCTTATTCACCTTTCAGCTCTGTGAGTGCTGCTGTTTATGGAGTCACTAAATCAAATGAGCTAAGAATAAAATAATTAAAATTCAATAGGAATTTATCTGCATAATATAAAGAACATCAGCATTGTAGCAACATTTGTCAATCTGGTAGGGATTTTTTACTTGATAAATGCTGTTTGTTTTTTAAACATAAAAATATCTTATGTATGTATATATATATATATATATATATATATACAGTGGTGTAAAAAAGTGTTTGCCCTCTTACTGATTTCTTTTTTTTTGTCACACTTTAATGTTTCAGATCATCAAATATTGACTAATTAAATGTTAGTCAAAGATAACACAAGTTAACACAGCATGCAGTTTTTAAATTAAGGTTTTTATCATAAAGGGAACACAAATTCCTAAACTACATAGCCCTGTGTGAAAAAGTGTTTGCCCCTCTGTGAAAAAAACTACTCTGGTTTATCATACCCAAGTTCAATTTCTCTAGCCACACCCAGACCTGATTACTCACCTGTTTGCAAACAAGAAATCACTTAAATAGGACCCGCCTGACAAAGTATACTAGACCAAAAGATCTCAAAAGCTAGACATCATGCTGAGATCCACTCATCTCACTCACTTACTCATCTTCTATACTGCTTAATCATGTATTCAGGGTCACGGGGGACCTGGAGCCTATCCCTGGAGACTTAGGGCACGAGGCGGGGTACACCCTGGACAGAGTGCCAATCCTTCATAGGGCACACAGACATACACACACTATGGGCAATTTGAGAACACCAGTTAACCTAATCTACATGTCTTTGGGCTGTGGGAGGAAACCGGAGTACCTGGAGGAAACCCATCAAGCACAGGGAGAACATGCAAACTCCATGCACACAGAGACGGGTATCAAGCCTGGCCGGGAATCGATCCCGGACCCTGGCGGTGCAAGGCGACAGTGCTACCCACCACACCACCGTGCTGCCTTGCTGAGATCCAAAGACATTCAAATACAAATTAGAAAGAAAACAATTAAGATCTATCAGTCTGGAAAAGGTTATAAAGCAATTTCTAATGGCTACAGCGACAGCCATTTGTGACAAAAACATGGAACAGTGAAGAACCTTCCCAGGAGTGGCCGGCCGACCAAAATTACCCCAAGAGCGCAGCGACAACTCATTCAAGAGGTCACAAAAGACCGCACAATAACATCCAATGAACTGCAGACCTCACTTGCCTCAGTTAAGGTGAGTGTTCATGACTCCACCATAAGACAGAGACTGGGCAAAAATGGTTTGCATGGAGTTCCAAAACGAAAACCACTGCTGAGCATAAAGACCATAAACGCTCATCTCAATTTTGCCAGAAAACATCTTGATGATCCCAAGACTTTTGGGAAAATACTAACAAAAAATACTGTGGACTGACGAAACAAAAGTTTCACTTTTTGGAAGGTGTGTGTCCCATTATGTGTGTAGTAAAAGTAACATCGCATCCTGAAGGAGAATGTCCAGCCATCTGTTTGTGATCTCAAGCTGAAGTGAACTTGGGTTCTGCAGCAGGACAATGAATGAAAAGAACTTCTGAATGGCTGAAGAAAAACAAAATAAAGACTTTGGAGTGGCCTAGTTAAAGTCATTGACCTGAATCCATTTGAGATGATGTGGCATGACCAGAGGTGGGTATTAACGAGATACATTTACTCCATTACATTTACTTGAGTAACTTTTTGAAAAAAAGTAATAATAATAATAATAATAATATATAACTAATAATAATATTAGTATATAACTACTTTGGGGTGTTTTGGAGGACCGAGTCAGGAAACGTTTTCCTCCACCAGCATGACGTAGAGACCTGGCCACTATTCTGCAAAAAGAATGGCTTAAAATCCCTCTGGCCACTGTGTAGGACATGTATCTGTCATCTGTCATTGCCAAGACGAATTGATGCTGTATTGGCCACAAAAGGAGGCCCTACACCATACTAATAAATTATTACCAGTCGGACCTGTCTGACCCATCCTGGTGCCCCACTTCTGGTTGGAGATCTCGTCACATGGATGCCCCGTTTGTCTCTTTGGGATGCGTCTGGTGTCTGGGGACGGTTTCACTCTACCTAGAAGACGGTTCTGGCCTCGACTGGTGTT
>JAOVVB010000037.1:27293391-27310765 GCA_028570985.1 Heterobranchus longifilis | reverse complement strand
GTCTGTTCTGAACCCACCGAAAAAAAAAAGCCAATGCAGAACAACTTGCCAAAAAAGGTCGATGCTGGGTGTGATAGAAAGGCGCCAGGAGAACACCCAGGAGACCGCAGCCACCCACACATGGAGCCAGCGGACAAAGTCTGCTGAACTTCCAAAACCCCCCAGATCCCAATCTGATCGAGCACCCATGGGATGCTCCAGATAGGAGAGCTCTGATCAGGGTCGATCCCCGATCAGGTAAATCCGAATCGGCCGAGACTGATACCATTACCAATAACGATCGCTGATTACAGGTGTGTGTGGGTTTTTTGGGATCTACCATTTAAAGTGTTCTATTTATTGTGTAGTATTTATTTATTTATTTATTACTATTCTAAACAACAGTGTTCTACAATTAAGATATGAGAAAGTATCATAAATGTAAAACTTTTATTTATTGGAAGGCAACATATGAAAAATATCCCATTCTCTTACTATTTCATGTAGATCATAAATAAACTGAAATCAATAGAATAGCCCCTGTTTCCCATCTCTTAACCCGCGTCACAGGGCTCAAGCTTTATGAGCCGACTTACAAGATCTAGCAAGATCTTTGCGGATACCATTACATACTCAAATTATTCATGCTGCGATGTTCTTAACCAGCGAATAAGATTTGCTCGGTTAAAGCTTCTAGCAGAAGTTCCTTCATGTGGTTTTGCTTAAAGAGACTTGGTAATATTCCCAGATGGGGGATGGCATGTTAATGTGGCAGTCGACTCATGTATTTTGTGTCATCACAATAGCATCGGTTTATGTGGTCAGATATTCGAAAGATAACCGATCTTTAATTAGGTGACCGATCGATCAGAGACCCATTAACTCCAGACAAACAAGTCTGATCCATGGAGGCCCCAACAAGTAACCCACAGCCCCCAAAGGATCTGCTGCCAATGCCCTGGTGCCAGACACCACGGCACACCCTGAGAGGTCCAGAGACCAGAGAAGCCCAGGTGGTACAAATGGAATCCATACAACATGGTAATATTTTATGTTGTAATGTTATGGCTGATCTATGTATATCTAGACTTAAGTATAACTTGTATCTGACTGAAACACAGCCAAAAGCAGGCACTTATAGAGGAGGAACATACGCACTCGCATACAACTTCATGCACACAGATGTATGCTCACATACACGGAACAACACACACATGCACACAAAATCATCTGTGATAACTAGCCTTTCTGAGAATAGCCAGCAGGGCCTCTGTGCTATTGGTATCTGGAGTGCTTTCTGGAGGCTCTGGAGTTGCCCATAGCTCTTTAATTACACCCAGTAGACTGGTCAGGAAACCAAAGCTAACCTGCAAAGGGACAGCAAACACACAACCTGATGTGATACAATGAACAATACATTATCCATTAAACTTCTACTTATGTTTTGTACTGTACCAGGCACAGCTCATTGAGGTTGGCGAACAGTGCCCAAGAATCAATGTCTAATAGACACTCCCTCATCTGCAGCTCTGACAGAGTGGTCTGAAATACCTGCACACAAACCAAAAGGTAAAACATGTTTAAAAGACTGGAAGGTTACATATACATAGTAAGTGTTAATATCATTAAAAAAATGGAATGTAAATGAACAGAGGAGAAATCCAAATCAAATCTGAATTTGCTGTGACCTTCTTTGCCTGCACACAGTTTTGGAAGGGACTTGGCAGGTAGGTTGTTCCATACACCTCGGAGAACTAAGCAGAGATCTTATGTAGATGTAGGACACCTCAAATTCTTCTGTCTCTCCATGTAATCCCAGACAGACTTGATGATTTTAAGATCAGGGATCTGTGGGGCTTCCAGGACTCTTTGCTCTTCTTTTTGTTGAAAATAGTTCTTAGCACCGATGGCTGTGTGTTTGGGGTCGTTATCCTGATGCATATACCTCCCTGGTGGTATTGCATGATGGTTAAGTATCTGCCTGTATTTTTCAGCACTGAGAATCTCCATTTGCAGAAATGCAGCCCCAAACCTGCAGGGAACCTCCACCTTGCTTCACTGTTGCCCTTCAGCAAACAACCTGCCTTAAGCCAAATTTTTCTAAATTTGTCTCACCAGTCCAGAACACCTGCTGCCACCTTAACCTTGTTTCCATTCAAGGTATGACTTTTGGGCCGCATTTCGTGTATAAAGAACACTTCTGGCCATAATTCTCTAGATGGGTGGACCTGGGTCTCACTGGTTCTTGGCTGATGGCACTGCTGGACATCTTCCAGTGTTGAAGGAAAGTAAGCAGATGTGTCTTTCACCTGCTACGTTATGTTTCCTTTGCTGACCACTTTGTCTACAATCTCCATTTCTTTATGCTTTTTCAAAATAACTTAAAGAGCATCTTGAAACCCCAATTTGCTTTTAAATCGTTGCCTGGACGAAACCTTGCTAATTCAGTATAACTACCTTGTATCTTGTTGCTGTGCTCAGTCTTGCCATGGGGTATGACCTGTGACATGAAACTGCCTTCCACAACCTTAGCATAGTAGCAGAGTTAGGCTGTTCCTCACCCAGTTCTATGCCTCCTACAAAGCTGTTTCTATTTCAGTTAATGAGAGTTGATGCTGGTTTGAAGCCATCAAATATTGATACCAAATTCACACCAAATATTGAAATATAGTTCACTTTTATTTTGTTATCATTTTGTAAATGATAAAAATAAACAATTCAAATATATTTCTTAAGAGCATTCTTACTCTACAGTATTTCTTCACACCTGCAAAAAACATTGCCAAAGTTAGGCCATTATTTGTCACATATACATTACTGTACAGTGAATTTTTTTTTGCATATCCCAACGTAACTGGAGTCAGAGCATAGGGTCAGCCATGAAACAGCACCCCTGGAGCAAATAGGGTCAAGAGCTTTCCTCAAGGGCACAACACTGGCAACCTGGTGGAGGCTCAGTCCCTTAGATCGTTGAGTTACCATATCCCTGTACTGCCCTACTGTATACTGTATAAGCATGGGATAACCGAGTAGAGGAACATAACAAAGTTTACAATGTTTTACCAATAGCAGAAACAGCACATTGTGACTATTAAGTCATTCGCATAGCCTATAAAAGATCCTTCACCATGTCACCCTTATCATCTGGACATTTTTGTCCATCCATGTGACCCTTGGCCCAGATATCCTCCACTCAATCATACAACCAGCAACCACTCAGACATTCAGAATGACCCAGAAATAGATGTGTCTAGTCCATTCAGCAAAATCTCAAACATTATTTATAGCACAGGATAAACGGTATCGAAATATAATAAAGGTTGGCAATTATATTAATAGTTTAATACAGTGAAAAACTGTTACAGTTTCTACACTAACAGCATATTCTCATCACCACACATCAATAAAGTATATTCTTATCCATGATTTATACCTCTTTCAGCACCATTAACTGGTCTAGGAAGTACACACACTCGCTGGTGAAGAGCTCCCAGAGGGTCTCCTGTCTTTTGTATGCTTTTGGCTCCTCTTCTGCTCTCAGCTCAGGCTTACTTCTCAGGAACTCCTCCAAAGTCAAATCCTGAGGAAAATAAAGCAATCAACTATTACATGCCTACAGATTTTGCACATATTCAAATGTGACTGTCGGCATCATATTACTTCATATTAGACATTTTACTGAAGACTTTCCAAGACAGAGCTCTCTTCTAAAACATTTAAGACATTCAAAAATTATCATCTCTTTTACCTTGTACTGTTGAAAATGTGTGTTCCTCCATTCTTGGATCTGAATGGCTATGAGACATTTTTCAATGTCTCCAGCTGTACGTGTCCTGCCTTTGCTCTAATACATATATAAAAAAACACACAATAATTGAATAGGGATGAGAATCAAAAGGGACAAGACAATACGATATTATCACAGTACCTACCAAAACATGTATTGCCGCAGGAAAGAGCCGCAATACACAACTGAATCGATGTTTTATTTACCATACAGACCACAACAGCTAAAATACTGTGAGAGTATATGAACAGTTTCAATAATCAGTGTGTCAATATTATTTTTTTTTGGTATTTTGGTCAGTCCATGTGCTATGGATGTGTATGGCACATCGGGCGACGGATACTCCCCACCTTGGAGTTAGACCTTAGCATATGAAATTTGCAAAAAAAAATTAAAAATCCTATGGAAAAATGTGTTTCGCAATACGGAATCTCACCTTTAGAACTCACCTCTGGAACGGATTAAAGTAGTATTGCCTGGGTACCACTGTATATCCATAATTTCTGTGGCAGTTACTTAAGGGGTCGAGTTGTCAACTCAACACCCTGTTATCACACAATATGCGTAATTTGGGGATACCAATTAGCCTAACCTGGATATATTTGGACTGTGGGAGGAAACCGGAGTACCCGGAAGAAAACCCACCAAGCACGGGGTGAACATGCAAACTCCATGCACACAGACCCGAGGCTGGAATTGAACCCCGACCCTAGAGGTGACAGGCAACAATGCTAACCCGCTATGCCAAAGCGCTTCTAACTACATACTTTGTTAAAGGCTATAAAACATAAAAAAATACAAAACTGTGGTCTTTAATACATTCTTAAACTTCTGTCCCCTACTACTTTGGGGACAGGGCCTTATCATGGTACAGAGATGCCATAGTAAGATCTGATCGGTCATCAACCTACTGCGTAACTAAGACCCAGCAGGGGAGACGATTACCCACAATTCCCCAGCGCAAGAGAGAGAAAAAACGTTGGCTCAGTTGTGATCACGTGACGCTCGGCATCAAAACAAGAAGCGCATCCGTGCTACATGATACTCGGTACTCGTAAACCAAGACTTGTTCGTTTTCCAAGTCAAAATTTATTAAAAATCTTTGCTCGTCTTGCGAAACGCTCGCAAACCGTGTTACTCGCAATCCGAGGTTTCACTGTATAGCACATATAGAATATATAGGAATTACCAACAAAAATGTTTTGGTATAGTCACCAAGTGTGCTTGTGGACAATAATTTCGCAAAATGAGTGAAAGCCCAAAAACTGCATTTATCTCATTTTGCTGTCAAACTGTTCCTATCTGAACAATCATGATAAAGCTTACACAAGAACAATAAATTATTCGTAAATTAGATTTTCATTGATTTTCAGGAATCTGGGAAACCCTTGATCAATAAAGTAAATCAATTTTAAAATGTGTAATTGACCTCATGCCTGAGTGTACCTCAACAAATAACTCATTTCTATTGCATGTACTGAGGAATAAGAACGCTTCGTGTTACATAACTACAAACTTTCCTTATTTTCCTTCCAGTTCTTGTTTATTAAATTTTTGGCTAACATTTCAGAATGTGCTTTCACTCATTATAGATGGGTGCCTGTCTTAATTATGTGTGTTTACTCACATGACTGGAGGCTAGCCCTTCTCACTTGGAGGCAAGGGCAACAAAGTTCTTTTGTCTCTCCTTCCAGTGAACCAGACAATCAGATTTCAGTATGGTCACATGACAGCCAAGGTGACTTTATGTTCTGCTTGACTTCATATTGAAACAGGACCAATAGGACGAATTTACTTCTTTGTACAGCTTAAAAAAGCTACACACTGTATTCATCATTCACTTCTTACATTCGTGTAACTGATACACACTCTAATAGGCAAAGGAAAGAAGTTTCGGTAATAACGAGCACTAAGTAGTCAAATCATTATAAACAGCTTTGACATCTCGGCTATCCAGTAATAAAAACAAGTCTGGATGATGCCATAACTTTGTTCGTGGTTCTGTTTTACATGTGGTTATTTACATGTTGCTTACCTGATAGAAATTGATAAAAATGTAAATCTACTTTGACGTGGGTCAGTGAACAATACAGTATGTATGTGTTTTTTTTTCTCCAAGAATAACGAGGAGTTATTTAGATGTTTCTCATTACCAATATTTTTTAATGCCTGAAATGTTAAACTTCACCTACCATAGTACGCTTTGAAAAAGGCCACTTTGGTTTCTTCGTTTCTATACATGAGAACGAAATAAAAGTGGTAAACACACCTCTAGTATACACAGCAAACCGTACATAAAACGCTGAAATGTATAACACTATAGACAATTTTTGATACTCAGTTATTTTGCTGAGCAATTTTCAACTACATATTAAGAATAAAAACTTGATATATGAATATAATATTGTATTTGAATGCTCATGGTGATAGCCTGATGTACCTGATAACGTGGAGCGGTTTAAAATATCGACGGCACCATTGGAGACGAAAAGATCACCAGGAGAAACGTCCATTCCAGGAAGAGTGACCACCACGGAGCTTCGCCTCCTTTCCTGCAGCCTGCTGAAAGCAAAGGCATGAGAAAAATGTTAACAGAGGGTAATGTTGCATAGAATAAAAGAAGTTTTCAGACCTAATGGGAACTATTTTCTCAAAGCGTGACAGATGAGCTCTCTGTTTGCTAAATGACAGACTGTCGCTTCCTTTTTAAGTTAACTTCATTCGATTTAGAAAAACAGTTCGTAATGTGCAGTTCATAGCCTGAATTACAAATCTCAGGACGCCTGAATTATATATATTACGATTCTTAATTTAACATTTGATTTTTAGAATTAAAATCATCAAAATTAGGAAATTATGTCTTAGTGCCATGTATGTCTGACTTCAGGACGCCACTGGCTGCTGTCAGATATTAAATGCTACTTAAAACACATGCACAAAAAAATAAGATGTGAACGAAGATAAACACAGTGCACATCAAATGGCAACTAAAGGCAAAGGGAGTGGAGGGATCACATGCAGTGTACATGTTCAACAGCATCAGTTGATACTTTGAAGTGATTTAATTTTTGGATTTAATTGCAGTTGTAGAAAAGAACATCATCACATGCTTCATGACTCACTACAAAGGAAAAAAGCACTTTATATGGCTGTATATGGCTGAAGTAAACAATATTTAATTCTCAATAAAAGTCTTTTGCAGAATTTTGCAAGCTCTTTAGCAAACTGCTGTCCAACAGGGTGAACGTTAAATTAAATATCGACGCTTGATATTTTAGCGTTGTGATTGTTGCACATTTTATAAGTTAGGAAAATAGAGATATTCCTAATCAATATCTCTATTTACACTCCTAAAGCCTTAGTAAAGTAGTCTTTTCCACAAGTTGAGCACACGAAATGACTAAAACCCTTGAGCCATGTGCTTGCTGAGGACAATATCAAATGGACATCAAAATCACTAAAAGTTATATAATCTAAGCATTTACCGCCTTGTGCTGACCCATTCAGATCTCCCAACCTGCATGATCCATCCTTACGGCCTACTTCTGGTTGTTATTCTCACTACATAGAGATCACTCACTCAGACCAGTCCAGATTTTTTACTCTAATATGACAAAGGTCTGATTTTTTTATGACTGTTTGAACACACAAATTTGCTGTTTTTCAGATTGGATCCGAGTCTCTTTCGTACATAGTCCTAGTTCGAATACATATCCGTTACTTGGGCATGTGACATGAATGAGAATGGGCAGATCGGAATTCATGCAACTTTTTGCCTTTTAGTGTGAGGATTTCATAGCAGTACTAAAACAGCTTAAGCGGCCGTCTGGCTGTCCTCGTTCTTTTGCACCTGAAATACAGCTGACTAACTGCTTGCCGTCATCCAGAGCAAAATCACAAACATATTATTTGCTCAAATTACATAAATTATTTGAAATGAATGTGGAGTCGCACAAACTTGTGACGTATTTTTAACCCAGATGGCGTGAGCAACGACATATCGATGTGCATATACATGGCGTTTCAGAGGACAGACATTACGTCAGCATTAGAGTCAGTTAATAAAGTCACTATTGATTGTGAATGTGAACGGCCATGAAATGCAATTAAAAATCCAAATTATATTTTTTGTTTGTCACGTACACATCCATACACAGTATGATATGCAATGAAATGCCAATATGACTATTTGTGACCTAAAAAGAAAAGATAGAATAGAATAGAAAGATTTTACTACAATAAAAGAAAAAAATGTGCACTAGAAGAATACAATTAAACTAAAGATAGAATTTCCATGAAAAAGTTAAATAATAAAAAATTTTTTTAATAATGTGGGATGTAATATTCAAATTTCAAATAAGGTAAAATTAAAATAGAAATATATAAAAATGTATAAATTAAATGGAAAGGCCAAAGTGTAAAGTATAAAAAAATATAAACACATAAAAAAGGGTAAAGATATTGTGTGTGGGCATGACAGCAGCAATGTGGGTGAAACATTAAGTATGAAATACAATTATGTCTGTGTTATTGTTGTGTTATTGTTCATGTTTCAAAGTGAAAGTTAGAACTCTTTTTATGTGTAAAACAAGAACAATGAATGTGCAACAAATCTGATCTGATTAAAAAACCGGAATTGAGCAATGTGGCTTTTAATGTGAACACAGCCTTATAGATACATGTGACTGCTTAGGACGGTTCTATTTAGTAACCATAAAGATGGCTTTGGACTGAATTTCACGTCGCTAATTTTAAAACAGAAAATGCCGCAAAAAGTGTTAAATTCAGCAAAGTAGACTTTATGTGAACTAACATGACTTTCCTTGTTATTCAATTGCACTTCTGATCATACAGCATAGAAATAATTATAGAAATATAGGAATAATTTATTATATTATTATTATTAGTAGTAGTATTATTATCATTATTAGTATTTATTAGCCCCAAATGAGGATGGGTTCAAGTTTCAGTCTGGGTCATGTCAGAAGTTTTTTCTCATGTCATCTCAGTACATTTTTATTACCTCTGCCACCTTTGGCTTATTAAATATAAATTGATAAATCCTTAAATATGCATAATTTTTTACATTTATATCCTGAACTTATATTCCTGCTGCTTATAAAGCTGCTTTGTGACTTTCAATGTCGATTGTTAAAAGCGCATAAAATATTGAACAAAATATCAATCATTCAATGCCTTGCGGATCCCGAATCTACGTTTAGTTCTAATAACAGAAATACAGTAATTAAATACAATTGGAATTAATATGTTAAACTTGACTCGTTATAGGATTACAAAATCTCATATTAAGCTTAGTGAGAATCTGTGAAACCTCGGGTAACACAAGTCCTCAGGTCTTTATTAACAGGGTTATCAGGTTTGTGTTTCACAAAAAGCAAACGTTGAAATCTTTTGTTTCCTGTGTTTATATATCGCATGCCATTGGTCATGTTCAACTACACAAAATAGTGAAATGAACAGTGCTCATGTCTTGTGGAACCAGTTAAGACAAAAACCGAAAAGGCAAGACAAGAGAAGCAACGCCCTGCTTTCCAGCCTGTGGCTGTGCAACCCGGAGCAGTGCTTTAAAAGTGAGGATTTGTTTTTGCCTATAGTGGTTTTTTTAAATGTTTGTACATTTATGATGTAACTATTCACTGGGGAAAAAAAGTCAGCATCGGAGATACGACATGTAAAAGCTTCCTCAGGACTGAGATTTTATCTCTTATGTTCTCACTTCGATTGTGTTTCATCTGCATTATACTCAGGTGACCTCAGCTCCTCTGTACATGTGCTATACAGTGGCTGCGAATCTTGAGCGTGAAGCAGAAATGTTTTCAATAGCAACCTGACAGGCTGGTTTTTAAGTTCCACCCTTAATGTTTTGACGAAATTTTTAAATGGTGGTGGCCAGGTGTGCTGCTGTGTATATCAGCATGATATTTTCGCATTTCACAGATGAATGGAAATAGTGCTCAACGCTGCTCATAATCACAATACATACACTTCTAAACGTACAAATAAACTGATGAAACACCATGTACAAAAACATCATAGCAAGGCCAACATGGACACCTCTTATCAGTGTTCGTCAGCACCTGACCATGAGACTGTAATGATAAACAGTGTCGCAGACGCAGTTGCTGTGAGACACATACCCTTTGCCCTTATAACAATAACGCCCAGGGCAGAGCACCTGCTCTGATAGACCTTTCGAAACACTTTTTCTTTTCCTCTTTAAGGTTGAGCCTTACTTGCCATGTAAAGAGTCTTTAAAACGATGACGTTAATAGTCATCACTTAATTCTCCTTCTTCTCTGCTTCACACAAAGATTAGAGCTACAAGGCCTAAAAAGGAAAAACATTGGTCGATGTGTCCTGCTCCTGTTATAAATATGGCACTTTGAACTAGCTCATGAAATGAAAATAGGTCACCGCTAATTCTACCACAAAACACATCCATAATGCAACTCGCATCTCAATGAAGCCCAGTCTGAGTACCAAGTCCCATTCCGCAGTGCTTCCACAAAGAAGGGGGCTTTGTCCTTCCACCTCTGCCTGATAATGATGCCCTCAGACTCAAGCTCTCTTATCCAGTGCCTGGCCCAGAACAAGCTGTTATCGAAGAGTGCTGCACAATTAAGGCCTTTATAACTGCCTGATTATCTCTCATTAAAAAGAAGCCCTTCGTAGATGAACAGATACACTGGAGGAAAACAGCATTAATGAGTTTCTGTATTCCACACAGAACCATGGGACTATGCCTCTAACAAAGTGGGATCACAGTGAACAATGGGTGTTCAATGGCCAGCTCCATTAGCACCGCTCTGTCTGGTCTACAAGAAATTGTGCCATTTGGCCATCTTTAATAAAACAGCGCTTCAAATTAGTGATGTCGAGCGAGTAAGGAAACAGGTTCAGTTGGCATGGAATTGTTGGTTTTGCGACACAGAAAAGCAGAAAGACTGCTGGCTTGACCAGTTTCACACATATGAGACAGAGACGGAATTACATTTTGCATGTACGAACACTGAGTATAAAAAACAAATATAAATTCTATGTGGCTCACATGCAAATCTAAGAAGGGCATAGTTCATGCAAATTACTGAAGATAGTGGGGCTGTACACCTACCTTTTATGACTTGGATCTTTCACCTGCAGTGAAAAACATATGATGTGAGCACAGGTAGCAATGAAAACATTTTAGCTACATCACTGTACATTCAGATAAGCTGAAGCCTAGAAAAACAAGTCTCCTCCATAGGATATATTTCTCTGAAGCAACAACCGTCATTTTAAAGTTTCCCCAAAGCCCTTGAATCTGCCAAGATGTTCTGACTATAGAGGATGTGCCTGATTGAATATATAATTTCAAGGAATGGGTTTTTCCTTTTATTCTTTTGATCACCAAGTGACCCCGTCATTATTTGATGCCTGTGGACTGTGGGTAGCGGAGGCCGTTACTTGACGGGGTCTGGGGACATGGGCTCGGTCAAAGCTGTCGGCACATGTATCTACTTATTCATCTGCTGTCAAAAGGGCTCATTGTGAAGAGGCACCACAGGAGGCAGAGCAGAATGAGCATGGAGACTTGAATTGGAAGGAATGCAAAAGGCTCCCTGTGCGCAACAATCACACTTATGACTCCCTAGATTGACTGCTACTATCACTGTCTTGAACAAACCACAGGCCAAAACATTCTCCAAATCAAAGCATGGTATACATAAATTAAACTGCTTTTCACCTGTATTGGAAGGTTTAGTACATTGTTCAGTACTGTATGAGCATATTCATGTGTATGGGAAAATTTAGTACATTACCTTGTCAGAATCATGATCAATATCAGAGCTTTCATTCACAGTTAGAAACTCTTGCTTTGAATAAAGGCCATGGCTGCTAATCGTCTTTGATCTGTAAGATCTGATGCTCCCAGAAGTCAACAAATCATTAGAGTGACCGTCCTGCTGACTGTCCCCATTAGACTCATTCACAGTGGTAGGATGGGGAGATTTCTGACGGTGTGAAGGTGACAGAGGGCTCCTCGGTGATGGAGACTCACTCACGCTAGGCTCCTCCTGAGTGCTCCCTATCCTGCCTGCATCACGACAAGGAATCCTGGTGCTCCTCATCCTCCTCAGAGTGGGAGATGTGGAGATGCGAGCAGGCGCCTGCCTGTCAAACTGAAATAGCGGTGTCGGCATGGTTTCCACCTCTCCCAGCGAGCCACATCTCAGTCTAGAAGGGGTCCTGAACAACTCGATCCGCATCAGGAACGGATTGCTCGTTTGGGTCTCTTTGTCCACGGTTTGCTCTTGAAAGGTTTGCGTGTGAGCATCCGCGGTTTTGGCCATGTCCTCATCGTGCCATTCAATGTAGGTCCATTCCAGGGTTTTGTCCACATGCTTTCCAATTTCCTTTATATGCTCATGATTTATGTCAGTCATCTTGTGGGAAGCAGCATGGTATCACTGAGGGGCTGAAAGCGAACTGATCTCCAGAAGAGTTGGATCAGTTTGGAGCCGTGTTGAAGAAAAAAAACAACTGAAAAAAATAAGAAAAGCGAAATGTGAACAAGATTGGGTTGGGGAATTTTTTTGTGTGTATCGAAACTATTTCAAATCAGATAAAACTCCCTGAGGAAGGACAATAATGTTAATGGGAAAGCATTAACCACAAAAGATCGTTTACACAGAAATACAAGAGACCTGTAGAGCCTGGTCACTGTTTGCCAGAAGTGTTTTAAGTAAATGTCACATTGTGGCAGACTCAAATCTTGGCAAAACAAGACGAGTTCAGGACCAGGCTTGGATTTGTGCACTTTTTTTCAGTCCAGAAAAACTGGACTGAAAAAACTGTCCACAGTTAACATCAGACCAGCACATCTGCCTTAAAGTGAGCAAAGTCCTCCAGCTGTTTTAGACTAATGCAAAGTAAAACTTAGTAATTGTTATGGACAATGCACCTGTTGTAATGAATAACACAAATTAATATTGTCTTTAAAAACAAAAAAAATCCACAAATATATGCAGACTGGTAAGTGACTAACATGATATTTTTATTTTTATATTTAAAAAATGTTGGATACTTACGTTTTATTTCATGTTTCAGTCGTCTCCATGAAGCGATGTGTGTGTGTGTCTACGAGTACACTGGCGCGCGGTTCCCTCTCACCAAACAAAACTGCTCAGTCATAAGATTTGATGATGAGCTACATCAAAAGAGATTTAAAACATCTGAAACATTTAAACTAATTAGTAGTAACGTATAACGCGCGTGCGGTGGAGTACAGGCTTTTCCCAGCTCGGTGCACAATGAGCAGCCGTTACCGCACGATAGACCGAGACAAACCCCGAGTCTCCGTGTTTCACTGTGTGTGTGTGTGTGTTTGTGTGTGTGTGTGTGTGTGAGCAGAGAAAAGTCCGAGTGGGCGGAGCGAGCGCACACTACCGTACTCACTAGTATTTTCAAAACAACACACACATTTTGGAATAACATGTCATTTTAATTATTATGACACGGTGTTTAGTATAGCAGTAGGTACAGGAGGTGATTTTTCGGACCGTGTCTCGTGTGTACCAGGTGTGTGATTCTAACTCGGAGTTAGACTACACACAGGATCAGGTTCCCTTTGTGTCATGACCTGAATGACCTAAATGTGACTATCCCAAATTCCTACCGTTAACACGCTAAAGGAAGAAGACTTTGCTCGTTTATGACATCTGACACACAGTGTAGTCTATCATAAACAAAAGAAGATTTTTTTTTTTTTAAATCTATCTCTAGGAGAGCTTACTACGTAGCTCATGACGAATTAATTGTCCCTGTAAATCCTGTTCAGCAGCATGATGAAACTATTTTAGGAAGTTACTGTTTTGTTTGTGATGTCTAATGTAGCCCGGGTGATACACACATTACCAGCTACACATATAGTCATAAACAGTTATTACACACACGTTACATCACTTGGGCAAAACTGGTATTAAGTAACTAAATAACTCCAACCTACAGCAGATCTCACAAGACCATTCCGTTTATGTATAGTTATACTTACAGTCTTAGGAAATAAATACATAAATAAGCGATAATGGTGGCATAGAGGAGCACTGTCACCTTGCACCTCCAGGGTCCGGGTTCGATTCCCGCCTCGGGTTTGTGTGCCTGGAGTTTGCATCTTCTCATCATGCTTGGTTGGTTTCCTCCATGTATTCTGGTTTCCTCCCACAGTACAAAGACATGCAGATTAGGCTATTTGGCGTTCCCCAATTGCCCGTAGTGTGTGAATATTGACCGGTGGAATAAATACAGTGGCAATCACTATTAGCCTTCATGATCCCTAATTGGACTACAAATGTTCCTAGATGATATAATAATAATAATAATAATAATAATATTACATCTGTAAGTGTACATTTTGTAAATGTACTTGTACTTTAATACTTTTTGTAAATGTACTATTTAATGAGTTTGTCATAAACATGCCATAAGATAACAATAACAGAAGATACAGTAAGAAAAGATAACATACCATAACATAAACATTAATTCAATCAATTTAACATAGTTTTTTTTTAACCTTCATTGACCTTTATTTATTTTTAGTTCAATATACATATTTTACTTGAGTGGAAATATAAATAATAAATATTTAAATATGTTGATACATTAATAATTTTTTAGTGTGTAAACTTTAAAAATTGTTTTAAATGATAAGTAGTCTCTTAGAGTATTCATTTACCTTCTTATACTGTGTACAGGGTTGTGGAGGCCAGGAGACTTAGGGCATGACGTAGGGTACACCCTGAACAGGGTGTGATGGTGTGTGTATTTGTGTGTGTGTTTGTATGTGTATGAAAACACTACAGACAGTTTGAGGACACCAATTAGCCTTATTTGCATGTCTTTGGACTGTGAGAGAAAACCGGAGTACCCAGAAGAATCCCACCAATGACGGGAAGAACATGTAAATTCCACACACATGCGAGGCCACAGTGCTAACCATTACGCCACCACACCACTGCCATCTTAAAGTAAAAGTTTATGATTCTGGCCTCTGTAGCTTTTACATATTAATATTATGTCCACCATTATTTATGTTTGTTCAGCTTACAACTACTTGTACTACTTGAGTGGAAATCATGCCTTTAATTAAAATATATTAATACTTGCTTTTGTATATATATTGTCAAGTATCAATATTAAATATATTTGATATATATAGTCAATAATCAATATTCAATATATTGATACTTGACTATTATTTTCCCATATAAATGAAATAAGACAAAAATGTACATGACCTTTAGCATTAGCACAAAAAAGGAAGCCCTACTGAAGATTAATTTATGGAAATTTCCATGTATAAAAATGATGTGATTTTTATCTTTCAAACTGTTGTCCTATGTAAACTATTAAATGTTAAAATTACAATTGATTAATGCCACTTTTTACTTCCCCCTTTTTTAAGGAATCTTTTGCCCTTTAGTTTGTTTACTTTCTTTTCAACTCTGTACCAGCCATGTGACTTCCTTAAATTTTATAATGAGCCCTAGTCGTGTGACTAAGTACACCTACTGAAAATATTTGTGAGAATTTGCACGTTAAAAATACTTCCATTTTTTAAGGCATTTATTTTGAGTGAATTTGCAATGTTATATAAATAGTTTGAATTAAATAAATATTATAACCATAGTTTAAACATTCAGCTGTTGAAATGATTTTACATTTATTGGCATTCTTTGAGGTAAAACATTTAATTTTTTTACTGACAACATAGAAGTAGGACTGTAATGTCATTTTCAGTGTGCTTTCTGCTCATCTGTGCCTCCAAAGTTTTTGCAGGGTAATAAGTTAGAGGGAAGAAAATCTGCTAAAACTGAACATCTTTCAACACAATAATTCCTGTTTTATTTCATAGTATACGTTGTACATGGGTAATGATTTATAATTCCACTATATTCATTTCTGTAAAGGTGCATTTTAGGAGAAGCAATAAAATTAAATCACAATTAACAATAGATCTCTACTAATAAACAATCAAAGTGCATTATTAATAAGTGGTGCATGATTCAAAACTGAATAATATCCAGTGAAATACTTAGTTATGCAGAGGAAATAGAATTTGGGTAATACCAGCAAGGGTGGAGCCTAAAATCAATCATTGTCATTTTACTCAATCAGCCTACAAATTAATCATTAAAAAACAAATAAAATTTATATAAAGAGCTATATTTATCTGCCTGAGATTAAAAAGTGGTGAAAAAGTTGAGAATCATTTTAGAGCTTAAATAAAGCTCTTTTTTAAACTTAAAAGGGGGCTAATTTGAGATTTTGTGTATTTTTCTTTTTTTTTTTTTTGAGGAAAAAAAAGAGCGGTAGGAGAAATCTCATTTAAGGGGGGTTATTTTTTAGTCTCCTCTTCAGAAAGTGAAATGCATGCAAAAATATTTTAGGCTAGTCTAAAACCTTTCACTTTTCGCCCTTTGTTGTGTCAGCAGTGTGCTTTGGGTCATTGTTTTTGCTGCATGACGGATTTCTGAATTTTGAAGGCAAAATTTCAGTCTGGCCCTCTGAGCTATCCTGAAGATGAGTGGTTTGCACCTTTCTTCTGCATTCCTGCTCTTAATGTTTTCTTCAAATGGTGGAATGTCAGACCTTTACACCTGCCCTTTGATAATTGTTGTGATGTCACTGACAGGATATTTTCCTCACAACCATCATGGAGTTTTTCTCATTATTTTGCTTGCCTAATCTGTTCAATGTTGAGATTTTTTCATATCAGGCAATGAAAAGCTGACTGGTCATCAAACAAATATTGGATATATTTTTTGTTTTGTTTTGTATATAGCAAAATAAATAAATAAATAAACAACAACAACAACAACAACTTTCTGACTGTGCTAGGACATCTGGTCAACATTCACACACACAATAGTAGATAAACCATATGAATTGAAATAAATAAATTTTCTATGCTTTAAAAAAATAAGTTTATAAATTAAAAAGTTTTTTTTAAAGGGCAAAAAAAATGTAAAAAAAAATGTAAAAAGCAAATGTATTGTGATTGGTTGATTGAGATCCCTGCTATGTTGTAACTGGCTTGTGTAGTTGCATGCTGTATTGTGATTGAGATTAAGATTTCTTTCGCTGTTAAAAAAATAAAAAACAGAGAAGGTTAGGAAAGATTACAGTTGTATCTCTATTTACTACAAATAAAAATGTTTATTTATAAAGTTGTTTACTATTATTACCTTACAGTTTGAAATGTATACGTTCTGTTCACATGCTAGCTCCAATCCTGACAGCAACAGAAACACTATATGGGACAATAAGTTTAGATATTAAATTGAGACAAGATATAATTAGGCATTTTAGAGTTAATGGTCTAGATCAAGGACCCAGAACCCAGATTACTCATGCTTGGATTTGAGTGAACATACACACTTCAAACATGTACAAGTTTTAATAATAATCCATATATGTACCCATACACTACTCACAATAAGTTTGGGATATTGTGAGAGACTTAGTGGAAGTCATACATACAGTGTTTGTTTCACTTCAGACATTTTTGGGATAGGGAGGCAATTGTATTGGGGTGATAGACACACC
>JAOVVB010000037.1:27266245-27287329 GCA_028570985.1 Heterobranchus longifilis | reverse complement strand
TCACGTGTACACCACTTTGTATTGGTCTTTCACGTGGAATTCCAATGAAATTGATTCATGTTTGTGGCTGTAATGTGGAAAAGTTCAAGGGGGCCGAATACTTTTGCAAGCCACTGTATGTGCTGATGAATTCTGCTCATTTCTACACTCAAAACTCAAAGTGATTGTTGTGTGTTGATCCTATCACCAGCTGGGTCTACTTAAGGGACTTAAAGTGATGACCTGTTGGGATGAGTTTTGCTGATGAATTTTTCAGTTTCTTTGATTGTTTTCAAGGTTTTCTTCACATCAGCTGTGCGTGAATCAGTTATAGTATGAGCAGCAAACATAAAGTGACAGCCGAATTAACAAAGTACGTCATCATTATTCTTATTAAACCTGCCAAGTCTGTGTCCTATGTAACGTTACTGATGCACAGATGCTGGACGTTTCCCTTTTGCATAGTACTGTATAATTTTTAAATATTTAACTTTACACTTCTTGCATGTCCATGTTTATATTTAAAATTGTCATATAATTTGTCTCTTCTATATAACAAGGTCCTATATTATTTATTATTTATAATACAACAGTAAGTTTCGCTGTTGTACTGAATATCAGAACGGCTGCGACATCTTCGGTACTCAGCTATACCTCGCGCCTATGGTCACATCACATCCGTGCTGATATTCAGCACGACAGTACTCCATCTTGTTCAATCATGCTTAATTATTACACAGCTCTGTTGGATTCTCAAATCTGTTTGGTCAAGTGTTGATTAAGTTATTTATAATATAAAACAGCATGGCTCTGCTAGTACTGTCAGATGTAAACAAATGACAAGTTTATATACTTAAGGCTTTAATGTCATTAAAGATCATTTTTTACATCATTTTTATAGTAACAACTCGTATAGAGGAATATGAATGGCGGATGCTCCACAAAATGCCAGTGGATATATAATAAATACATAAGGGAAACTGCCCCAACTATCAGGGGCCATGTTCATTAGGGTTTGTTATTTGTATAATATGTGCCAGATGTACCTTGTCTGCCAGTGGATATAATAAAAATTAAATATAGTACATAATGTTTCCTGAGAAACAGGATGTTTAGGACAGAAGTCCTTCATTGGCTGTGAAAGCAGGCGTCTTTGGGAGTGTAGGAGGTGGAAAGATTTGCCTTGGTCTTACTTCCTACATAAACACAAGTGTTTTGCCTGCACGGCTCCGAGTACAACTTTGTGTACTACGCTTCATTTTTAATTTTTTTTTTTTTTAGAATGACATTTTTACCATGTTTACAGGTCAAGCTTCAGTTATTGTTACATTGTAGAGTATAAATAATGTTTTCTAAACTGGTACAAATATGAATAACAGGCACACACTTTAGAAAGCTTGACAGAAAGGGTCACAAGGCATCTGGTTGAGACCAGAGGTGTGCATTGATGTCCAAACAAGAGGACGTGTGGGACGCAACAAACAAGTAGCGCAAATCGGAGGCTTTTGCTGGCATGCAGCCCTGAGCGATCTGGCAGATCACGAGATCTTCAACAACCTAGTTCATTTATAGAAATGCATAGCTCTTATTCATTCATCATTAGTACCTGCCTGGTCAGGGTCAAGGTCACTTCAATCTTCACCCTCCTGCCATCTGGAAAAATGTACCAAAGCATTCGGGCCCTCACGTCCAGACTGTAACAGCATCTTTCCACAAGCCGCCCGTCTCCTCGATAAAAGGGGACTGGACTGGTACTCATGCACTCACTCACTCACTCACTCCAGTGGGACTGGACTGATAAACACACGCGCGCAAACACACTGATCTAAAACTACCTAGCAATTTCACATAGCAACCTGCATTTGCTTTTTTTGCACCATATTTATTACTTGTTATTTGCACAAGAACTATTTTTCACAAGCATCTCCGCTGCTACTTTAACAAGAAAACCTTTGATGTTTCTCATCAGTCATCTCACGGACAAGTTACTTGCACTACCTCAACTCATTGTCACAGAGTATAGCATTGTGTTATGTTGCTGTTGTGTTATCGCTCTTGTTTGCACATTGGCACGTGCACTTTGTTGTCTTTTGCTTTCTTTTGTACTCGGATATTTTTGTTAATTCATGGTGTTCATTTATGTTGTATGTATGTAGCACCTTGGTCCTGGAGGAACGTTGTGTCGTTTCACTGTGTACTCAACTGTATATGGTTGAAATGACGATGAAAGCTGGACAGGTGATTGACAGGCTACTTGACTTGACAGGTGGTTTAATATAAGCTTACATGTTGGTTAATTTTTGGCAAATCGAACCAATTAAATCCTTCAGAAAATATCATGACGGGTATCTCCAAAAATAAAAGCATAAAGAATAGACCCATGCAGACTTTCAGCTAATAATGAAGTAATTGTTGAGTAATGAACTTGAGAGATGTAACTGAGGTTGCGAAACTGTCAAAGCTGTTGCCATTACTGCTGCCATTACTACTCGTTCTTTTGTGTCCCAGTGTTTTCCAGTTAGTTTAACTAATGGTTGAACAGGCTAATGCATTGTGTGAAATATTCTTGAAAAAAAGCAGAACTATGTACAAGTCCTTAAAATAAGATTACAACAAAGCAAATATAAGGTTATTAAGCTTATTTCTATTTAAACATTACTAAAATTTTAAGCGAAAGAAATTCTTCTATTGGCAGATAATTTTATAATCTTACTTTTTTAGAAGAAATTATAGATGGTATGGCTAGATTTGAGACTATTTCTTGGGCTAAGATAAAATTCTTGCAGTGTGACCAATCATCAATAATTACTTGTTTTAAAAAAATATATATTTTCTCGGTTTAAGTGAACTGCTAGTTGGTGTACAAGTTTAATAGGTATGTGATGTGCAGTGTTTCCCACGCATAGATTAAGTGATGGGGTGAGCTACCTAAATATATTGACGGCCGCCTAAGTATATTTGCCCAACCCTTTTAAAAAAATCTGTCCGGGAGAACGATGCCATCCGTAATCAAGTAAAATTAACACAGTTACAGTTTCTTTTCACGTTAACACTCCTGTACCTGTTTATTCTCCTACCACGACACTTGTATACTGAGAATCGGTAAATGCAATAGAGGATTATAACCCCCGTACCGTCCAGCCCATCGGGTGACCGATTCTCCCCATCCCGACCCTTTATTAAAACATAGTAATGCAAAAAATGGCTTACAGTGCTCTCTTGTTTTTGGGCTATAAGCTCTGACAAACAGTATCGTCTTAATACAGCAAAGAGTGTTCAGTTCTTCTTATTTATTTATTTATTTTTTAATCACATATATGGGTACTCTTTATTTCTCTTCTTACTCTTCACTTATGGGTTAATGGAGGGGAGAGTTTGTAGGTTGAATTTTTTTAAAATGGGAAATAGAAATAGAATAGAAATATCAAATAAGTTGAAATATTGCGTTAAAGGAGACCGAGAGACGTGTGCTTTGAGTCTCTTAAGGCTTCGTTGCCCGTTTTGAAAGGCCAGAGATACGACTCTTTCAGGAAACTCATGGCCAGTGTTTTTCCACTTTGCTTTATCAAAGATATACAGAAATGACAGACTTCCTTTGGCATATGGCTGTGTTGAGTGACTTGTGCAGTTTTAGTTAGCAATGCCATGGTGTATGGGGTGGTTATGTGCTGAGTCATATTTTTGGGCAAATGTCTTTATTGCTTTATGTGCAAACACTGGTAATATCAGGGCAAGGACAACAATAACAAAGTGCCTCGGGGATGCTTCTGTGTCTCTATTGTGTGAGGTTTTTTTATGGACAGGTAGAAAAGAGCATCTACTTAGTTCTCCTTTTGTAAGAACTGAAAGGTGTGTTGACTCGGAATTATGAGCTATTCTTCGTAAGGATTTGCTTTGATTCTCCGTCTCTCTTATTTGGTGACCCTTCCTTCTTAAGCGACAGAGTCGAGTCAGAGTGTAACACGTACTGTAGGGGGATCCCATTTGACATTCTGCTTTTCTTAATTATTGCACACATTTTAGTGCATAATAGATAATACTTTTGAAATGGCTAGACAAACAGTGTGATTAAAAAAATTAAGGCTGGGTGGTGTCACTTTGACTGACTAGCATTTTTTTTTCTTCTGCGTTCTGGAAAGACCAGACAATCTGCATGTGGCACAACAAAAAAGCATTTATCTTATCCAGGAGATCTCAGATTTCTTACGCAAGAGGGCTGTAATGTTAAGCACGCAAAAGAAAGTGTGACTGAGTGAGCAGAAATATTTTGATCATGCCATTTTTTTCATTCAGGAATGAGACGCAATAATAATACAGTTAAACATTGGATTACGAGCATAACTCCTTCCGGGAACATGCTTGTAATCCAAAGCACTTGTATATCAAGGCGAATTTTCTTCATAAGAAATAATGGAAACTCTACAATCTAAAAATAATTAATACAAAATGTAAAGTGAAAAATAAAACAAATTACTGTATATGTACTACTACATGTAATATCTATATGAGTACTATATGTACTAACGTCAACTTTGAAAAGAATCGTGGCTGGTGTGAGAAGTGGAAGGAATAGTAGGAGGAGGACTACTGTGACAACTTCCACTCTCCACACACACACACACACACACACACACACTTGTTTTTGCCTCCTTTTGAGGATTTCATGGAAATGTCACGTTGCATTGTCGTCAAACAGATCGATCTCCAGTACCGCTACAGCCTTTTTAAAAATGTTTTTAAAAATCGTCATGTCATCGGGTGGTCACTAGTGATTCCCATCCCTACTACTAAGTATTTTACAATATTTCAACAGCAACTGAAGAAAGAAATGGACGAATCTTGTATAAGGAATGAACGTTGTTTAGTTAATTGTGTGTGATGTCAGTTCAGTCTCTGGATATTGTGGAAAGAAGCTGTTACACAGTATAATCGTGTGGACCAGAACTTTCTGCTTCTTGATGTTTTCCCAGATGGCAGTAGTGTGAAGAGTGTGTGTGAGAGCTGCGTGGGGTTATCCCCAGTACTTGAGCCTTAGTGGACGCAGCATGTGGTGTAAATATCTGCGATGGAGGGAAAAGAGACTCTGATGATCTTCTCAAGAGTTCTCCTTCTGAAGAGTTTCGAGCACCGTTTTATATTTCACTGGTAGAATGCATGTTTTGTTTTCAACTCACTTTAACAGTTAGTTGTGTATTAAATGAGCAAAAGATTGATATATTGTCCAAAGGTGCTATTTTAGACAACAAGTTTGTGTAGCCTCTCAAAAAAACTGTCTTCAGTGTGCCTTGTCTCATAGGAACGCTTTCTTGTGCCAGCAGAAGTCTTCTATTAAATCTTCCCAAACTTGCACATCCACTGGTTCCTCTGCTGAAACTCGTGACTGCTTTTACTGTCATGAGCAGGGTCACTTAATTGCCACGTAAGGGTAAGAAGGTTAACCCAGCAGATTTTGAATCTCTTTGCTGTAGTCTGTTTGGGCAGTGGTGGCTCAAAGGGTTTAAGGCTCTGGGTTACTGATTTTGGGGAAGTTTGGGGGTTCCTGTTCCAGCTGTTGAACCCCTGAACCAGACACTTATCTGTATCAGCTCCAGGGGCTTATCTTGTATCTTGCATTCTGACCCCAGCTTCCTAACTGGGATATGCGAAAAAATCATTTCATTGTGCTGTAAGGTACGAGTAACAAATAATTAAATAGTGTTTGGTCGCAGTACAGTATACGAGGACCATTAAAGGTCCTACAGGAACCGTGGTTGTCCCCTCTCGGGATGTCCATGGAGTAGTGTTGCTATTGTGCGCTGGTTCTCAAAACCGTTCTTGAAGCACCAACTACAGCACTGAGCACCCATGTAGAGATAAAGGCCCTGCAACATTTTGAAGAATACTTCAGAGACGGTTCTCCTGCATTGAATGTAAGCTGATGCACTGATCTTTAAGTCTTATTTCGCATAAGAAGGTTGCATGCAACACAGTAGATGACGCTCTGTTTCAGTGCTGCTTTAATGTTGTGAATCAGTGTAGAAGGTTCACTGTCCTTTGGCTGCTTGTTTGCTGGAAACTATAAATAGACAGTTGTTAATGCTTTTGTAATTATCACATTGGGTATAATTACCTGTAGTAGGGTCTGATTGCTGTTTATTTTTGGGTGTGGGCTTTGTCTTTGTTTGTGGTGTCAGGCCGAATGTGTGTGTTTTTGTTTGTTTTACTTTAGCAGGGATTTTAGTTTTTTCAAACAGTCATTTTAATTGGTTGGGTCCACCCTTGAGTCATACATTTTACATTTGGCCATTTGGCAGACGCCCTTCTCCAGAGTGACTTAAATTTTTATCTCATTATACGTCTGGGCAGTTGAGAGTTAAGGGCCTTGCTCAAAGGCCCAACAGGGACAACTTGGTGGTTGTGGGATTTGAACATAGGACCTTCCAAACCATAGTCCAATGCCTTAACCACTGAGCATGTTTCAAATTGTACAGTGTTTACTTGTGTAAATATTAACTGTATAGCAAAATATACCACCATGAGCTTTGAATCCTGTATCCGTGTCTCATTCCTGTCACACCCAGTGCAACCAAATACACATTTCCCATCGCCTCAAACGTAACGACGATCCATTACCTCATGAATTAAGTAAGTGCAAGATGGAGAATGGTAGCAATGATACAATCTATTGAGTGTTTGATTTTGTGTGTGGTGTGAGCTGCATGAATTGGGTTCATTCTCAATACTCAATTCTCAATAAGTCTTTAAATAAATCATAAAAAAACATATGCAAATATATTAAAGAAATAAAGTCTAACAATGGTTGCTCCTGCAGGTTGGTGGATGACCGGTGTGTGGTACAGCCTGAGGCTGGAGATCTTACTAATCCACCCAAGAAATTCAGAGGTAAGTCAGTGTCTTTTAAAGCCCCCAAAATAAAATCTCACACCCACTTGCTGAGTCCAATCTAGTATTGTCCTTGACATGAAACACACCGTGGACTGATTTACTGTATAGTACTCCTCTAAGGTTAAGCATACACACCCATACAACACAGACAGACTCACTGGCTCTCAGGAAGCTTATCTGTTAGACGCATGCTATTAGACCCATACTATAATCAGGAAACAATGCTATAACTTTGGATTATAATCTCAGTCTAAATGATTGCGTTAGTGATGCATTTATGTCCTGATAACAGAGTATATTGTTTGTGTGTGCTGGTCCATGTAACAAAACAGTCATCGTGTCCTTTCAGATTGCCTGTTTAAAGTATGTCCCATGAACCGGTACTCTGCACAAAAGCAGTTCTGGAAAGCCAAACATGGAAAGCAAGGAAGCAATCCAGAGGAGGATCTGTTTAAGAAATTGCAGGTACTTAAATTTGTTCGCCCATGATAGTGTTCATTATTAGTACTCAGTAACTGTCTAAAATCCTGATGTGATTTTGGAAACAATGCTAGTTTGCTGTACTTCCCTGACTATTGTGCATGAGGACGTACACAAGTGACGGTCTGAACGACTGCAGGGCACAGGACACTGTATACGCACTAAAGTTAAATACCAATATAATCCAACTTTTAAAGCATATTTTCACATTTGCCGTGCTCAAACAGGTTCTTTTGTACACTTTTCAAAGTGTACTTTTAAAGGCTAGTCTGTGGACAGCTTGTTAACACCCTACATAAACCTGCACAAGCAGCAGACATGGATAATTACAGGGAGAGGCCTTTCTCCTTCAACAAGACCTTGTGTAGTAGCTAGCATTAGCCTGATAGCTTAGTACTGACTTACTGTAGTAATAATTTGGAATCATGTGATCATGTAGACTGTAGCACCTGTGGATTGGTTCAGTTCTTCACGAGCGCAGCACTGTGAGGTCCTAATAAAGACAACCTGGTTGTTATAACTGATTATGTAATAATGTGCCTATCCTCGTCTATCGTACTTAGTAGACCTTAATAACGCAGTTGTGATTACACACTCTAGTTTGGTCTGAAATAATATATTAGAGTATTCAGTAGTATGCCAGTGCACTAATTGTGTCTATTCTGTTTGAGAATCTCTTTTCAGACTCTTAGTGCAGTGAAGAAGGACAAGCAAGGTTATCACGTATTTTTACATAAAGTAGTTTGCAGTAATATACAGTGCACTTGTATATACAATAAGTCCCCATGTTTGAGTTCCGAATTTTCGCAGATAGGAACGGACCACAGATCTACGAACGTTCATAATGCGAACAAATCAGGGAAGCTCACGGAAGCTTCCTGGGGATTCCTTCAAACAAGGTCAGCTGACCCCACTGCATCACCGGGATCCCCCTCGCGATTTGGGGGCGCTGTCCCCTAAGAGAACCTAAGCACTAAACCGGTGTGTTAGGTTTATTTAGGTTCTACATTGTATATTTGTGTCAAAGGTGTATAACACTCCTATTTCTCCTACGCGGTTTGACTTACCGTGAGGCGCAGTGTTGGGCACTGTGATCGAGCTTCCGCAGAGTCTGCAAGCTTCCACTAGGCAAAAAAGTAAACACGAAAGATTGGAAACATATTAACTACACCAAAACTACAAACTACAAATCTGCGCTGACTTTGCGCAGGTGCGATAGGAGTGTAAGACTTACTTTGATAGACTTACGAATAAATCAGACTTACGAATGTTCTCCCGGAATTTGTACTAGTACTTACTGTACCTAGAATTGCCTGTTGGAGTTTCTGCTAACTGCTGCAAATATAACAGTTCATAGTAAGTGTAAGAATAGTATGAATTTTTCCGTATAGTGGATCTGTCGAGCTCCAGGCTTTGGAAACTGTTTAAAGGAAACTCATTCGACTTGCATTTGGGAAGAGAAACCATCTGCTTACATTACATTACATTAATGGCATTTGGCAGATGCCCTTATCCAGGGCGACTAACATTTTTGTCTCGTAAAACATTTGAGCAGATGAGAGTTAAGGCCTCAAGGGCCCAACTTGGGTGGGAAACTTGGTGGTGGTGGTGTTTGAACCTGGGACCTTCCGGACTCTAGTCCAATGCCTCAACCACTGAGCTTACCCCAGACTACCTGACTGCTTAGTTCTGATTTAATGGCTAACTTGATTTCTCTCTCCTACCTACATTACCCAGCATGCAGCAGAACTGGAACAGAAACAGAACGAGACGGAAAACAAGAAACTGCTTGGTGAAGTGGTCAAATACAGTCAAGTCATACAGGTACAGTCCTTTCCTCTTATCAACTATGGGTTGTGTTAGAATGTTCTGTTTGCTTGTGCGGTCAAGGTTTTTACCTTCGAGAGGAAGAGCCACATGGCCCTTTGACAGAATAAATAACATGTAACTTGGATGTTAAAGAAAAAAAAAGACCTTGGCTTTAGGAACAAACAAGATGGACCTACATTGTCATGGGAACCATGTTTGTGTTTCTGCTGTTCTGTCTAATTAGGCAGCAATTTTCAAACAGAAGAAAAATGCAAGCGGCCCTTTTATCCACCCTCCAGGAAACTCCTCTAATGTTACAGCCATGTTCAGAAGGAATATCTTTATTCCAACAACAGAGAAATGAGCAGATCAAGTGTGGAAATGGCTAATATTTAGAATTATTAAAGCTATGTTTACAGTATCTACAACCCAATTCCAAAAAAGTTGGGACAATTAGCACTAAAAAAACAACAAAAAAGCGACATCGGTAAAGTTTTTTTACCTTGTACTGGAATGAAAATACTACTACTATTATTTGATGATTTACCATGTGACCTTGTTTGTTTTAAATCTGATGACTGCGGCATCCTTCAAAAAAGTTGGGACACGGCCAATTTAAGAGTAGTTCAAGTAAAGTTCTGTTGAACAGGTGAAGCAGTCATTTTATATTTCATAAGGAATTACAAAGGCCTAGTCCTTGTCGAGCAAGGATGGGGCGAGGCTCACCGATTTTGCCAACATTCCCCAAAGCTAGTAAACAACATCATCAAGAAATGTAAGGAAAAACTAAATCTCAATGCCTAAAAGACAACGCTGTCCAAATCTCAACGCTGAAAGCCATTTCTGAATATGTGTGATCTCTAATCACTCTGACATCACCGTCATAAAAACCGTCACGCTCCTGTAGTGGATATTGTGCCGTTTGAGCATTGACACCATGGAAGCATGGGGTAAACTCCCGGTAGCTACAGTAGACTAACTTGTGTCTTCAGTGCCCAAATGTTTAAATAAAAAGTGTTATTAATAAAATCGGTGATGGATCTGTAAATGTTGAAACAAGGTCAGATGAACAAATTATGAATGCACAGGTTGGCTTATTAAAAAGAAGAATCAGTTTAAAGGGACCCTATGATAAGTAAACTGTTAGTACTATTTAAAGCCTGAACTTGTAGACATTAACATTTTCTTTTGTTGTCTTCTTGAATAGTTCATGAAATATTTACATGTAGATTTTTGCTGTTTTAGCTGCTGCACATTAAAAGCAATAAGTTCCTGACTGTGAATAAGCGTCTCCCGGCCCTGCTAGAGAAGAACGCCATGCGTGTATCTCTGGATCCATCTGGGAACGAGGGCTCCTGGTTTTACATCCAACCCTTCTGGAAGCTCCGCAGTGAAGGCGACAATGTAGGGACCACTGCACTAAAACTCACACTCATATATTCTCTATCTCTCTCACTTATCCTCGATTTATGAAATGAAATCGCAGTGAATTTCATTTTATAGTTGTTATAGTTGTTCAAACATACCGGTGAAAAAACATATCGATAATATTCATTCTGATTAGTGACATGTCAGAAATGTTAGGGACTGAAGAGCAAAACCAATAATTTCATTACTCTTGCTCGTTTGATTTATTAAATTGAAAAGCATTCAGAATTAAATCTTTGTAATTTGTGCACCTGGTTTTCTGACACCAATCGTTATTGATTTGTGATATTTTTGCTGTATTGCCCGTGCTTAATAGAAATATTTCCGTATGTATGTACTGTATATGATAAATGTATGTATAACAGAGCATGTGTTTCTACATTCCAGCCATAGCCTATTAACCTTTTAATTAATTAAGCTCTTGTTACTCTTCTGCTCTTTCCTCTTGTCATCTCATCGACCAGTCGAAAGGTACATCAAATGATTGTTGCTCATGAGAATGTGATGATTTCTTTCTTTTTTTTTTTTAACTGGCTTTATCTGTATGTAGTAGACTACACATGAGAAGTGTGCAGCATGCTACTCCGCATGTGAAATCTGACTTCACCATCCACTGCAAGGACATGTCTGTTCATGGCCGAGGCCAGAGCGTTCATCTGTGAAGTGCGGCTGATATGTTTGTCAAAAGTCATTGCTGGTTATAGTGTAGAGTTGAGTGCAAAAGTGCAGCCTGCACAGCTGTATCCTGTAACAAGACAATCATCTAAAACAAAATGCAAAAACAACAGAGAAAAAAAAAAAATCTCAGTCTGTGAGTTCCCCCAGTTTCCAGATCTGATGTGAAGAATGCATGGCGTGACACTTGTAGCCATATGATGGGTGACCATTACTGATGTGTAGTGTTTTAGCATTAGACGATGCCACAAAGTACAGTAGCTTTCCATAGGCAACAGTGACCAAAAAACCTCACAGAGGGAACACGAGAAAGAAGGAAACTATAAGAGGAACCAGAATAAAAGTGGAAAAAACGAAAACCTCTCTTGTAGGCGACATCAAATGGAGCGATCATAAGGCATTCCTTTTTTTTTTAAATGAACATGTTAAAGATATTCAATATAAGTATATAAAGAAGTGGAGGTAGTTGGGGGGGTTGTATGATTACAAAAGTAGTTTTGAGGGACAAATTTACAGTATACTACAACATCAGGAGGTCTTAAATCGGAGTTAGAAGGCAATTATGAGTGTGTGAGCACAGTCGACATATGAACAGCAGAACAATTTTTTTTTCTCATTTTGGCAAATTATCATTCCCTGACACACAAGATCTTTTGCATAACAAAACATTTAATTTGAAAACCACTATATAACTGTTTTTTAAAGCTTTAACTATCGCAGCCTCCAGATTTTCAAGAAAAAGCCGCCAGCCAAACACCACACTTCTTCTTTTCTGTTATCAGATCTGTGAAACTAAGATACTACCTCCGCAACATGGTGGCTGCTGTGAGTGATCTGAAGGTGTTCAAAGAGTTTCAGGAAAATTTTTAAACCAAGAAAAGGACACTTACAGCCATTACTGTTTTTGTAGCTGAATGAACAAAAATCCTCACAGTTGTGCTTAAACCTAGTGGAAAGCCTTCCCAGAGAATTGTAAATGGTGTGATGATGATTATTATTATTATTATTATTATTATAGCAGAAAGGGTGTGGAGCGGTATGTTCAACAAAAACATATGGATGTAACAGTCTGGTGTCCACATATTTTTGGTTATATAGTGCATTTCTTACCCATTATAAGTAGGTCAAATTTTCCTATTAATTCTATGAGCATGCAGTCATTTGCACTCAACTTATACAGTATTTGTACTATTGATAAACACGGACGAGGAGTTTCAGGGTGTCATGAAGATTATAAACAGTTTTTTTTTTTTTTTTTTTTTTTTTCCTCTGTCATGGAAATCTGTTGATCTAGACAGCAGGAAAAGCAAGCCTGTTTGGCAGTAACATCAATGCATTTGCATGTTCAAGCATGTTATTTTTTTCACTTCTTCACATCGTGTATGGTTTAGTCACCTCTATTTTTAAAATAGAGGTGCTTGTGTATTTGGAATGCAGCACAAGAGTGATGTCCCTTCTTTTGGACGCATGTCGTTTTTGTCACTTGGTTATGCACATGAACAAATCGTCTGAGATGCAGGGCTTTGCCGTAATGTGTATACATTTGTGAAAAAATGGCGTACATATTGTTGCTAGCAGACTTTTCCCAGTGAGTACGCTGTCCTGTATATCCATAACTCCTTAACATGTTAAATAGCGCTAGATCTATGTATTTGATCCATTCCTGTTCGGACTGGGAGTTTAGCAGTTTTGACGTGTGCCCTCGTGTGTAAGCATGCCTGCCTGACTCACACTGCCACGCTGCTGTTTAGGAAGAAAACAGCGAGTTCTTAATCTGAATATACTGTACCTGTGCTCTGTTCATGATGCAGAGTGTTTAGGTCTTGGTCACGCTGTTACCAGATTCTGCATGTCACACCATCTGATGTTGTTGTTTAGCCACGTCACGTACTGCATGCTTGCCTTAAATGAACTGAAATGTTTTTGCATGTTTCTTTTGTCTGTTGCAAGGTGGTGGTCGGGGACAAAGTGGTACTGATGCCTGTGAACGCTGGCCAGCCTCTTCACGCCAGCAACATAGAGCTACTGGATAACCTGGGCTGCAACGAGGTGAGCCCTGTCGCCATACACAAGTAGAACACGGACTTATTTAAACAGATGTAATTTGTGGCATGGTGGTGTAGTGGTTTGCACAGTGACCTCGCACCTCCGGGGTCGAGGGATCGAGTTCATGTTCTCCACATGCTAGGTGGGTTTCCTCTGGTTGCTCTGGTTTTCTTCCCACCTTCCAAGTACATGCTGAGTTTCCAAATTAGTGCCTGTAGTGTGTGAGTGTTTGCTTGTTTGTCCAATGTGATTAACTGGTACTGTACCTCATCCAGGGTGTACCCTGCATTGTGCCCCAAGTTCCCTGGGATAGAATCTAGGCTTCCCAAAACCCTGTACAGAATAGAAAGAATGGAGAATGAGTGATCTAATTTATACAGTCTGATAAAAAGTGGACACCATGTGGTTTGTGGGTGTCTTGTGGCTGATTTTCAAACAAATTTTGCATAAAATTAGGTCGCATACAAATGAAGGGGTCAAAGTGGGAAAGGTGGCATAGTTATAGTCCCACATCAGCCGTAGTGGCACTAAATAATCATGGGTGCCTGTGAGTGCATGCAGGTGAAGGGGAGCGGATAGCACTTTTCTCCGAGTGTGTTACTCTGCCCACTAATGTTCACATTCGAAAAGGTGTACTTGTAGGATGGGGGGGAATTTGCTATGACTAAATAGTCCCACATTTAGTCATAAATCGGAGGGGAAAAAAAGCACTAACATTGTTTTATTATAGAACGACATGCCATGCTATTACATCACTATTAATATGTTTACATTTAATGTTCGGCGACAGTTAAGTTACATTTTATCAGCTAATAGCCTTTGTTGCCTTACCAGTCATGCTTTCTTTTTTTTTTTTCCTGTCGCTTCAGTTTAATAGTTTGTCATGTCACCGGGAAACCACAAAACACTCAATCCTGAAGAGTTTCCTGTTTCAGAAACTACATTTACCCCTGTTCATTACACTAACTGTCGGTCTCTAACTGTTAACCTCCAGTTCTGACAGTCACGGTTAGTTAGTTCCGCCATTTGCGGAAGGATATGCATTGGCGGAGCAAAATAAATGGTTTAATAAACAAATGAATTATAATCTGTCGATAATAAACTGCTTTTATACCACAGTTCCACAAACACAATATCTCACCCAAGGTCATGCTGTTGTGCTGGTCATCATAATGGGCGTGATGCGGTCATAGGCATGAGGGCGCGCAGCTCTCCCACTCGGGTTATTTTCCTTAATTAAAACATCCGCTCATAGAAAATGTCACCCTATGAGCAACTACACAAATTAATCAATCCCTTTATGTGGAGACACAGCATGTCACAGGATTTGGGTTGATTTGACCATCTTGCCGGGCGAACATAGACCTCTACAATCATCAGTCTACATAATCCTTATGCTGAGTTTGAAATTCTGGGGCTAAAATCGTCCAGGCAACTGTTTTTAAAATTCAAAGTTTTAGAGTTTAATTTAACGCACGTGTAAATGTGCCCGATCATCCCGTCCTCTATCAGGACTGTAGGACTACAGTATAAAGTGAATATGATGATAGTGTTAGTATGCTGCTCTCCTGAGACCAGTAACAGGTATTCTGTCTTCAAAGTATAACATTCTGCCTGATATAATTTTATTTTACTTTCCCTTATTTCTGCTGCTCTCCTGTTTTTCATAAGAACCAGTTTTAAAACAATCTTGCGGTTTGATTTTTTTTTTTCCCCTATCCTCAGTTGGCAGATAAACCAGCGGCTCTCACATCTGCATGAATGCTTGCTGCTGGACTTTCCCTTAGCCATCGTGAAAAAAATTAACGCTGTTTCTCATATTGTACTGTATGTGTTCTGCTCACTTAAGGGTTAAAAAGGTGATCTAATTTCATACGTTCACGATAGACACATGGAATTTTCTTAACAAGACTTCGGGTAATAACTATGAACCTGCGGGTGAAACTGTTCGTATCAAACGGATAGTAAACAGATAACGATGATCACATGAACACGATCATTTCCTAATACATCTGGGTCAAACAAGTCTGGCATGGTCCATTTAAAGCCCTGATCACTAGTGTTTGGCTTGTACTGTTCTGTTTCACTTGGACTGAATTAGCAATATGGCGGTATCAAAAAAGTGACATCTCAGTTTCACAAGCTCTACAGAGACAATACCGTATTAGAATGAAGGCATTAGTGTAAACCTGTTGTGGAACACACAACTATCAAAAGCACTGGTAAATTGGTTTTGCTTGCTGTTCTGTGGGAGTAATGAACTTTTCACGTTGTTGAAAAAGCAGTAGTTCCTGTTTCTCTGAAAGTTGTGTTAAACAAATACAGAAGGCCCAGACAAAGTAGATTTTGTGCTGTGCCTTCACATGCTTCAAAATTGCACAATACTGTGTGTGTGTGTATGTGTGGGCCAGGTGAATGCTGTGAACTGTAACACCAGCTGGAAGGTTACACTCTTCATGAAGTTCAGTGACTACAGAGAGGATGTTTTAAAAGGAGTAAGATTATTATTATTATTATTATTATTATTTTTTTTTAATAATACGCAGAACATTTCCAGCTCCATAATGACCTTAATGGTCTTTCTGTTTCCGTCAGGGGGACGTGGTGAGGTTGTTCCATGCTGAGCAGGAAAAGTTCCTGACTTGTGACGACTACAAGCGGCAGCAGCACGTCTTCCTTAGGACCACCCTGCGCCAGTCTGCCACCTCTGCCACCAGTTCCAAAGCACTCTGGGAAATTGAGGTACGAGCCAAAAAGTGTTATACTCTGTATGCCCTGGCATCATATTTGTCATTTTTTCCACCATAACCGTGATATTTTTTTCACATGTTGTAGGTGGTACATTATGACCCGTGTAGAGGAGGAGCTGGCCAATGGAACAGTCTTTTCCGCTTCAAACACCTGGCCACAGGCAGATACCTGGCTGCAGAGGTACACAGCTCGTTATTATTTTAAATGACCTCATTTTAAATTCACCTCTTGCTTGGCTGATAGGGAGGGGAGTAGATTTAGTTATGTATCGCGATTATTTTATGCGACAAATTATTTATCACCACACTGATTCCAAATTATATATATATTTTTTTTAACATTTATATACAATACTGTGCAAAAGTCTTAGGCATATGTAAATAAATGCTATAGAGCAAATATGCCTTCAACAACAAACCTATAAAGCCCAGAAAACAGTAATTAATTATTTGACGTGACAAGCTTTGAGGACCCTTTAGTCTCAGGTTTAATTTGTGCTGATTTATAAGGAAATTAGCTACTAAGTTTTGCTGAGCATCCTGCAGAACCACCCACAGTACTTCTGAGCACTTTAACTGTTGCACCTGCTCACAACATCCTGTGTGGAAGGATTAAATTATTTGCAAAGTTTGTTTAGTATTGTAGCAAAATCTTATCAATCTAATTTATAAAATGGTTATGGTAACAGAATCGTGATCCGATCGAATCGGCACATAGGTATTATGATAATATTGTTATATACCTGATAATATCAGGTATACGCTGGTGATTTTCATTCTTATTATTTAGTGTTTTTGCTAAATTTATTGTTTAATCTGACGTTTAAAAATCGTGGTTCAGGTCTTATGCTGCAGATGGCAGTGTTCCAACACTATCATAACTCCAGTCTTATTTATAACATTCTTTTGTTTCATGACCGTGATCCTGAGACCTTTGTTAAAGTGCATGAACGTTTGTGTGTTCCAGGTGAATCCTGATTACCAAGATGAGAGTGTAGATACGAAATCAGAGGTAAGTCTGACCAAGGTAGAGGTCAGGCATTTGACATTTCTTCATTTTGATCCATTTATTCGCTGTTTCCTTGTACTTTTTTGTGTGTGCATTGCAAAGTTGAGCGGTTTCCTCCTTTTTTTGGCATTGCATGATTATCTGCCACGAGTGCATGAGGTTTGAGGTGTATGTTGTGTAGCTTTGCTTTAACAGGAGCGTGTAATTGCAGCGGTAGGTTCTGGTTGCCCGTTTTCTCAGCACCGCATCTCAGCATGTCCTCCACACACCCTCACACTCTCACACTGTTGGCTCTTTCTTTTTCTTCATTTTCTCTCTATCTCTTTATCTTAATCACACTGTAGAACAGATGCAGCTTGTTCCCAGTACTCTGGGGGATTTTACACAATCGTCTTTCATCCTCATGAGAGTTATGCTACACTGGTATTCATTTCCGCTGACTCCGTTTACACGTGCACGCACAAACACCGACTTACTCTCTCACTTGACTCATTCCTGTGCATGGAGTGGGCTCCTTACATAATGTCTGAATCTGGGATGCCTTGTGGGAGACATGGTGTCTCACTCTGTAGAAAAAGAAGACAAAGAAAGAGCCGCAGAGAGACTCAGGAATGAAAGCATTACCTTTGTGGATGAAGTCTAGATTGTAATTCTGTGCACATTACAATACGACATTTCTAATAGATATACAGTATGTCCTGTCAATTATTTATTTACATTTTTTTAATTGCAATGTATTTAAACATGGTAACATGGTTATACTTTCAAAGTGGCCCCATAGGTCATCAACAGAACATTATTAAAAGCAAAGATATGAAAAATGAAAACTTTACTTTTCTTCTTCCCACGATCTTCAGAAAAGTCGGATGATGCAACATCCTGTTGAAAATGTGAGTTAAATATTCAGAATATTCCAAATGTTACCTAACGGGTGAGCGAATGTTGTGGACTAACAAATTAAAACATAAATGCCGATTTTCTAACATATTGTAGATGCTTGATGTTTCTATGTTAAATATCTTTATACATTTGTGCAAAATAGGATGCTTTTTGAAGTATTTTAGTATGATGATGATTATGTAGGATTTTACTAAGTTTATCTGATCCTTATCCTTTACATACAAATTTGTACATATTGTAGAAGTGGGACACACTTACCAGTTTTTGCATTCAGGAAGAAATGGCAACCTTAAAAAACATAATCGGTTTGATGATTTTTTTAAATTTTTTATTTAATAATAATTTGTCATGTCAATGTTGCCGTACCGTGTTAATACAGTAAATCTGTAAAGCAGTAAAGCAGTAACAACCGAGCTAACCAATGCCTTATACAGTAAGTATTAAATAATATTTAAAAACATCATCCAGGATTATTCGCAAGCTGGCTAAAATTAGGCTAATGATTATGTAATTAAAACATTAAGTAAAGGGATTTGTTAGCTAACTACTGCCGTGACCTTTTGTACTTGACGTCATAACGTCTGTCTGCCGTGGTCCTGCTAGCTCCTGGATGACAAAAGGGACATTAATTTTTGGGTACCACTGACAAAACCGGAATACTAGTCATGGTAGCACTTTCAGCAAGAAAATACATCTGCTAATCTTATATCATCTAAAACAACACATTGTTTCCTTAATAATTACTTCAGTCATTGCTAATTGCTTCTGAACTGACGGTGTTGTGTTTCAACCAGCTTCTAACGCAAGGCTGAATCCCAAATCCTTCTCTAACCCCTAACCAAGGTCCTTAGCTGGTGTGTTGAACAAGCACTACTTTTTAATTTTCCATTTAACCCTAGAACAGTTCATTAGCTATTAATTAGAAAGCTCTGTCACTACTAGTTAATGTTATCTGCATATTATTTTATTTGATAAAGCAAAAAGCACAACATGTCATCTCTTTTGCAACTAAATGAGCTAACAGCATTACTAGCAAACACTATTACAGTACTAGCAAACACTATTACTAGCAAACACTATTACTAGCAAACGCCACCAAATCCAGGAGGAAAGTTTTGTATTCCTTCTGAGGTAATCGCGTTATGGAAACAAATCAAAACTTCGGCATATTATCCTTATAACCCTCGACATCCATTTTCGCACACTTATTTCACTTTTGAATAAGTTACAAAGTTCACCACAGCATAGTTTATATGAAATGAATCAGCAGAAAATATGCTATCAGTTGCTAGGTTACTCTCTTATCTGCATGACAAAGCATTGGGTAATCTGCTAGATAATTAGGTAATCATCAGGTAATATTTCTGTTATTTTTTGTTTTCAAAATATACCTTGAACGTAATTATCAACTAAAATTGTAGTAACCTAATGTCAGTTAACAGTGCTTCTGGCTTTCACTGTTGTGACTGAGTCATGGTAGTCATTTGTCTGCAAAAGGTCAATAAGCCAATAGCGAGGGTTGCTATCAAGTGCTAGCAGCTTACACTCCTACTCCCAGTCTGGTAGCGGTTGTATGATGGATGGATACCTAGATGAGCGATGGAAATAAACACTGACTAAATTGGGTGTAAATAGCTGCCATCGTCATCACGCCACTCGGAGACCCCTGCGAGAACAGTATTGGTGCATTTGCAAAATTGCACCATGATGGAACTGGCTCTCATGAAGATCAGTCCAGGAAAGTAGGACCAAAACTTGGCCTCTGCTGCAAAGTTGTTAATTTATAGTTACCAGCCTCAAAAAACACCAGTTTACAGCCCCTCAGATTAGAGCAGTTATGAAGTCTTTATAGGACATAAGGAGACATCTCAAAATTAACTGTTCAAAGGAGATTATTGCACATTTTGGACGGATTCGCCATTGTTTTACAGTGTAGAGAATGGAATTAGAAGGTGTGTCCAAACTTTTGACTGGTAGTGTAATTCTCACTGATTGTGGGGGAAATTTTTTTTTGACGTAGCTTTTGGGGATAGTTACAGGTAAGTCTCTTAACCGTTTGTCCTTTACTAGGCTTTTTTCCTGAGCTTGTTTAGATTCCAGTAGATGTCTTTAACGCTCCACGTGTTAGCTGAATCTGGATGTTTAATATTAATCACCTTAAAGAGTCTCCCCAAACGTTGTCTGTGCTTTTCCCCAGGCGGAGACTGACTCTGTGTTCTCTAAGAAGAAGCGTCACTCGGAGAAGATAACTTACATCCTAGTTTCTGTTCCACATGGCAATGACATTGCATCTCTTTTTGAGCTGGATGCCACCACACTACAGCGAGCCGATTGCCTGGTCCCTAGGTTTGACTTCCTAATGCACACATAACAGTGTATATCGCGATGAATTCTTATAGCAGCAACAGCTCTGCCATAAGCTTTTATTTTTACTTCTGTGCTCAACCTGTCAGCATAGACTCTAATCTGTTTTACTCACTGAAACTGTTTCTAAAATATCGCTGTGTTTCAGGAACTCTTATGTCAGGCTGAGGAACCTGTGCACCAACACTTGGGTAACCAGCAGTAACATCGCCATCGATTCTGAGGAGGAGAGACCTGTTATGCTCAAGGTGTGCACCAATAAGTCAGAATAAAAAGTGTTAGGGGGAGGTTAATACCACAACCTTTGCCAGGACTGTTTTAATTATGGCTTATGTCAGTAATCACATACATCATGTAGACTCTAGGAAATGCAACAGTTTTTGTTTGTGGACTGTCCTTGCAGATTGGTACATGTCCCATCAAGGAGGATAAGGAGGCTTTTGCGATTATCTCTGTACCTCTGTCTGAGGTGAGAGACCTGGACTTTGCTAACGATGCCAACAAAGTTCTCGAGGCATTTGTACGCAAGCTGGAGAAGTGCCAGATCGTTCAGAATGACCGCAGGTATGCATCAAATGTACAGATTTAAATCACTGTTAAACTACACTGTGTTCCAAATTATTATGCAAATTGAATGTAAGTGTCATAAACATTAAATGTTTAGTTTTTAAATTAAACTCACGGATGGTGTTGTGTCTCGGGGCTCTTTGGATCACTGAAATGAATCTCAGACACGTGTGATAATTAGTTTGCCAGATA
>JAOVVB010000037.1:27215489-27239286 GCA_028570985.1 Heterobranchus longifilis | reverse complement strand
ATTTGATCTTATTGGTTTAGAAATTGATATTTCAATAAATAGTAAACTTGGCCGATTTCGTTATCATTTTGTTGACACAAAATGTCAACAAAATGATAGTGGGGCTTAAAAATTCTCCCACCCCCTTAAGTGGGGAATGACAGAAAATGTTTGAGAACCACTGGCCTATACCATCATGACATCATTGTAATCTTTATATGCATAATAAAGTTCACGACATATAGGAAATAAAAGGGTCAAATTCAAATCAAATTAAATTTTTTATTTGTCACGTACACTGTCGTACACAATATGATATGCAGTGAAATGCTTATACGACCGCTCGTGCCCTTAAAATCTTAAATTATTAATAGAAATAAATTAAGGAACGGAATAAAGAAAAAAATATAGGAACAGTCTTTTTAAAATATAGAAAAGCTGCAGAGAAAAAGAACAAAATCTTTATTTTTTTAAAAACCTAGCTGTACAAAGTATACACAATAATAATGGCTGTACAAATATGCAAAAAATGGGAAATGTGCAAAAGTGTGCAAAATGAAATGAAGTATAAATGTCTAGAAATGTCCAGAAATGTTCCGGGTGAGTGCAAATGTGCATGAATGTACAAATGTATAATGTCCATAAATGGACTATAAATGTCGGCTGTGAGAAATGTCCATAAAGTGCAGTCAGGGTTTAACTTGGAGACAAAAGGGAAAACAAAACCAACAGAGCAAATGACTGACTCACAGAGAATGAAATGGCTGTACATCTGCTGCATGAGTATTTAAAATGCCTCACAAAGTGTCTGGTGTTAATTGGTTTTTGATATAATGACTGACTCCAAATGTTTTGCTCATAGAAGTAGTTGATGGAGAATGTAGACAAGACACTGAAGAAGACCGAGGCCGGATCGATTTGGCATATTTTCATTGCTTCAGTAAAGAAGCCGCGGTATATAAATATACGTTATAATCACGATTTTCATTTTGAAACATAAACATGAATATTTTCCTGTCTCAAAAACATAATCTAATTAGAGAATGCATGCATTCTTTACACCGATCAGACACGGCACTAACACCACCACCAGGTGACTTAAAGGGTATTGATTATCAATTATATACCAGTAAGCTGGTGACATGATCATGAGCACCCATGGCTCATTTATTCATTTAGGGAGGCCAAGGCCAGCTCTACAGAAAACTCGATACAGCACAAATAGCTGAGGAAAGCCAATGCTGGATCGAAAGGTATCAGTACACTTAGTGCATTATAGGCTGTCACGCAGACAGAGTTTAAGGTTCTTGTTCCGGCTTCCAAATTTATCAGATCTCAATCTGATCAAGCATCCATGGGATGCACCGGACAAACAAGTCCCAGCAGACACAAGGGGAACCTACACAATATCGAGCTTATTGTTTTGTGTTGTAATGTTCCAGATGATCAGGTGTTTAACAGTATGTTAAACATAATAACCATTTTGTTTTTGGCCATTCAAGAGCTCACGAAAATGCAGGTGTTTGCTGTAATTGAGTTTGACACTCCTTGCATGCTAATGTCTGCGCTATCAAATAATGCTTACAAACCAGTAATGATGAAGGCTTGTGAAGCCAGCCGCTGCATCTTTTTAAGCAGCTGCTCGTGTCACCTCACAGGGCATCTGAACACACTAGATAGACTAGCATCACTTTGATTGACAGGAAACAAGAGTAATGCCATCCCTCCTACCCAGACAGAATGGCAGATTTTGTTCCTAGGTATGTATGTTAATTATGATCATTTAAAACATCTTGTCACTCATCACAATCAGGGCGATACGATATGCTATATGATGCGTCTGTTGTTTCCTTGGACGTGGAAATCTGTGTGGTTATATGAAACATGATCATACACTGTAAAAGTAATCTGACACCCACAATAAATTATGGTGCGTTGTGTTGTGGCTGATGGTCCAGCAGCTCTTGGACCAATGTATTCTGCTGCCAAGATATTTCACCCGAATCCTGGTTGTCTCTGCCAGACTTTTTAAGAACAAAATCAGTTTCTTGGCCTTCTCACTCTACAAATTTAAACTATTTTAAAATCCTGTGGTCTGAAGTGAAAAAAATCCAGAAAACAGGGAAACCTACAGTACGAATATGAAGGAACTTGAAATGTGTCCAACCTTCCAGGAGGTGTTTGGATAGGATTTGAGAAGAAACGCTTTACTTTTAGTGCCACGCTTAGTGATAATAATAGGCTGTTTGTAATTCACACTGTGGTTTTGTTTCATTTTGGTAACATTTTGGTCATTTAAGTTTTTATCTCATTATGGAAAAAAAGTGAAAAATAGACTCCCCAGATATCATAAATGTTATTCTTGTAGTTAGTGACTAATACTACCTGCCTTCACTTCAGCAGGTGACTTTACTCTTTATGCTGAAGATGAAAAATATTTCACTTAGCTTGCGATAAATGCAGCAATTAAGGTGGTGCAGAGATCTAAACCCTTTTCTGTGTGTGAGAGAGAGAGAGAGAGAGAGAGGTTCAACTTACTGTAATTTCAGGTATCTGGCTGAGGGTATGATGCCTCTGGATTATTATTTTTTGTTTGTTCTGAATCAGAATTTACAAATGGTCTTAACCCAACCCAGTTATCTTTATGCTTAGTTATCATATATTTTACTCTTATCATTAGTTTAGAGAAAGTAACACCAGCAACACATCTGTATCAACGATTGAAGATATCAAAGTGAAAAATTGTGCATTGGCTGAGTATTCGGTAATAGCTTAAACTAAGGAGAGCAAAAAATTGAAATGATGGGCGTGTTCCTGTGATGTACACTCGCGTTTATAAAATAAAGGCTATAGAGCAGGATGTACTGACATGCTGGACGACTTTGTGCAGTATTAATGCACCATTATTAGTCAAGCACTTACTCGCCACACAGCTCTCCTTTTGTGCATTCATGAGGACAAATGGGAGCAGGGGACATTTGCTGACCCCTGAAAGTGCAGTGTGTTTAGTCTTTAAATTCAGGGACACTTAGACTTCACATTATTCTGGGTTTTGTGCAGGACAGGAAGGTGGTGCTAGTTTTTTTTTTTTTTTTATATAGTTTCTAAGTCCAAGTCTAGTGTCTAAGTGCAATGTTAATTTTTTTATTTTATTTTATATAAAATCAGCAATCGAGTTTTTGAGAAAAAAAAATGCAATTTAAAAACTGAAGAAGTGTGATAGTTCTGTAATGTGGGAATCATATTTAAAATATATAGTAGATACGTTATCGTCGATACTGGATAATGTTTATAGTGCGTATAGTCTTTTCTCTTTCTAGTCTAGTCTATTTCTTGTACTATATATTTATTTTACTTTTCTCCTCTTTCTTGCATTAGAAAGCTTCTGCATGAAAAAAAAATCTGAATGCATCTGTCCTGTCGGTATGTGTACAAATGGCAAAAAAAAGAAGTACTTGAATTCTTGAATCTTGATTTTCCGCGGTAAAGCCATGTACATTATTATTTCAGTGGACATCGATTTTGTTCTCCTACACTATTATTATTGTATATTGTGGATTCACTTGTGTTCGCGCTGCATGTTGGTGGTGTTTATGGATGTGAACGAGGGCTCATTTTACACTCAGGCCTCCCTCCGAGCTCCTTAACCATGTTATCCGGTCACATGTGCGGCTTCTGAAATAGACTTGGGTCAGAGAGGTTGTTTTCGCTCAACTGCTGTTTGTCCTGGACAAGTTTAAAAAATCAACAGGGCTGCAGATTGCTCTCACATGCAAGCTTAATTTGTTTCCTGCTGCTGGCACTGGTTATGAAGGCAGCCATTCTAGCATTTCTGGGGTTTTTTCCTGTACGAGAACAGTCAGGCCAGTGGATGGAATGAATACTCACAGGAGAGCAAATAAAGACATGAGCCTACTCAGGCTTTAGGGTAAAAGGAAAGAGAAGAGGGATGGAAAGGGTGATTTTAATGCTAAGAGTTTTTTCTGTACAGACAACCAATACCCTCTCACTCTTTCTTGCTTTGTTACACATGTCCTTTTTCATTTCGTTTTACTGTTTGTGTTATGTAAGAAGTGTTGCTGTCACCTTCATGCCTAGACAGGTCTATGGGGTTTAGAAATGTATTGATTTTCTTCCATGAGTCTCTTTCACCACAGCAAAAGCAAGCATGCAACATTAAACATTTTTCTGTATATTATCCTCAGATGTGGCACGGTGGTGTAGTGGTTAGCACTGTCGTCTTGCACCGCCAGGGTCTGGGTTCGATTCCTGGTTCGAAATTTTAGTCGTTCCCAAAATTGCCCCTAGTGTGTGTGTGTATGTGTGTGTGCCCTGCGATGGATTGGCACACTGTCCCCTGTACCCGGCTTCGTGCCCTAAGCCTCCTCGGATAGGCTCCAGGTCCCCGCGACCCTGAATACAGGATAAAGCGGTATAGAAGATGAGTAAGTGAGTTTTATCAGTCTGATCTCCTCATTATACTCAGATAACTAGGCTCATGGGCTACAGCATATAACTAACTACAATAGTAGCACCAACAACACAGTAAACGCTAACATTGAAATGCTGAACTATTTCTTTGCATGGTTTAAGGGCAATAAACTTGTGACAGACTCACTGCCTTTTCTGTCCCATCTGCTTCCAACTTTCATTCATACTATAGGACCAGGATGTATGGCAGTTTTCGGGTCAGTAAAAGTATGATGGAATGCTGAGCAAAGTGCTCAAGGCTTGTGTTGATCAGCTTGCAGGGGGCTCCTTGTCATGAGCCACTTTACCATTGTGCTTCAAGTCAGCCACTATTTTAATAATTATATAAGCCACTATAATAATGGTCAAAATGCCAGTCTCACTGATTACAGACCAAATGCACTTACCTCAGAGGTCATGGAGAGCTTTAATCAACTAGTCCTGTATAACACAAAATCTAGCCTCTATCCCACACTCAAACCCTTTCAGTTTACTTACAGAGCAAATAAATCCACTAACGACACTATCACCATCATAACCCACATGGTACCGAACAATCTAAAACATCAAGAAAGGCTCTGTAAGTATGCTCTCCATCATATTGGACATCTTAATCATCAAGTGACAAGACGTAGACCTCTTCATCTCCATCTGCACACGGGTTAAAAAAGACTTTCTTACAAACTGCCCACAGAGAATTAAAATTGTCCCTCATATCTTTTCTCTATTGCAATAAGCATTGGTGTACCCCAGAGTTGTGTCCTAAGTCTACTTTATACTCCTTATATATGACTATAACTGCACACTAGCCCACACTTTTCTGATAAAAGATGTTTTATCAGAAACTGTTGGCTGATCATTACCGGAAAAGACTTTGGAGTAGACTTGGCATATAGGGATGAGATTTAGAGATTGTTAGAGTGGTGTTGAGTTAACATTTAGACACTGAATACCAAAAATGGGGAATGTGTAGGAAGGGTTTTCTTTTAGGTTTCTAGCGGTTTTATTATCCAAAGACCTCTCCTGGTCAGCCAATACCACAGAGGGCACAGCAAAGATTACAATTTTCAAGTGTACTCGGGCACGGTTCCCAAGCCTGGAAGTTTGTGTTCTCACTGATCAAAAAATTTATCCGACTTTTGGAGTCAATTGTTCTCGGAAATGCCCTAAAAGTCATGTTTTAGTCAGACTAACACAATAAGTCGGACTAACACATCATGTAAACGTACTGATTGAAAGGAAGCTGCGGGTAGGATTGTACCGGGCAACTGTAGAGAGCCTGCTATCCAACTGTATGACAGTGTGGTATGCAAGCTGGTGTGCTGCAAATGAGAGTACTACAGACAGTGGAGTAAGTCATAGGCAGCCCACTACCCTCTCTGGTGGACATTGCCACATCAGAGGCACCAACGTCATTAAAGACTCCTTCCACTCTGATTGCCACCTCTTTGAACTGTTGCCCCCTGACGAGCGCTACAGGTCGGCCAAGATGCGCACCTGCAGATGTAGAGACATCTTAAATAAGAAAGAATATCATCTACTCGTGCTGCACGCATCCATACTTCGTGATGTTAAATATATATTATTTAATCTGTTCTGTGTTCTATTTTTTATTTAAGGTCGCTTGTATAGTTTCTGCTTTTTTCTCCCAATTATTGTTTGCTTGCATCACAGAGTAGCAATTCTAATTTATTTGTATACTATAGAATGACAATAAAGGCATATTAGCATATCATTAGCATAACATTAGCCAGGTTAGCATAATACGCTCTCTTTGGTTTAGACGTGTTTAGTGCAGCAGTTTACAGCCAATTTTTTTGTTATTTAAAAAAAAAATTTTTTCGCAAGCCTTGTAAAGGCTCATGCTGTAAAACAACTTATTAGATGTGCTATGAGTTGTTGGGGGCGCTGGAGCAGATCTCAGCAGCATGGAAGGATGTTAAGCAACGTGCCAGTTAATTGGCCGATGCATGAGGTACTCGGATACTCACATGTTTAGCGCTGATGCACAGCTGACATCTGTTCAGAGGCTTCTGAGAAGGCGCACTTATTTATCTACATGCTTTTTCATATATTAAATGTTTGTTTCATATATTAAACGGTTTAGTAATGGTTATATTTAGAGCAATATATTGGTTCGATTTGTAGTTCTCATACCATCATGCTAGTGCAAATAGGTTTCAGTAGAAGAATACTGTGGGTTAAGAAAGCTGCGTTAGAGAGGAGTTAGTGCAGCAAATAAAACACACAAGTGAAGGGATTTTTTTAATTAGTGTGCAATGCTTAGTGAACAGGTGGGTCTTTAGTCTTCATTTGATGAAAGACAGTGACTCAGCTGTTCAGACAGCCAGAGGAAGTTCATCTCACCACCTGGGTACCAGTACAGAGAACATTCTGGTTTCAGGTCTTCCTTGTATTATGATGTGGAATGATGGGCTGTGATGGAACATAAGGGTTTGAAGGGAACAGGAAACTCCATATGGTTTGGTCAATGCCTTTACAGATTGGGGACCAGACTGTTTTTGACCAGCGTCAGTGTTTTAAACCTGACAATCGCTACTACAAGAAGCCACTGGCAGGAACACAGCAATTGGTGATGTGGGAGAACTTGAGGAGATTGAAAACTTGCAGCTGCATTCTGGATGGCTTGTCAGACGTAACTGAGTGGCAGACCAGCCGGGAGTGAGTCAGAGTACTTCAAATTTGAGTTGACAACTGACGGAGCAGACACCTGATTGGCCTCTGAGGGTAAAAATAGCCCGATCCTCCTGGTGGTGTAGAGGAGAAACCTGCATAACCATGTCAGGATAGCACTATGAAGACAGAAGGATAGATGCAAGTTTGCATGTGTTGGGTGATGGTCTGATTAGAGAGATCTGGAACAGTTCACAGATCTATAAGAACATACAGTACAGTATGTGTGGCGTTTGAAAAAACCTGTCAGTTCTGCTGAAACTGAAAAAGTTGTAGTTGATCAAAATGTTTTGGATTACCTTTTGATGTTTCTGAGACAGGTTTAGATGTCCTAAAACCTGGCTGTTATAAGTGTAATTTCTTCATGCAGTGAATGTCAGGATTTGACCAAGTTATTGCATAGTTACTGTACATGTCTGAGTGAAATAGAAATACTGTAAGTGTAATCAATTGAGTACATATAAAGGTGTTAAAAGGTCTGCGAAGCTCCTTTTTCATACTTTTATCAAAGATTTTAATGTGATTTTCTGCCTTTTCACTCTATCAGATGGAAACCAGACGCTAAAAACGGTAGAACGTTCATTGAAATACGTGCAACAGACAAACATATTTCCGTTTATCTTGCAGTTGTCAGAACTGTCAGAACACAATGTGCCGCATAATGCATCTGTTCTGACCACATACTGGATACACATTTGTGGTTCCACAATGTTATAATAGAGTTTCTAAATCCCAAATGGAGATGATAGTGTAGTGAACATAACCAGACAAAGTGATCGCAAGAGCTTCCCCCACACTCCTCTCATGTATCTCAAGTCTCTTGTACAGTATAGCAACTAAGTATATTATTGCTGTTATTTCTTTTTATTATTAATGAAAAATTACTGTGAAGTACATAATGGCTTCAGATTGTGTCAAAACCAGTGCTAGTGATTAAGACCAGCAAGAGACAAAGGAGACGGATGGATTTGGAACTGAAACAAAAGGACACACTAGCGTGTCATTTGAAACCATTAACATACTTTCCAGCTAGGTTTTGATGCTTCACAGGAGTGTGTGTTCTGGTGTCTGGCACCAGGATGTTGGCAGCAGATCTCATGTGTTGGCATCCTTGGGATCTTCCTTGCTGGTTCCTGTGCTCAGCGGGATGTGGTGCACTGGGTGTTCTGGTGCCTTTCAATCATGGCAAGGCATTGCCTTTTTTGGCGGTTTGTGCTACATTGGCTTTTCAGTGAGATCGGACCAGACAGGCTGCTTATGCCCATGACGATGTGACCAGTTTAATGGTATATAATTGATAATGATATTCAATTCAGATTGTGATACTAATGCTGTGGCTGCTCGGTGGTATGATGAAGCTTAATATCCAAATAGTATAATGTCCTATTTCACAGATTGGACATAATGCTATATTGTATATGTGTTTATATATTTCTGTATTTTAAAATGTTAAAGTTTTCAAGACTCTTTTGCATTAGGTTTAGTTTTATTCTCCTCATGTCATGCTTTCCAACTTTTGTTATGCTACAGCTTTTTCCCCTAAAACACATTCGGGGGGAGGGTGGGGTGAGCAATGTTTGCTTTCTTCCACACATATGAGCTCACAGAGACCTACAATTGGCTGGTGTCTTTATGATTGACTGGAGAAAGAGTCTGTCATCCCTCCCACCAGTTTTGCTCTTTTGGCTTCTGGACAGAGATGGGATCAATCTCCTGACAGTAGGTTAAAGAATACAGTATGTCATGATGAAGGGGGAAAAGGGATTGTAAAATTTTTTTAAATACAGTCGAAGCTTATAGCATAGCATATAGATGGAAGCACTGTGTTTTGAATTATTGTATAAGGTGTAAAATTGATGTATATGTACAATGTACAATGAGGAGTAATTTCTCAGAGACAGCAAGGGAGCAAAACTCGGATCTTATGCGTACTGGTACTTTTGCCATGTATTCGGCGTAAGATCCGAATAGTCCGTTAAAATATAAGCGAGGTGAAAGTGGACTCAAAGCGTGACTAATTTGGAACTCTATCAGTACCTTCTCTGACATTTAAAACGTCTCAACTGTTATTAATGGATTAAGTGTGTAAGGTTGACTGCTTTCTGTCTTCATATCTGTCCCTGAGCTGGTGAGAGGTCATAGAGGCTATAATTTCTAATTCTGTGTAACACCAGGCTTTGCCGTAGGGATTAGTGATGACCCCAGACTGTTCTCGACCGGTTCAGCACACCAGCTGCCTCTCTACGTGCTTCTCTCTATATATTCATCTCTCAGGTGTTTACAGATCGCAGGGTGTGTAGGATTGGGCAGTGTTGTCTGAGGCTCAGCCAGGCTAGCCGCAGTGTGGCGTGCCCACGCACATCTTAACACCCAAGCCTCTCTCAGTCTATTGGCTATCTTTCTCTCTCTCTCCTTCTCTCTCTCCTTCTCTCGCTCCCTCTCCCTCCCTCTCTCTCTGTCTCTCTGTCCTCACTTTACCTGAGTTGAGTTTTTTTTTTTCCCCTTCATGCAGCACCAGACAGATGAGTCAGGCTGGCACGGCTACCTTTATCTCCATTTTTCTTTCTTTTTTTTTTTTCCTCCCCCTTTCTCTCTTCACCTTAAGCCTTCTGCAGGAGAGACTGCAGCATCTGGAAATTCACTTCACCAAACTTCATCTATTATTTGCTTTTGCTTGTTAAAAGACTAAAGCAGGTGCAAGTCAAAAGTCAGTGTAAACAAATGCAGGAAAGGTGTGTTACCCCAGTGAGGGTTATGTTTATATGCGGGTACGCTTCTGTCCGTGTCTCTGTCTGCGTGCGCACGAATGCACGTGTGCGTCTGGACTCTCCCAGACAGTGGAAGCAGACGCGTGTCTGTACAGACTGCTGATGAGACTCGGTGTTTACTGAGACACTCGGGGAACATCAGTGGCATGTGTTTGTTGGAGAGAGAGAGAGAGAGAGAGAGAGAGAGAAAACGACATGCTGCTTTGCAACTTCACAGACTTTTGCTGCATCTATTTCTGATGTGTTTACATTTGCATAGTGTTTAGAGTCCCTCTCTTCTCACTGGATACTAATTTAACAGGGTCCAACCCGCTGGTCTGCATCATAACGTCATGCTGGCTGTCTCCTGAAAAGGTCTCTCTTTTCCGGTCTCCTCTATAGACCACTAATCGCCAGACCCTCACAGCTCTACCTGCCGTTACATAACCGTGAATAGACAGGAACAAGTCTAAAGCAGTCAACTAAACCAACAGAGGAGAGAAAATTGTGAGTGAGGGAGAGATTTGAGGATGTAAAGGAGAGGTGGGGGGGGATCAATACCTCCCTGCTTTTTTTTTTTTTTTTTGCCTGCCTTCCTCATGGTCTCCCAGCAAGTCACCACCAGGTGTTATGTAACTTTCTCTCTCTTTCTCTCTCTTCCTCCCACTCTCTCAATGCCGCTTCACCTCCCCCACCTGACTCGTTCGCGCAATCTTTTTTTCATCGGCACGTTTTGTCACCTCTCCCTCAGGGAAGCAGAAATAAGTGGCAGGCATCCGTCGCTCTTCTTTGTGCACTCTCATCCTTCTGTTTGCCCGAAGCTTTTCTTGTACTTGCAGTATAATTGGTACAGTTATGACAGTTTATATGAGTTATGTAAAAAGCTCTCTTACATGAATATGCTTATAACGGGATGCATAGACAGACAGATAGATTGATAGACACACAAATAGAATTCTGTATATCAAACTTCAGTTTTGTTTTCATGGGAAGTCGCATGGTTTGTGTAACTGCGTTTACAATTTTGGCCCCGCGCTACGGGGATATGGGATCCTTCTTTAAATTAAGATTTTTTTTTTTTGCTTTAGAAGCTAGCAGCAATACGAAGTATAGTGTAAAAAAATTCACCCAACTGAATGACTGAACAGGAAAGGATATGGAATGTGAACAGGAAGTAGTCAGCTGAAATCTGTCAAACCTGTCTGGACTACCAAAGATCTGAATAAATGAACCAAGATTTAATTCAGATAAGCAAATATCATGACCAAATGGGAACGAGACATGCTTTACATGCTCACCCATTATTGGTCATGCCAGACCTATGAATTAAGTACATTGGTTTGAAGTTCCCGCCTCAGGTCTAAGTGTGCATGTTCTCCCCGGGCTTGGTGAGTTTTCTCCTAGTGCTCTGGTTTCCTCCCACAGTCCAAAGATATGCAGATCATGTTAACTGGCCTTCCTAAATTGCCCATGGTATGTAACTGAGTGAGTGAGTGTGATGGATTGGCACCCCATCCAGGGTGTACCGCGCCTCATTCCCTAAGTCTCCTGGGATAGGCTCTAGGCCCTCCGCAACCCTGTATACCAGCTAAAGCGGTTATAGACGATGTGTGAGTAAGTGGTTTGAAGTGGTTATGTGATTGTTGTTGTTGTTCTCCCATAGTGGCACTTCATGGTACCACTTTTGACAAACACCACATGCTATGAGAGACGAACGATCTGTTTTGAACGCATGCTCATCAGTTCAGTTGTCTTTAAACATACTTTATATTTTTGCATGAGCCATATTGCTTATCTAATAAAAACAGAAAAGATAAATATATAAAAAAATACAAAAACCTGTCAGGAAAATCATATACATAATCCATTTAATTGGCCACATCAGAGGATCTGCTACAGATGGCATAAAAATTTTTTTAAAAAAAACGAAAAAAAATTGTTGTTAAACTGTGGAGTGATTTTTCTTTCTTTTAATATGTTTATCAAATCTATTTAAAGTTTAAAAAAAAAAAATATATATATATATATATTTATTTATTTATTTATTTATTTATTTATTTTATTTTATTTTTTTCAGTGGTCATTTTGAGTACTTTGCTTTGTCCATCCATTTGTCAGGATTTTGTCCATCACCCGTACATGGTTGAACTTAAGCATCAGTGATTAGATGCTGTTCAGAAACGTTGAGACACGTTGGCCTTCGTTCATTCTGCGTTTGTTTCATGGATCTGTTAGGGCTGACTGTCCACACTGTTATTTGAAACAGATCGGATTTTGCTCTGTTCAGACTAGCAGCCAAAATCGCCCTTAATAGGTTGTTGTGGTAACGACTCCGGAGGCTTGCATGCAGCACATTTCATTGTTTCTGTACGTTCACGCTTTGCCTGTACTGATGCATCACCCCAAAGTGCTATAAGACATTTCCTTGTCCAGAGACTGTTGTTCTCCATTTCCATATAGTGATTAAGCTACATTTTGCATTCTGTTCGGTTAAATTAAATGTGTTTTCAGGAGGAGCCTTTACCTCAGTATTTCAGTCTCCATTTCTTCCTGCTTGGTTTTCACCCTGGATTCATGTCCCCTGGCTTGAACTTCCATGTCCGTTGCGAAAAAAATAATGGACAGATTAAAAGCTGATTTGAGCAGATAGATCATCCAGACTGGGACACATATTTAGGAATCTGATTTCAAACCACCTCTGGATGTGGTTCAAATCAGATTTGCAAAAATCTGATTTTCTTTTTTATTATTTAGTTTAATTTCTTATGCTTATCACATATAAAAGGTTCATGTTAGAAAGTATTAATTGTGTATGAAAATTATTTAGAAACAAATGCATAGAGAACTAGCGATTTAGGGTAGAACATTAAGGCCTGTTTCTTGGAAAGTCTAGAATTTGTTGCCTCTCTCTGTTATGGTCACATTATAATCATCTGTTTTAATTCAGCTCAGCAGAATGCACAGCATGCGCTAACAGTTTGGCCACGCGGTACGACTTAAAGCCAGAGAGCTCAGAGAATATGCTCAGGCTGTGGGTACGATTCTGGAACAGATCTGCTTCTCAAGTAGCTAATAATACTTCTTCACACCATACACCAGTGCCATGTGTTATGTGAAGAAAATCAATTTCTGCATTTATTTACATTTATTCGTTTGGTAGGGATGAAGAAGAAGGGAAGCAGTACCCAATGCAATTATATCATATACCTTTAAATGTCAATTTTTCAAAAAGTTCCATTAGAAGTCGAAACGGGTTTTACTCGTGTAATACTGTACAGGGCTTGTGTTTGTGCTTTGTTTATTATAGTAAATATCACTGCTGACATTGATCTGCCTCATCTCTCTTCCACGTAGGGTAATGCATTGAGGAAGACTTTGCTGACGCATTACTTCGGCCACCAGCGGCCCCACTCCAAGGCTCTGGAGTACAGCACTGGTGGAGGATCATCACCCGGAGGTATAGGACCTTCATGAACACACATCTTATGACAAACATTCTGGTGTCACCATTGCTATGCTGCCAATACATTAGAAAATGTATATGTTTCAGAAATAAGAGCGACTATTAATAGATCCTGTGGATCATTGAGTTTCCCGCAACGAGCACATTCCTCTACTTTAGGACGATGCTGCAGGCTGATTTGCGCTGATTCACGCATCATTAGGAGCCTGTGATGGGGATTTTTGTCACAGGGGGATGTGTGATGGTTTCAGACTCTCATACCGATCATTTCAGAGCAGTCTATTCATTCTGCACATCTTAGAATTGTACAAGGACGTGAGTGACTCACTTACAGTGGTCATATTCGTTTATAAAACCTAGTGCGGGGAGTTATGGCTGCAACTCAGTGATCATGTGAATTGACTGTTGAAAGCTTTAATAAGTAGCTGAGAGGGTTATTAAATCTCTCTGCGTGTTCATGCATTATTACATGTATCGGCGGTAGACAAATCAGTAGCCAGGGCATCTGGAGCAAGCTGATTTCATGTCCAGGTTTGTAGATTTATTTGTTTATTTTTTTCTTATTTTTAGTTGCCTGGGAAAAGAAGGAAAATTTATGAATTCACTGTGGCATATTTTGAAATGTAACTGTAGTACAGGCTTCAGAATCACAACTGTCTGCTGCTCTACACACAAATCCTTCACGGCAGATCTGGTTGAATCTGGTAGAATGCTGTTCCTAGGCAAATTGATTGGTGTCCATAGAAGACAGCCTTTCTTTTCAGAATATATATGTGGAGGGGGAAAACACTAATATTATTATTCTGTTACAACAGTCACATCGCATTTATACCATAGTTCATAACTAATAAATGCTACAGAAAGAAAAACTATGTTAGAAGATGAACTGCGCCATGAGCTTTAGTCTGTATTAATGTACTGTTCCACATAACAAAGTGACAAAGTGATTGGCAGCTCGACATTATAATTTTTTTTAATCGATGTGTGACGCATTGTGTTCGGTTTCAGCAGCAATGCCAAGTGACAAATTCAGGTGTTAATTCTATGCAGATTAGGTGTAACAGGGTAGAGCGACAAATCCAAAGCCTTGCTCGAATGATTTCTCGGGCCAGTCATTTTATTTCATTTTTTTTCAGTTTTCAACTCGCCTTTACATCACAGAATAAATGGAAACTAGTTGGGAAGTAAAAGTGCAAGTTGGAAACTAATTGCAATGGTTTCATCTTATCTTGTTCTATTTGACCTCTAAGTAAGTGTGTTGTAGTGTTAATAAAAGGAAAAATAAATCTGAGAAGCAAGTAGGTAATATGTAATTGTAGCTAATATGAAGCCTACCAGTTAATGTCTAAATAAACCACTGATTAATTTGCTTTTAAATAATTAGCTTTAGGGCATCGTAATTGTGTAGTGGTTAGCACCGTGGCCTCGCATCTCCAAGGGCAAGGTTTTGAGGCCCATTTTCGGCTCTTGATACGCAGAGTTTGCAGTTCTCCTCCAATATACAGATTAGGCTAATTGGCATTTCTAGCTTGCCCGTAGTGTATGTGTGCTTGTGCCCGGTGATCACTTGGCACCCTGTCCAGGGTCTACCCCACCTTGTGCCCCAGGTCTCCTGGTATAGGCTCCAGCCCACCCATGACCCTGTTCAGGATAAGCGGTATAGAGAATTAATGAGTGAGCGAGTAATTACTGTAGCTTTAGAAGATGTACTGTATATTTTGAATACTGAATATTGAATTGGACCGTTGCAAGCAATCTAGGTTGAAATATATTAGATCAGCCTTTCTTTTTTTTTTTTTTTTAAATCAACCATAACCTGTTGCTTGGCAGCATATTAAAGTTTCTACTGGCTCACTGGGTGAGGTAATACATTTTTTCTTTGTCCTCCTTGTGTACATTTCCATGTCTATCAAATATTCTCACAAAATACTGTATGATGTTACATCTAGTTTAAAGCCTAAATTCTGTTCAGTTTTAATAGAGCTTACAATAATTTACTAGTCAAGACTTGTTTACATCATGCATATTATAGTGCTCCCTGTGTGTGTTTGTGTGCAGGTGTTTCTCCAGGACAGGATTCAGATAAGCCTGGCACGTCTATGGCAGATATCCAATGTCTTTTGGATAGTGTGGGTGCAACAGAGCTAGTCATTGATCTCGTCGTCAGCACCAAGAACGACCGTGTGTTTGAGGAGAGTATCCTATTAGGCATTGCACTGCTATGGGGTGGAAACACACAGATACAAGTAGGTACCCTTACACAAACTTGTATAGGAGATATACTTTGTGGGTATTGTATTTCACGAAGGATTTGGTTATTATACATTCCATATCACCCGCCTACTGTCTCCCTTCAGAATTCATTCTATCATCAGCTGCACAAGCAGAAGAAGTCAGAGAAGTTCTTCAAAGTTTTCTACGACCGCATGCAGCTGGCTCAGAAGGAGATCCGCTCCACCGTCTCCGTCAACATGTTTGAGATCGGCTGCCGGAAGCGCGAGGAGGAAGGCGAAGTTTCCACCTTCAGACAGAGGAAAGGTAGAGTGGCTGAACGCTGAAATCATAAATAAGCAAAGTGATTATTCTTATGTTTGCTCAGGTGTGGATTGTTCTCTTAATGTGTTTATGTCCACCAAATTAGCATAATGGAAGATGTTATGAATCTGAGGAAAGTTATTGGAGTAATTGTGGTGATATCAAGATGACCATAAACTATAAGGGTATAACAGGTAACAGGTGAAGTGAATAACATTGATAACATCATTACAATGGTAGGTGTCAAGGGCTGAGATCTATTAGGACAGTGAACAGTCAGTTCTGGAAGCTGACGTTTTGGAAGCCAGAGACCCAGATGAGCCTTCGAGACCTTGATGCTCACCATAAAGTGTTGACTAGACCACTGGGCCAGAGCATCTCCAAAAACAGACAGTCTTCTGGGGATTGTACCCAATATGTAGTGGCCATGTAGTGGATTACCTACCAAAAGCAATCTAAGGAGGAACAGCTGGTAAACTGGTGGTCATGGGTGCCCAATGAGAGTGGGGAGTGAAGGCCATGGGCAGACGTTCTATACTAGCACAAATTGCGGAGGGAAAAAAAAAAGTTCATACTGAATAGTAAGGCAGTTCATTGCAATAGTTCATCGCAGCTTGCTGTGCATGTGGCTGTAAGCACAGACCAGACCAAAAACATGGAGCAACTTGCCTTGGTTTGATGAATCACGTTTTATATGATGTAAAGAGCCAGTTGTGTGTGCCTGACTTACCTGGGGCAAAGATGGTGTCAGGATACAATATGGGAAGAAGGCAGGCCCTTGGACGCTGTGAGATGCTGTGGGCAGTGTTATGCTTGGAAACCATGGGTCCTGGTATCCATGTAGATACTTTTATCATGTTGCCACTTACCAGTTAACAGTGTTGATGACCAAATGCACTCCTTCATGGCATCCTTAAACAGAAACAGGATAATGTGTCCTGCCATACTGGCAAATTTGTTTAGGAATGTTTTGAGGAACATGACAAAAAGTTCAAGGTGTTGACTTGGCCTCCAAATTCTCAAAATGTCAAGTTGATAAAGAATTTTTGGTCCATAAAAGGCCCCACATAACAACTTGGCAGCAGCTCTTTTAAGTTCTGTAAGGTTTGGATGCATGATACTATAGCACACGTTCTATGGTGTCCATGGCTTGATGGAGCACGGTGGATTTGTCCAAATGGATCTGTCCAAATGGTTTTATGTTATGGCTGATCATTGTATATGACCTGTAGTGGTGGCATTGTTTAACGGCTTGACCTCATGCAGCATCATTTATGACATGAGGTCACGTGAGGGCCAAATGTCCATCAAAGAGTATTTGTTAGATTTGTATTTAGCACTTCCTTTACAAAAGTGTGAAGCTTGTAGGGATGGAGAAGCTTACTTTTTGACTTTGTAAACACACCTCCTGTTTTAATACTGTTTTTCAATTTGTCATTGTCAACAGTCCCTTGGGGGTCCAATTCTTTGTTAATACTATTCCATTCCCGTTAGCCCAGCTCAGGTCAGGTTTGTTCAAATACAATTTGGAGTGTGAGTACGCAAGATAATATAAATGTAGAATGCATGAGCACAACCGATAAATATAGAGAACCAGAGGACATAGATACAATATTAAAACCTGTAGGAAAGGTATGTTCTTACAAGAATGAGGAATTTACTGTAGTGTCTATTTTCAACGTTCCTGGCAGTGTTGCAGTGTAATGGTATAATGTGTCAGGATCGTCCCAAGTCATTTTAGTAGGATATTTTTCTAAAAAAAGAATTATTTCTGTGTAGCGGCCTGGGAAACCATTGACAAAGTAAAATTTTGGGGTTTTTTTGTTGCTATATTTAGTTCTGAAAGCTGAATGAAGGAAACATGTTTCTCATTTGCATGTTTTTAAAGATTCTAGACATTTTTTTTGTGTGACAAAATCACTAAATGATAAACTGAAAGATAGGTTCTAATTAGGTGGCCAACCAATAAAGTTGCTTACGAAACCTATTGTTATTGTATGTTTTTTTGGGGGGGTAAAAGTACATAGTCCTTTTTGTTAGGATTTTTCTTCTTCTGATTTTCCACTGAAAGAACTCATGCGGACTGAAATCAAGAGGCTTATGGATGTGAAACTTGGTCAACATGTTCCATATATACTCTCTACCCTTTCACATGCATTTTGGATAGTGGTGTTTTAGTGCAAGTGTTTGTTTTGGGCCGTATCTTGAAAGCGTTTTGACCTGTCTTTATAAATTTCAGTACTTATGCCATATTTAACATTAGCTTATCTAATCCTGCCAGTCAATCCAAGTGGGGCAGAGCTTATTTACTCTAATAGCTGCAATTCATGATTCGTCATATTTGTTTGAACCACATAAAAAAAAGTTTGGTGCATACTTTTGAGGACATCCTCAAATATTGGTGTGATTGTCTGAAGAGGGTTTAATTAACAGTGAGGGGAAAAAAATGGTCAGTGATGGAGGACAGCCTCAGGTACCTTCACATTCGGTTTCATGTATGCTACACAAATGCTGTCATGTCACCAATAGGGCATGCACTGATCAGTCATAACAGTACAAAACAAAATATTAAGCCCAGTGTTGTCCAAGTTCCTCTTGTGCTGCCTGAGTAGCCCCACGCCTAGTGTCTTCAAATACCCTGTGAGGTGGCAGATGAGCAGCTGGCTGGCTTCACATGTCTTTGAAGAAGCATGTGCATTGTTTGCTCATCCCTGGTTTGTAAGGAGTGCCAAACTCAGTTGACGGGGCCAAAACTACAAGGTTCTTATGTTTAACACACTGTTATGCACTGATTAGCCATAACATTACAACACAAAACTTTAAACCCAATATTGTGTAGGTTCCTCTTATGCCACCTGGGCAGCTCTGGCCCCACTGGACATGACTTCATAAAACCCATGGGGATGTCGAGTGGTGTGGTGTCTGGCACCAGGACGTTGGCAGTAGATCCTTTGGGTGCTTTGGGTTGTGAGGTGGGGCCTCTGTGGACCAGACTTATTTCCATGGGTTCGATCGGACTGAAGTCTGTGGAGTTTGCAGGTCGGGTCAGAGGCTTTGGGCTCTTTGCTTGCTGGCCTACATGTGTGGCAAGCTGTGATGCACTGGGTGTTTCTGTTGTGTTCAGCATTTACTTTTTTTTCCTGGTGATTCGTCCTGCATTGGCTTTTCCATGGGATCTGACTGGACAGGATGGACTTTGGTCATGCTTGACTTGGTTTCCCATAATCCTGTCACCAGTTTATTGGTATATACTTTATAATAAAGTTTAATCTGTTAATGTTTTTTGATGTTATTGTTATTGCTGATCGGTGTATACTGGATGTTTACAATAATAACAATTTCATAGAAAATAATTGATCAGATTTTAGAAAAAAATATTTTATTAGAAGAAATTAGTAATAAAATGTGTATAACAACATCTATGGTGTCAAATACTTGAGTAAAACCAATTAGCAGCTGAGAGGATGATTATTAATATGTGGTTGTGCATAATTTTCTTGGGCTCTTAATTCATGGCCATGTCTTAATTATCTCCTTCCTTCACCTTACTAAGTTGTGAACATGATTATTTTAATAAAGTACTAATGTCACCAGTGGTACGCCAGGTGTACATTTCCCTGTTGTTTTGGTAATCTATAGGTTAAAAAAAAAAAATTGTTTTCTAATATGACCAACAGGTTTTACCAGACCTGCGTTTTATATTTTATGGGTACTGATGTGTGTGTTAGGTTAGGGGATAAAAGTCTTCTTATTCTAGTTTTTATTACCTTGCATAAGTAAAGGTAAACATTAAAAAGCTCCTAATGTCTCTAAATAGGTGTGAAACCTAGCTCTTTTTTTCTTTGTAGTTGCCCTTGTTGTCATTTTTGTCCTTTTGTATTGCTGTCAGATTTGTTTGTGCTATCCACAAAACCTAAGCTGCAGCTGGTCTTTTGCAATTCTATTTCTTTATTTCTCCACAATGAAACTTTCTTGTCTGCCTCTTTTTGCAGGTTATGAGTCCTTGCACATGAAAGAAGAGATGAGAGGACAGCTAAAGGACGCCTCTTGTGCTACCTCCAAGGCTTACAGTGCTTATCGTAAGGAAGGCGACCCAGACGTTGAGATGTCAGGGCAAGGGGGTGAGGACTTGGAGGAGGAGGTGGAGGAAATACAGATGGGCCAGGCCATCACCATCATGAAGCCCATTTTGCGCTTTATGCAGCTGCTGTGTGAGAACCACAACAGGCATTTGCAGGTATAGTCAAGACTTGTGGCGGGACGATTATGTTTTATGGTTTTAGATTCATGTCAACACAATATCTCGATAACATGTGGATAAATGTTTTAAGATGGAATTATCATTTTAACAACAAGATGAACTAATGAGATTTTGGAAATGGTCCAAACAGGATTATGATTATACAAGAGCAATAGTTTTCTTTCTGTTTATCGTAGACAGATGCTAATTACATGATTATGTTTAGAAACCCAAACCATTTTTCAGCCGGCTGAAGATTTTGTCCATCTATGCATCTGTCCCTTTGTGTGTTTGTCTGAGACTCAAAATTCTTTAGGTGGTCAAATATCTGAAATATGTTTTTTTTTTTTTTTTTTCCCTTCTTTTTTTTTCCCTGGCCAAAAAAAGAAAGTCACAGTTTCAGCAGGGATACTATTGGCCTGCATCAAGCAAAGAAAGTATTAAAATTGCTGGACTTGATGCAACATATTATTAAAACCAGAGCGCATAGTTGTGAACCGTCAGCTTGCAGAAGAAATATGGTCGAAAAAAATGAATTAAGAATGACCATGATAAGAGATCTTTTAAACCTTTGGTGAAGTTCATCATGAAAAAAACCCCACAACAGCAGAAATCAATGGGAACTCACAGGATTTGGATAAACAGTTGTGTGGCCATTAAAAAAATGTGTGAGTAAGATATAATCAGAAAATAAGGCTTCCGTTTACTAGGTAACAAAAAGACTAACTTTTTTTTTTTTTTTTTTTGCATTGCTCTAATGCTCTAACGGCCATCTGATGGGTCCAGTTTGACCCCATTCCAGAGCGATGGTTGCGTCAGGGCAAGAAGTGACCCATCATGCACCCATCATGCATAGCGCCCACAGTACAAGCATCTGGATGGTTGTTTCAGTTGGTCAGGTCTAGGCTCAGCACTGTTATGTGGCTATTGAATGAAGTCAGCTGACAACCTAAATGTACTGAATGACCAGCTTATCACTTCCCTAAATCCCACCCGCATATTCCAGGACTCAACTTGTGAACACATGGCTCTGGGAGCATGAAGAACCATTTTTAAACCATTTATGAATTGGCCACGTAGTTGTGCACCGCAATCAAAGCTGGAGGCAGTAGTGTTTGGCCAAGCAATGTATTTCTTAAGGAGTATTTCTGGTACACATGTTATTGACAAGAAGGACTAGACTTGTAGCAGAGAAATGCATGATAAATCGGTGTCAACTTTTTATTTATTTAGTTATTTATTATTTTAGTAGTTTTTATTTTATTTTTTTACTTGCCTGGCCATTTGTTAAGCTTGGTTTGTTGATGCACAGTAATTTAGGCCATAATGATTTGTTTAATCGGACCAAAATCCAGAGCAAGTGCATGCATGTGTACTCAAGCAGCTGCCCCTTTGCCCCTAGATGTCCAAAAATGCCCTTTTGTCAATTTTTTTTAATCGTTTACTAATTAAAATTCTAATTATTAATCTTTAAATAAATTGACTGGCTTTTATCAGTCAGTTAACATCACATGATCTTTACCCTTTTTGTGATGTGCTCTAGTTAATGGGGTTGTAGTTGGCAGGACATCACAGACAGACAGTCTGAGACTCTGTTCAGGAGAAAAATTCTCATATTATTTCTATGAGCAATAACAAGCAGGAGCTTTACCTGCCAGAAACTGGGGTTTGCAGCGGTATCAGGTGTGCATAGTTTGGTGCATTTTACAAAACATAGTGGCACAGTCGTGCAGCTCGAGATAATTCTGGACAGTTTTTAATGTCTTGGTATATTTCTATGGTAAAGATAAAAATTTAAATGATCTGCATGACATCGCTGATCATATGTGCACAACAGCTTAGAATAACACATGTGCCAGGTGTATTTAGTTATAGACAGTAGCAATAATAAACAGTTTATTGCAATATATAAATTTTTAATGTTTTCTGTCATCACTTAGGGTGAGTTTATTATTGATTAGGAGCCAGAGATGGCAGTTATGGTTGATAATATAAAAAAAAAAAAGGTTAGACGGAATGCAAAGTGTTTGGCCAGATGAGACAGGAGAAGGAGACAGGGACTGGAGTGAGAGGGAAAGACAGGGGCTGGAGTGAGAGACCAAAAGTGAAAAAAGTTTTTGTTTGAATGTGGGTTGCTATAATTCAACAGATTAGATGTATACTGCAAATTATGTTGGTGTATGGTTTTAAAATTTAGTTTTATCTGCCTCTTTTTAACCTTGAGCACATGCCCCTCTAAAGGTATCTGCATGACTCTGCTCAAGTAAGAACCAGTCCTACATGAGATCTAACCTGAGGCTTGACATTCCCTTGCAGAATTTCCTTCGCGACCAGAACAACAAAACCAACTATAACTTAGTATGCGAGACGCTGCAGTTTTTGGACTGCATCTGCGGCAGCACCACAGGAGGCTTGGGGCTTTTGGGCCTTTACATTAACGAGAGAAACGTGGACCTGGTAATACAGACCCTGGAGAGCATCACTGAGTACTGCCAAGGCCCTTGCCATGAGAATCAGGTAGTCTAGCTGCTTGCAAAGTTCATGAGTTTGTGATGGGATAATATGATTTCTGTTGAATTGCAACTATTTGACCTGACTTGTCTGCCAAGCTCAAGCAAAAATAGTAAATGTGTATTTTTTTCCCCTTCTCAGTCTTGCATAGCCAAGCATGAGTCCAATGGCATTGACATCATCATTGCTCTTATAGTGAATCCTATTGAGCCCTTGGGGAAGAATAGGATGGACCTTGTTCTGGAGCTAAAGGTACTAAAACAAACTTGCAAGTACAAGCTTTTCAGGGAGGTTTTAACCATTTATGCATGTTTTGAGGGTATTTCTGCCATACAAATTAATAACAAGGAGAATAAACCTGTTGGTTTCTGAGCACAGGGCCACTGTTGGTCTGGTAGTTTTTGCTTCTTGGACTATTAATTACCCAGAAACACTGCTGTACACTTACAGGAGCACCACATATACAGCACAATCCTGAAATTGCCATGTCTGTGCCGGTGCTCTTCAGAGGATGCTTCACCTTGCTTAACAATACGTATAATTATAGACCTGTAAAGTGCCAATAAATAATGTTCAGTTGAGAACCCAGTTCTGTAAGAATTCTGAAACTTTTTCATGCTTGTTGATCAGAATAACGCCTCTAAGCTGTTGCTGGCCATCATGGAGAGTTGCCAAGATAGTGAGAACGCGGAGCAAATCCTGGATAAGATGAGACCCAATGAGTTGGTGAGTGAAGGTAGCAAGGGTAGAACCTAGAGTCTAACCCGAGTTGACTTTTTATTCTGTTTAATGTTTTGAAACTGTTGCATCCCATTGGCTCATTGTTGATACCGGGACAAATACACAAAGACAGTTATATTGTAATTTCTTCTCAGGCAGCAAGTGACTCATATTGTATGTGTGTGCATGTGTGTCAACAGGTGGATGTGCTTAAGGAGGCCTTTTTGCAGGGAGTGGTAAATGACGTTGCAGAGGTATCGGGAGACAAGATCAGCCCTAAAGATGTGGGCCACAATATCTACATCCTGGCCCATCAGGTTGGTTTTTTTTTTTTTTACTAAAATATTTTGGTTAAACCTTAAAACTCAAGCGGGACACACATGAGTGCAGGCACGAGGTCATAGGTCAATAATGGTAATTCTTTTTTTTTTGTTGTTG
>JAOVVB010000037.1:27199229-27215389 GCA_028570985.1 Heterobranchus longifilis | reverse complement strand
CTGTTATAAGGAAGTAATCAAATTTGATTGTTTTAACATTACATACATTTTATTGCTCTAATATTACAGCAGCTTGCAAACAATTTACTTAAAAAAATTAAGAACAACACTATGCATTTTGTCTGTTTATAGTTATCTCATGTTGAATTTCTCTTGCAATAAAACGCACAGCTGTTCATGTTGCCAAGAAACCGAAAATCCTTTCATCCTGAAAACTCGTCTGTCTCAGAAACCTCACAGTTGCAGTTTTACTTCAGATTTTTAAATAGCACTGATGTTGAGAATCCTTCCAAAAATGCTAAATAAATGCTTTTTTTAGAGAAAATGCCACCATATCCACATTTGCACGGTTTTTAGATTAATTTCTGTGTGGTGTCTGTCTTAAGTCCATGTGTAACGTTGTTGCTATAGTAACAGTAACCTCAGATTGAGTACATTTAATAGTCACTATTCCAACTATTTCCAGGAAATGAATCAGCACTTTTTAAACAGTCCGAGTTCCGAATTAAGAATTCAACAGTGTTGCAGTTTAACTATATTTAAAAACATCTTGTTAAATCTATTAAATCTACCAAATTGTATGGATTCAACAACCAACACTAGGAATGTATACACACAAACTCCAGCAGATTTCATAACCATGTATTACTTTATCAGTTGTTCTTTTATTTTGTTCCCTTATAAACACACACATGCACGAGTTTGAAGATAAATTTACCCAGCGTACACACACTGCCCGCAGCCCTGCTCATTTTCTCATGCTCAGCTCTCAGCTGGATTAGCTAGTGTTTTTTTATTTATTTTTTTATTCTTATCATTTGTGTGCAATGTTTTTCATAACAGCAAAACTAATCACAGTCGCAGAATCTTCAGGAAACATCATACCGATGGTAAAAAGGAACATATAAGGTCATTCGAAATGATTGGCATATTAACAGAACCAAAAATATCATCATATTTCTTATACGGGAGAGTATTTAATACTTTCAGATAATACAGTCTATAAGGGAAAACACATGAAGCACCAGGCTTGTTTGTGAGCTTGGATATGCAAGTGATAGTGTAGAAGTTTTTTTCCCCCCCCCCCCCCCCCTTCTGCGTACATCGAGAGATTTCATAATTACACCTTTCCAAACACTCACACTTTAATTTGAAGCATGATATGTACTCAAAACGTATAGCTGATGAATATGTATAGAAACGTTCCTGTCTTTGTCTCAGTGTTATTATCAGGAGATTTGAGGATGAGTCAATGAATAGCTGAGTGTCTAGTTTGAAGTAAAGGATGCTACTTGAATTCTTTCTAGATATATAAGTAACTGGAGGAGGCTACGCAGGGGTTTCTTTCTGTTGTTTTCTTAAGAAGCTGTTTGCTTGAGTGCAGGATGTTCTTTCTTCTTCGTCATTGATCCATTTCTGGGGTGTGCTTGTCCTCCTGCTTGAGATGATGAGTGCAGTATCTTTGGACTTTAGGCTGGTCATTATTAAGCTGTGCAGCTTCATCAGTTTTGTGCTGCCATGAATCACATTGCTGAGAATGTTCAGGCCAGCATGCTAACCACTGCTCGAATTTCCTAACTGTGTTTTTATAGGCACAGCTAAGGACTAGTTTTAAATACTAGGTGCGTTCAAGTCAAACCAGGACTGATTTTTTTTTTTACTTTTTCTTGTAAATGACGTTGTGAATCCGACTGACATTTACGAGCACAGTACGGTGATGAGCCACAGTAAAACATTTGAATGGTGCAAACTTTTAAAGGCAGCCGTACAACCGCGAATAAATATCCCGGCCAAGGTGGTTTGGAGCCCACTGAAGTCGTTCCCGTTGAACGGTCAACGAGTGGAACGTCTGATCCCAAAATCAACAAATAACTTGTCGCCAACTTGTAGAGGAGTCACATCTGTGTGTGGGAACTGTACACACAATAATTTACCAACACCACTTGCGCAATACAGGAACTCGCGTGGGAGTTATTGCCACATCCCCTGCACAGTACAGACCTCGCTCTAAGCCATTCCACATAGGACATAGCAGTTCCTAGGAGGCCAGCATGTCAGATATGAAAGCAGGTAGTCTGATCATGGCTCCAGCATAATGAGAGAACTTTCTACCTTGATTATATCCAAGGACTAGTCAAACGTTGGGATGTGTGCATTATTGTTGCAGGGGACTTTTACTCTTGTAACTGTGTTCTGTTATTCTGCACAGTCAAAAGTCCCGTTTTGACTTGAGCACCCCGCGTACATATGTTAATTGATGCTTTAATCAGAAATTATTATTTTGTCTTTACAAAGGAATACCTCACATTTAAATAAATAAATTATTTTAAAAATGTATCTATTCTGGTTACTTTTCCATCAAAGCCCACACTGAAGTTGTGTCTTCAAAGTTGTACTTCTTGTTCTGCTGCATTTTATATAAGCTTATAATTTTTATAGAGAATTTTTTTCTACTTAGAGATTGTGGGACTTGGACAGTTTTTCAGTAGACAATCTTGATAACAGTTTTGCTACACAGGAATATTATGGCACAATGGTGCAGTGTATCGCATTTTTATAAATGTATGTATATGTACTGTATATATGCATATCTGTAGCTACAGTATAGGGTTCTTGGCTGGATCTGATATATGTATTTATTATGTGTGTAGCTATAGGGTTCATGGTTGGATCCTGAGCTGAGAATACCGTCTGTGCAGGGTTTTTGCATAAATATCTTTTAAGTAGAGATATTTTATTGGTAGTAATGTAGCCAGTAGGTGGATTGGCTTTACTGCCTTGTCTTAAAGTATGAATTAGTGTGTGTGCATAGTAATGGATTGCTGTCCCATCTAGGATTAAGATAGACTCTGCATTTACTGTGATGAAATACTGAAAATGAGTTTATTTCTGATTATGATATATTATTCCATCTTCTCCAGTATTCTTACACTATTTCTTTGCACAAGTACCCTTTTGTTTTCGCTATTGGTATTCTTTTTACTTTAGGTTTGTCTCTTTCCGGTCCTTTCTCTTATAAAGCATATTTTATAGCTGTTTAGTGTGATCTGACTGCTGTTTTAGTGTTTGTATGGAACAGTGTCGGTAAACCGTATAAATGCTGTTGATTCACAGTTGGCACGGCATCGAAAAGTGCTGCAGCAGAGTCTAAAACCAGGCCTGGATCCAGACGACGAGGGAGAGGAATCACTTCGATACTATGCCAAACATACAGCTCAGATAGAGGTACAAATCCAATCCTGAAAAACATAAGTCTTAATCCAGTCTTTATATACAGTATGTACACCTATACTGGACACCATTTAAGTTAGGATTCAATTTTGCTAAAAGCCCCTGTCATTTTATAAGTAACCACAACATGCTTCTCGTTGTCGCCCAAGATTGTGCGTCATGACCGTACTATGGAGCAGATTGTGTTCCCAGTTCCCAACATCTGCGAGTATCTGACCGAGGAATCCAAAGTGCGAGTGTTCACCACCACGGAGAGAGACGATCAGGGCAGCAAAGTCAACCACTTCTTCCAGCAGTTTGAAGATCTGTACAATGAGATGTTTTGGCAGAAGAAAATGAGGAGTATGCCATTTTTATTTTTCAGCGAAAAAAGCACATCACATGCTCCGATCTGTGAAATGTGATTTTTTTTTATTTATTTTATTTTTATTCTGTGCCATTGATTCTGTGTAGATAATGTCGCTCTCTTCTGGATATCAAAACACATCTCTCTTTGGGGAAGCATCTCCTTTAACCTGGCTGTGCTGGTCAACATCGCAGTAGCTCTGTTCTATCCGTTCGGAGATGATGAAGATGAAGGTACCTGATCCGTTTATTGATTTTAATCATCTGAATAGTTTTCATTATTTTCAACAGTTTGTGTACTCATTTGAAGATACTGGTCCATTGATGGTTCCTTTAATGCCATGTTGAGTCTTTTTCTGTTTAAGCAGCTATGAACAGATTTATGTTTTCCTGTCTTTCAGGTGTCCTTTCCCCTTTCCTGTCTGTCTTGCTGTGGGTGGCCGTAGCCATAGCCACGGCTATTCTCTTTATCATGCCCAGGCGAGGAGGCATTCTGGCTTTCCTGATTACAGTCATCCTCCGCTCCATATATACTATAGGTTTAGGCCCCACACTGCTTCTGCTCGGCGCCAGCAATGTAAGATTGGAAAAAAATTCACTTGGCAGCCAACAGAGCGTATGCTATATTAGCTTCAGAATGAACTGCAGCTTAAAGGAATATGCAGCATTTTTCAGCCTGATCTTTTTTTTTTTTCCACGTTTGTCTACTGTATTTCTTGTTTAAACAATATAATGACCACCACAATGGCCCTTAGACTAAGTGAGATTTAGGTTAAAAAGGTTGAAATTCTTAGCAATGGTAATGATTGGTAAGAATGGTAAGGAAAAAAAACTCGACCTTCTTAAAAAAGATTGTTTTTGCTACTACTGCATTTAAGTTCTTATGTTATTAATTTCTTAAAATTAATAGGCTGGTAACCTGCTGAATGTGTATAACAGTCAAAAGCCTTTCTTCATGCCAAATGACAGACAGATTAGACTGCTTCTAGGGCTACGTTCACATTACCAGTGACTCAATTCCAAATCTTACCCTAATGTGACACAGATCTGATGTTTTCAGATAGGATCTTAGTCACTTAAATATGTGTATATATGTAAATATACTGTATATATCCAATGACATGGTCAGGCAACTTGAGTGAGAACAGGCAGATTAGAATTAATGCGCATTTAGCCTCTGTGCATATGTATAATGCTCACTGAAGTCAGTCAGCAGCAGCAGTAGCAGCAGTGCTAGCAATACCTGCTAAAACAGCTAAAGCGACCTCATCTGACTTTCTTCCTTCTTCCGGACCGATCCGATCCGGTTTTAGCAAAAAATTTTAAATAAACAATGTTGCTTGTAATGTGAACGTAGCCTAGTTCTAGTCTACTTGTAGTGCAGTTTGTGGTGTGGTGACTAATTTTGTGTTTGATGGACCGAAGCCTTGATGGAAGAAAATGTATAAGACCATACTGGCTTGTCATGTGCAGTTAAAATACAGGACGAATCATTACTTTAGAAAGTAAATTTTTAACTCATTTTAATTCCTAAACTATATATATATATATAATAATTAGCTGAAAACAAACTGCCTACTTGCCCCTCTGATTCGATCTTACCTCAGAGATTTGGGCTAGTGTAGGCTTTCATGTCAAAATTTAATTCATAAGTGTGTATCTTCAGTCAATTTCTTCAGCAAAGGGCTCTTTACAAGCCTCTTCTTTTACTTAACTATTCAACATTCTCTGTAGACTTTACAAGAATTGAATTCCATGCTCTTTGCACTGCCCGGGCTGCACGGATGTCTTGCACGCAGAGTCTTGATGATTGTCTGATCTTTTCTCTCAGCTGCTGAATAAGATTGTCTTCTTGGCAAGTTTCGTGGGAAACCAGGGCACATTCACACGAGGGTACAAAGCAGTCATCATGGATGTCTTCTTCCTCCTGCACGTCTTTTACGTCATCGTCTGCATGTTTGGCCTGTTTGTCCACGAGTTCTTCTACAGCATACTGGTACTGTCGCACATTATTGCATTTTAGCTTCAATATTAGCATCATTAATAAACGATAATGTTCAAGCTGACATTATTTTATTCATGGCTCTCTAGTTGTTCGATCTGGTACGCAGAGAAGAGACGCTGTTGAACGTGATGAGGAGCGTAACGAAGAACGGGCGATCCATCTTCCTCACCGCTGTCCTAGCCATCATCCTGGTCTACCTCTTCTCCATTGTGGGATTCCTCTTCCTCAAAGATGACTTCCTGATGCAAGTGGAACGTCACCCTGCACTCGGTACGCACTAATTAAGTGAAGGCGATCTAGATGGGGTCAGCTGGTATAGGAAACGAATCAGGTGGTATGGGATGTGATGGTGTGATGGAGTCTGAGTGGGTGTTGATTAGTTTCCCTATTACAGTATTTATTATTTTAACAGTTTGCCTTGCAGTATGTAATCTATCACAGAATAAGAGGTCATACTTTTTACTCATTTAATGCTTTGAAACGTCCATGAAACAAGTTTCAACAACCTTCGCTTATGAGCCTATTTTCTTCTCTCTCTCTTTTTTCTTAAAGTTAATTAGACAGAAAATTTCAGCAATTTCTTGTTACAGAAAACTCGGAAAATACTTGGTTCTAAAAACTGTACTGCTATATCTCAATTTTACATAAATAAAATAAATTGTACAAAAAATAAGCAAATTGAAAGCAAATAAATAATTTTTTTTTTTAAATCAAAAATCGAAAAAAATAACCTCAAATGCAAAAAAATTTTTATAAAATAAAAATTTTTCCTCCAGTTTTAAACCAGTTTCACTCCTCAGTTTTTCATTTGTGTTTGTGACGCAAATCTTTCATCTGGGTGGGTGTGACACTGCTGCTTCTCAATGGCCAGCTGCTTTTGGCACTGAAAACCGATTGGCCAACTAACTTTAAATTCTTTTTAGCTTGAAGTACAGTACTACAAATTGTACATTTTTCAACTGCTATAGGGAAATCGTGTTTATTTTTAATCAATGTGTTGGCCCTACAAGTTGGTAGCTTCTAAAAAAAAAAAATCTGAATTTAAGAGAACAACCGTCATGTGGTACAAAGCCAATAATTAGTTACGTTGCATAATTTACATTCTAATCATGTTCATTGTTCATGAGCGATCCGCTTATGTAATTCACTCCGTAAGCACCCTTGTTGCCTGTTGGTTTTAATGACCCATTGAAATTCTGTTTACTGAAACAGCAGCAGAGGATGGTAGCACACATACAGGTGTGTTATTGTTCTTGGCCGTGTTTGTGTTGCTCCGCTAGCACGTGCACACTTGTGTAACCCAGCCACGGCCACGCTGCCTTATGTAATCCGCTCATCTGTGTGCCGCACTGATCTGCTACAGACAGGGGACAGGGGAAATAATAAATCATCACACAGAGTGTACATGCAGGGTCATGTGTGTGAACAAGAACGTCGTCTTTCTGCTCAGCAGCCATGCCAGCATGGACACGAAACAAATTAACCTTCAGAACACAATGTATACAATGTGTCCGTTTCATCAGTCTGATAATCACTGCATGGCTGCCTTACATGAACATATAGATGTTGTTTTCATCCCTTATTTTTGATTCTTAGTTGAGATAGTAAAATTAAACTGTTTTTTTCTTGTTTTTTTCATACTGATTATGTCAACTGTCCAAATGTCAAATATATCCTCAATATCGATATACTGGAAGTATATCTATACACCATGTAGAGTGAAACATGATGCCTTTTGTCATTTTAGAACTTGTTTCTGGTCATTTTCCACAAAGGTTTACACACTAGTCAAGTGCAAAAGAGTGTCCCAGTATTTCTAAGTGTTGTTCGAGACTTTTGATTGTCCAGAATGACAAAACACAGTTATGAGAATAAGCTAGCTTGGATACCATCAAGGTTTTCTCAGGTAAAACAGAGCCATGATTGGAGTGCCTGCTTCATGTCTGGAATTCTAGCCTCCCAGGAACTCCTTTAATGGCCCAAACGTGTGAAATGAGGACTGTATTGGGCGAATGCGGCAATAACTCCCAGCCAAGTTCCTGTAATGTGTAATTGGTGTTCGTGAATGATTGTGTGTACACTTCCCCCAGACAGATGCGTCTGTTCCACTAGTTGGCAAGTTATCCATCCTTTTTCCAAACATCATGCATTTCACTCTGTGAATGTTCAAGGTAACGACTGCAGTGGCCTCAAAGCCACCATATACAGTCATTCACGGACGGTAATTTACTAAACAGTTGACTTGATGGAAAAGTGTATTTAACATAATTACTCGGTGTGAAACAGCAGCTTTATACACTCGTACAGATGTACTCACTTTAACATTTTAACAAAGACGTGATTTTCTCCAGGTGTGGTGTGGCATGCCAAATGGCATCCATAACTGTTGGAAATGAAATGAAGATAAAATGTCTAAGGATTTAAGATCAGGTATCAAATTAAAGGTGGCTTTTTTATGGCCCTGGTTGGCTCCACTTGTCGTCCTAAAGTGAAGGTCACTGCAGATCGATACAAAGTTAGTCTGATTGAGATGCATTTCTGTCCTGATGCGAGTGGTCCCTTCCAGGATGACTCCGCCCCCATCCCCAGGACAAAAGGACTTGAGGATCTTAAAGACATTAAGATGAAAAATAATAGCCTATGGTTTTGCAAACACCTCCGGGAGAATTTGGAATGATTTCCACTCTTAGCCATCATCATCAAAACACTAATTGAGGAAATATATATTTTTAAAAATTGGTCTTCATAACTCCAGTACAGTTTAAGAGCCATGTAGAATCTTTGCAAATATTAAACCAGACCTGGAAGCACCTGGTGGCTTAACATGGTCCATTTTGTGAGTTTTATTTTTAAACCTTATATTCACATGTCTGATGAATGACAGAGGGTTTGCGTAGTGTTGAAACGAGTGAGTGCATCTTGTCCTTTTTGTTCATGTGTTGTGCAGAGAGGTTAAAGTCAGCCAGATTTACAGTCCCTGGGAGCTGTGCGGTGGACAGCTGCCCCAACGAGTTCACATCTTCATACCATGGTAAGCTACAGTTATTTAACAAGCAACATCAACTCGTAGAACATTCTGTTTCTGTTTGTAGCTTAATCAAATAATTGTTTATTTACTCTGAAAGAAGTGAATATGGGGATAAAGCTGCTTGTAACAGCTTTGGTATATTAATGAGTAAAAGTGGAGATCCTCAGAGCGCAGACTAGGCTACAGCCAGAATTATGCCCAGTTTATTACAATTATAAGAAAGAATGGCCCAGAATCCAAGTCCAAGGCTAGGAATTAACTTAGAAGACTTAATTTACTAAATTGTTAGCTCTATCCTGTATCGATGGAAATCACCCAAAAGTTTTATATATCGTAGTTTTACCCAAGAACTTCCCAGCTAAATTGACCATGAGTAATTAAATGTAGGCCATTCTTTATATAGGTTTTCTCATTTAAAAACCAACGGCAGCATTTAAACAATACAAAATAACTTCCAATACAAGAGTTTAGCATTTAACTAAAACAAAAAAGCTGCTTTTTTTTACTGAACAGCATGTACAATATGTGCCATAATTATTATTTCTATGCAGTCTTGGCAAATAATTCATTCCTATCACTTGGATGCTAGTGTAGTGTTTGAATAGTTTAGAGTGCACCTCCTGTACGACTATAAAGAAACAGGAACGTTTTACTGCCACAAAAGTCGTCCAAAGTCTTGTCCTGTATTAAGCTATTGTAAGCACATGGCCGCACACAGCTTCTAACACGCATAATTGAGAATAATTACTGCACATGGTGTTCTGAAACTATTGTAAGAGTGTGTAATGAGTGGTGCTTTTTAACTCGCGCAGGTTTTGATGATGTAACAGCATTAAAAAAGTGCTTCTGTTCCACCACTTAGAAGCTCGTGTACTAAGCACAGAATCGGTTATGTCCAGCATGGCTGATCAAGCTGAAAAACATCCAGTCCTGGTCACTGGGTAATTGACGGGTGCATCTGTTTGATAAATGAAACACAAAAGAATTGCAATTCATAGGTAAATCGATTTTATCCCACCTCCAATGCCTGTGTGTGGAGTTTCCATGTTCTCCACATGCTTGATTGGTTTCCTCTAGGTACTCCACATTGCATGTGGTGTGTGTGCCTGTGTTTCCCCATCCAGGGCGTCTCCTGCCTTGTACCCAGAGTTCCCTAGGACAGGCTTCAGGCTCTCTGCGATCCTACACAGGATATAAGCAGTATGGAAACTAAACGAATAAACGAACAGTAGCCCTATTGAGAGAAAAAAAAAAAAAGACTTTTTTTTTCAGTACTGAACCAAATATTGCTTTAGATCACTTATGTCAGCAAAAAATGTGAACAGGATATTAAAAAGGATATGCTTACCTAAATACTTTGCGTTGTGATGTATACAGAATCAAACAAGGCCTGACGTGTAGATATACTGTAGATTGTAAACGCATCTATAGATCACAGAGATTTGTTTGGCGCTTTTTTTTCTTCTTTAAACATTGTTAGTTTCTAAACAGTCAGTGTTTTATTGTTCTGTAGGAGGAGAGGAAGGTGAGGATGCATCAGAGCGAGTGTGTGACACTCTGTTCATGTGCATCATAACGGTCCTGAACCACGGCCTGCGCAACGGAGGTGGCATAGCTGACATTCTCCGCAAGCCTTCCAAAGATGTGAGAATAATATCACACCATGAAGTACTTGAACAATACAGTTAGGATAACCATACATATACATATACATACATGCATGATACAAATAAAATCTATAAATAAAAGTGTGAAATTCCCCTGTGTGTAGTGATGGTGTTACACTGGTGTAATGGTAGGAATTGCAGTTTATATTGTGTTGGATTTCATTTAAATGCCAGCAGCTAAGAAGCGTTTTGCAAGCATCTGTATACATCTGCATTTTGCAAGCATCTGATGCAAGGCGTAATTCAGATATCATATACAGCTTCCACGCAAAAAATCAGCACAACTATAAATGTCTCACGGTGATAGTTGCACAGTGAGTTGTCAGCTAGTTGAAGGACCCAAGATTATATTTGTGCAACTTATAGTACAGTATACAGTTAACTGCAGTTTGAGCCTTCAGAGATGAGAATAAAGAGTAGACAATTGAGCTTGATGTCCTTCCTTACAGGAACCCATGTTTGCCGCTCGCGTGGTGTACGACCTGCTGTTCTTCTTCATCGTCATCATCATCGTCCTGAACCTCATTTTCGGTGTGATCATCGACACGTTCGCCGACCTGAGGAGTGAGAAACAGCGCAAGGAGGAGATCCTGAAAACCACCTGCTTCATCTGCGGTAAGTTCCGCTCATTGACTTAAGACGTTCGAGGAAATCCAGCATGACGAGAAGCAGTAAAAGTTATTATGATAGCGTTGAGATGGGAACGTCTTTCCGCTCTCTTGCAGGGCTGGAGAGAGACAAGTTCGACAACAAGACTGTGTCTTTCGAGGAGCACATCACGAATGAGCACAACATGTGGCACTACCTGTACTTTCTGGTTCTAGTGCGGGTGAAGGACCCCACTGAGTACACCGGCCCTGAAAGCTACGTGGCCCAGATGATCAAGGTTGGTCTCTGTTCTCTTGATTAATTAACATAAGCAAATCCTGCGTTATAAATTTTTTTATTAAAAATGTGATCAGTTTTTTTGGGGGCCGTTTTAGAAACGTCAGGATTACTTTTTCTTTTTTTTTTTTTTTTTTAATACATTTGCATGAAACGGGAATGAGTGGTAAATAAGGTTATTGATCTGCTGTCGACAGACAAATGCCAGTTTAAAGATAAAATCAACCCGCAAGATGTTGCATAAGTCACTCAAGACTCACGCACAGGTTCTTATCCAAGGTCAAAGAGGGCACCATCATGTCAGTCATGCTTACTCTGCTAACACTAAAGCATGTTATATTGAACTTCTCTGTTTTTACTGTCATCAGACTCAGTATGACTTTACTCAGTGAGGTCTTTTGAAAAAGAGATTTTTGACAATCAAGTAGTACCAAAAAAAGTTTTAGAATTTTCTTCCAAAATATCTTCATTCTGTTTTAACGTTTGCCGGTTTGTTTTTGTGTTGCTTTTATTTTATTTCTACCAATGTATTTATTTCTCTTTGTTTTGATTTAATCCTTTACTATATTTACCCTCCATTATAAGGAGAGTTCAAGTCAAACAGTGAATTGTAATGAAATTTCTTGTGAATGAAGGCGTAAGACCGATTGACATTTACATAAGACTTCAAGCACAGTAGGGGAGATTCTTAGCCGCAGTAAAACTTTTGAATGGTACAGATGTTACAAAACGGCTGTACGTTTGTGAATGACCAGCGTGGCCGAGGTGGGTCGGAGCTGACTGCAATCAATACCAAGAACATTCAGTGAGTGGACCACCTGATCCTTGGGTGGTGCTCACTTTGATACAGTTTATTTCCACATGTTTAACGGAGTTCCAGGGAGGCCAGGGTTACTACCATGATGGTTTCCAAGCATTAGTAAAAAGTTTTTTGTTATTTTACACAAGTTTTGACTTGTTCTTATTACCTTTCTCCTGTTACTAATTTCATGCTGACCATAGGATCAGATTTTTTTATGCGGAAATTATTTAATCCAGTGAATGAAGAACAGGTTTTACATTTCAGGGGGGAAAAAAAGGTTCATACTGTTTTATAGGTTAAAGTTTTACGTGATCACTTACTGACTGCATTTAAAGGCATTTAGCTCATGTGGCTTGAGGAATAAGAATATATTTTGTTGCAATAAATCGCTGCATTTGATTGCACAGAATTTGTACTAAGCACCAAAAAAAAAAGTAATATTTTCCATATTAATGTATCTACAGCTGCAGATGTCTCTGGAATTGTCTTTGTGTCAAGTTTGTGTGTGTGTAAAAGGGAGAGAGAGAGAGAGAGAGAGAGAGCGAGCATGCACCAGTGTCCCCAGTGCATTAGTCTGTGGGTGTGTGTATACCTGTGGGTGTGTGTCTGCACGATTTGGTCTTGCGTCTCTTGCTGAGCATGTTGGAAGTGGCGTGGTGATTAACTGCTCATTAACTAGACCGCTGATGTTATGTTAACGAGCAGAGCAGAGGGGAGACGGAAGATTTGCTGAGTCGTGCTTGTTAGCACTTTTTGGCAAGGGCGAATGACTGTAGCGCAGGCTGATATAAAACTTTGACAATAATTAGAAAAATTAGTTTACAAACTTACTTCATTATACAAAAAAAGGATTGTGTCCTAATGAGCATGTACAGATTTTTTTTTAAAGTCGAAATAAAGCAGCAAATGAATAGACAGATCGATGGTTAGCTCCAGAAATATCGGCACCCCCCCCCCCGAAAAGACAGGTAGGGGTTATGAAAAAGTTCTTTGTGGTTAATGAGCTCTGTCTCCCACTGAGACAAGAAATTTAACAACAGTTAATTCTGTTAATGTCACCACACCGGTATTGGTACATTTGGAACAAAACGTAACTGAACTAGGAACACAGTCATACACGACTTTCTGTTTATTTGGCGTATAAATACGGGGTGACACGAAGGCCAATTTCCCTTCAAGGTCATTCATCATATGGGAAGGTGAGAAATCAGACAACAGTGTGTTATTTATTTGCATATACGAGGCAGTGATTATTTTAGAAATAGCAACATGCCTGAAAATGCCTACGTCCGCAGTTAGAGAAATCATTAAGGAATTTAAAACAAGTGAAGCTGCTGTTATAATGAATCTGCCTGAAAGTGAATTTTGCCACCACAATGTGTGATTTGCAGAAGATGGCATTTTCAAGTCAAACATCTCCAAATCCACAATTAGAAATACATTTCTGTGTAAGTTCATTAAAGCTCACTAGGCATTATGGAAACTTTTTTTTCCTTTATTAGATGAGATTAAAATAGAGCCTTTTGGCACACAGGGAAGATTTGGCATAAAAAGATGTCTTCTCATACGGAAAAGAACATAATCCACTCTGTTCAGTGTAGCGAATGGTGTGTGAGGTTGTGGCTGTTGTTCTTCGAAGCATACTGGAACCTTTTGAGGACACAAGGACCAGAAAGTGCCAGGAAATTTGTCATGAAAATTGGGCTCCTTTTACCAGCTGGAGCTTGGTTGATAGATCTTTCAACAGGATGGATGGATGCATATTTTTATGAGTGTTTTAATTAACAAATTTGCTTCAATTTAAAACTTTTTTTGGTCTGATAATTAGCTTCTTACCCTCACTGATATGTTCTACTTGTTATGCATGCATGGATGGATGGTAGCAGACAATTTGATGGATGGATGGATGGATGGACTGAGCAGACAGTTTTAACAAACATGTGGCAAGCAACTCACATTTTATGTCAAGCTGGTTGTACTGCGAAACCCTCAGCCTTGTCGATTAATCTGATACGAGAGTAAGTCTAGACAAAAGTGTGTTGGTGACATTCATCACAGTACAAAGAAAAGGATGCATGTGTGAATGCATGCAGCTGAAATAAAGAAACTGGAAATGCCAGCATGGGTGGGGTAATTATCATGTAACTCTAGCACGTCGAGTAACCAAGCCATTTGGACAGATGGCAAAACGTTTAAAATGATTTCATTCTGATATCGTCATGTTTCACCCCCTGTAATGAGAACATGTAGGTATTAATCAACAGCTAATTAACAAGTCTTAAATAGGACTGTGCGGTACAGTAACCTCTGTTTCCTAACTGCTGCTGGGTTTCACATCCATCTTTTTGAGGTTTACACCAGCTTCCACTGCTTCATGCTGCTCATTTACACAAAGACCTCATGTCACTTTTGTCCACTTAACTGCTTTTGTGTAATTATCACATTAGCTTTGCTAATTATTCCAGTGTGGAAGAATTAAACCCTGCGTTCTCCCTGAAGTAAGATCAGAGAAGGATGAAGGTCCTGCTTTTGTGCTTGGAATGGTTTGAAGAAACCTTTGCAGTCTGAGAAAACCAGCCAGATGGAGCTCTGCTGGAATTCTGGATGTAAAATTGCCCCAATTGATAAAAATCTGCTTTTGACTAAAATTGCACCATATTTTGAAGCCTCTACTTTAGGAACCCATGAGTGTATTTCACCAAAATGATGTAGGCATGTTTCCTTTCACTTATTAGCATTTTACAGGCTTTCTGCCTGCAAACATCTCGTGCACGGAGCCAGAGTTCAATCTGTTTAAAGATGCCTAAAACTGTTCCAGCCACTTGTGAGATAGATAGATGCCATAAACGACCTAGACATAATCATTATCAATCCAGTTTGTAATCAGATGCTGGCTGTGAAAATGTATAATATGATAAAAATAGAGAAGAGCGCTTACACACTCTTGTACAGATGATGTTTAAATGAGCTGATAAAGAAGTATGAAGTAGAATTGAATTATTCAGCTATGATACCATGTGAATGATCAATTTTTCAGATTGGTCATGTAGTGACTTCGGCCAGGATAAAGCAGGTGAAGTGTGAATGAAGACAGCACTGCGTAAGAAACTAGCCGCATCCAGTACACTCCTACTCTTTTTGTGTTACAGATCTCGATGCAATCCTTGTAAGTCTACAAAAAGTAGGCAGTTTAAAGTTTCAATAATATTTGTACGTTAAACGTGGACAGATCGAGCTTTAATGGCCTTGTATTTTTTCTTGTATTTGTACGGAATACAAACAGCAATATTTAATCGTAATCAATCTTTAGTGAATCTTTTATATATATTCGCACTCTGCTGGGCTATAAATAAATGTGAAAGGTTGCTCTGTCATACAGGCCCTCGCCTCAGACTGCTGTAGATATGCTTGCTCAAACGACCTGTGTTTTGTCTCATAGCGGTGCTTCACATTATTGGTTTTTATCAAAAATTTAGTCAAACTGGTTTTAAACTTCCCACAGGAAGAATAAACATATTGATTTGTCCATTCATCTTTGAGGGTTCAGTTTTCATAGACTAATTTCCTTTTTTTTTTTTTTTTGGAGTAAGCCATCCTGTCGCGCTTTTATTTCTTTTTCTTCAGCACGCTCTGTCTATACACAGTAAACTATCGTGTTGATTGTGTCAAGTCACACCCACCTTAGGGAAAAAGCTCTGGATTACTAGTATATTAATTATTCTTGTGTATCGGAAAAGGATCACGGTCCGGTCCTGTCACTCGGCCTGCGGTCTACCATTTAGTGATAGCTGTACTAGGGGTTCATCAGGTTCCTAGCTCTAATGCATGCTTCTAGTATGTCATGATTTCTAATATTGAAATGTTGTTTGTCAAAATAAGTGAGATAATTAAAAAGTAAGGACCCAATGTAGCACTAAATTCCTATTAATAAAGGATGGCATATATTGTAGATGTTTATTCAATATTAATTACTAAATGATTATATTAAATTCAAGTTAAACCAGTACATTGTGTTTAGTCATTTGGGCAGTCAAAGCATTGGTGTCTTTCAATGGACCTGGAATGGAGTGAAATGTTCCAGTTCAAACCTCTATATAGTAGAAAATGTCAAAATATCACCCCCTCAGATCTCTCTCCTTCACACTCGCCCTGACAGACGTCTTTCACACACTAGAAGGAGTTTACAGCCGTTACTCC
>JAOVVB010000037.1:27182357-27199129 GCA_028570985.1 Heterobranchus longifilis | reverse complement strand
AGCCACAGCAGTGTTATGTAAGCCATCTCAAGTGGCCCACTAATAGCTCAGCCCTTCCTCACACGTGCTTTCCTCTACCCCCCTCCACTTTCCACACAAACGCACACACACACACACCCCTGCCCTGCCGCTCATTATCACACAGTGAGTCAGGCATCTCCTAGGCAACACCATCGTCATACACCGTTGCCGACAGCAGGAAAGGGAGGGGGGAAGACGACGGGTCTCTGGACTCGTGATCACTGCACAGTGCAAAGGTCATTGATTCTGGGTGGGATAACACACACACACACACACACACTCACATGCAATGTCTCTTCACTTTTCTATCTCACTACCCAGTATGAAACCGTGAGATCTCAAAGTGTGTGTGTGTGTGTGTGTGTGTGTGTTTGTATATGCAGCTGACTATTAGATGGGATGCAGTGACTGATCCTGTTAATCAAACTGATTGTGGCAATCATGTTGCTATTTTCAGTCCTGGCGGTGTTGTTGCTGCATTGTAGGTCTGTTGGAAAGCAACTTAGTAATTAATAGAGTAACGGCATAACACTGATAATGGTGTGTTTCAGATCAGCTGAGTCTATATCTTATTTGAAAATTTATATTAGGCTCTTCTTCTGTGCTTGCAGTTTCCCCATACCACGTCAAAAAGACAGGAAAATGGGTATTTCCACTGTTTCATATTTAAGGACCGTAGGGAAGGGTGGAGTGTAAGTTTTATCAGCTGTGCAGTTGGGAACTCCTTTGCTGGCAAATCAAATGTTTTTATATATATATATATATAGATATATAGATATATAGATATAGATATAAAACATATTTTATATGTTTATATATTATGTTTATATATTATATTATTATATGCAAAAATCATTCTTTTACATTTTTGAACACGTCTGCTGTGTCCAGCTCAGGAGTCCGTAGACCGTATTTAAGCATTTTTTTATTATAATCCCCTCTTCCATCATTTGCGAACAGTTACATCTAAGTCATTGTAAGCCTATTTTATTGTTCCTGTGAGCTTTTTTTTTTGTTTTCAAACAAAAACCTAAAGTGTAATGTTTTTTTACCAGTTTTGGATGCAATTTATAAATTTTTTTTGAGTCCCTTATGAATGTATAATTATACAGTTGTCTAATGGTAAATGGATATATACAGTAGATGCATTTGATTTTATATTAGTAAGCTCAAAAATCCTTAGTTTAGCTTGACAGAATGCGGCGATGGCTTGTGATTGCGGTAGAGAGCATGTGAGACGGAGTGAGGGGGTGGGGCTTGCAGGTGGGGTCAGTAAATATCAGAGAGATCAAACCACCTGTGCATATCAGTCCAGATTCATATGTTGATTGTTGCATGTATTTTATTATTTTATTTATTTTTGGCGGGGGGAAAAAGAACACTAACAAAATAATGACTTCAACCAGCATATTCCATTGTTAATTTATGGAGCTGCTGCGAAAAAAAGAAAGAAAAAAAACCATCCAGATGTGGCCGGATATTATGGCAGTTGCTACTTGCTGATACCCGTGTGTGAATAGTGTACCACAAAACCTGATCATACAATCCTGTGGGGCGTACAAGTTATGAGACAGTGCCCCGCCCCCATAAGTCCTAGCCCTGCCCAAAACACAGAGCCTTACGTTGATGTGTTGTAGATGAAGAAGGGGATAAAACATTTTTAAAAATGTCCAAAGATACAGTCCAGGCAAAACCATGTTCTTGTGCAAAGCTTCTGAAGGAGACAGACTCTACAGACTCTTATTTTAAATAAGGCTGACACATATTAATGCAGTGTTGGAGATTTTGGCTGGCTCTCCTGGATTCCCTCTACAGGAGGCAGACTTCCTGCATGCAGAGTGTGACCTCATGCGACTCGCAACTTAACATGCTGGTATAGACACTGTGCTGTGACATTCAGCAGCTCTGCAGGAGTAGCATATGAGTGTGTTTACTTTTTACATATGTGACTCTTGGTCTGTTTGAATTGAATCTTTTTGTGCTCCTTGATGTGGTGTGTATACACAGGGTGGTTTGATCCGTAGGTAAAGATGTATTTAAAAGAATCAATTGTTTTCCACTTCCAGCGACTCCATGACAGCCGTGTATGTGCCGATCGGTGTATATACAAAAATGTTGAACACTTCTTCGTGCATCAGAACTGATGTTTTTGCATGCGGAGATGATTTTCCTTTATTAGTGCAAAAGTTGTTCTGAGCGGAGTCTGATAAACTACTGACTTCAGGTGAAAAATATCAGATTTCATATAAGGAAAAGTCCCTGTGGATGCAGACTGTTGGGCCGCCGTGTGTGTGTGTGTGAGAGAAGACAGCAATCACACTCAAGTTTGCTTCTAGGAGAACTCCAGTATGGTTCAATTTCAGAGTGAACATTATTTGAACCTGATTGAACCCAGTTTCATGAAGTGATTCAAACTTGATTTTTTTTAAACAACCTGCCTGTGATATAACATTCAGTTTTCTGCTAATTTTTAGTTTGTTTTTTTTATTTGACTTCATATGAGATGCTCATTCATTTAGGATCCTACACTGGCAGTCTCCACCTTATTTTACAGTTTGTAAAGAAGACGCCTATTCTATTGCAGTTTGTAATTGCCTTATTGCTTTCTATTTTTAAGCTTTATTAGTACTGCGTTTGTCTTTTTCTCATTTTCCTATTTTTTCTTTTTTACGTTTTTTGAGATGCATATTAAATGTATGAAAGGTTTTTTATTATTATTATTATTATTATTACACACACAAATTCATTATATTGTTAATTATGCACTCTTCCCTCCAGAAAGCATAATTTTGATATAAAGTTATTCACTACTTTTGTTTGAAAGCATATTACGTAGTACACTCTATCAGTACCAAAACCATTTATCCTAGATCGTATAGAATCTCCCTAAAGCTTGTGCCGTTCGTGAGGAGTAGGAATTGGGTTGGGCACCATTTAGTGTAACATCCTGTTTAATGAACACGGCTTCCTTGGAAGCTCATTTCCATGTGTGCCAACAAATGCTTTGTTTAAAGACAAAGGCATGTACGTGAGTGAGTCCGTGCATGCGTGATTGATTGCTTGCATAAGAGTGAGAGACACTCTGTTCCCACTTCTGAGCGTGGCCGCATCCTGGAACTCACAGCACCTTTGCATCCGCCTAGCTGTGAAAAGCACCTTACATAACTGCGTTTGATGAGTGGCTGAGCTTTACTGTTACCTCCTCCTTATCTCTCATACTGCCGGCTCACACACATCGACACGTGCACGAACACAAGTAAACATTTATTGACCATAGGTCCATGTGCTATAATGCAGAAGGAACTTACCTTGCAAGGAATGCTGAACATTCATAAAAGGATTCATGGCCAGGTGTGTTTAAAACATATAGACCTTATCGTACTAATGTTGGTGAACAACTGTATCTTTGTCCTTTTATATTAGCAGCAGCAGCAATTCTTACCACATTTTCTTGGTTAATTTTTAACTTTGTGGCTGACACTTTTTTCATTCTCTCTCTCCCTCTCCCTCTGTCTCTCTTCTCTCAGGAGAAGAACCTGGACTGGTTCCCACGGATGCGGGCCATGTCTCTAGTGAGCAGTGAAGGGGAGAGTGAGCAGAATGAGATGCGCTTACTGCAGGAGAAGCTTGATACCACTGTCACACTCGTAGCACAGCTTTCTGCTCAGCTTGCAGAGCTCAAAGAACAGGTAACGCACTCTTTCCAGCCCTAAGTGCTTTGACACACCAAATGAGAGGACAGCATACAGGCTCCTACTGTCTTGTCTTAAAGGTTGCCCTGCAACTTGACTGCATGCATACACGTGTTTCCTGCACATATTCCAAAAGAATAGAAAGGTAAAGGAGCATAGAATAAAAATAGTGTATAATATAGACATAATCCACCACACAAGTAGGTAACAGTCTGAATTTAGAATAACACTTTTTCGTCACAAGCCTCATACTAGTAAACCAAATAGACAGGAATAATAGAGTGCTACATATATTTTTTAACTAGGACTTGTTGGTCTTATATTAAGATATAGCACACACTTGCACTGTTATACTCCTTGAACTTGACCAGTTATCCAATTCCAATTTTAAAAGATGTGTATGCACAAAGCATCTAATCAGAAAAGATTTTTTGTAAATATGCTCAAAGTGGTCCCAATGTTAAACATTTAACCTGCTTGAAATTAACATAGAAAGAATAATAATTGTTGAGGTTTTTATATATATATATAGCAGTTTTACCAGGAAAAACTAAAATACACCAGTGCTTGATGTATGAACAATGGAGTTAAAAAGTAATAAATAAGCTATATTTTGAAATACATAAGGTTAACATTAAATATATATTTGTAACCAGCATCCTACTGTCATGACCCATTTAATAACACCGTCAGAAATGGAATGGGAGGACTTTCTGCATCTCTCTGGTCTGGCTTGGAGAGTCTGCAGCTGGGCATGTTAACTGCCGAGATGTTTGAGCTGTTGTAAGGTGGAGCCAGTTCCTGAAAGTGGAGTCAAGGGGGTTGCGGGCAAAATCTCCGCATAATTGGTTTCTTCTATCTTGGAGGGTTGCAGTGAAAAGGCTTGGAGAGCATGTTTATAACTACTGTATGCCCTGCCAATTATGGTCTTTTCAGTCGACGCCTGTGGCAAACTTCCATGCCAAGCAGGAGCGGCATACTTTAGAACAGGGTGGATTATACCAACATAGCTGGTCACCAAATCTGATATAGGCACACCAGACTCTCACAGCCTTTTCAAAAAAGTGCAAGTTCCATTAGGCCTTCTTGACAAAAGCTTCTATACTGTAAGTTGACCCCACGGCAGGTCTGATTGAATCTAAATCCCAAGTACTCTCACTGTGTCACATGATGGTAATTGTTAGAGACACAGAAAGATATGTGTAGATATAGGTGGCATTTTCATCACTGTCACAATCAAGGTTTTGCACTTAATTTGATTCAGTGCTATTTAGTTACGTCAGTTGCTATTTTAAACCCAGTAATCTAAATTATCCAGGGCCATTTGGGGTGATGTTACATTATCAGCATGACAAACATGGAGTAGGTTTAAATCATCTATAAACTTCCATCTGAGTACATCAGGGTCTGACTTACCAGTTAATAAGAGCAAGGAAAATCAGGCGGCCACGACATGTGTCATGGGCAGTTCAACCTTAAGTTTGGACCACTCTGAATAGCATTCCTGATATTCTGCCAGAAACATGGCTACACAGCCACGACATAAGGGCAGCCCTGACACCTAGCAGTAAGAGGCGCTCCATTGCGACAGTAAGGTCTACCTTGTCAAATGCTTTGGAAAAATCAGTGGTGATAAGGTTGCAGAGAAGTCTCGGATACTTTATAGTGTGTGTCCAGGATGCTCACCGGGGCATGAGTAAATCTTTCCGGCCAAATCCCAAACTGACAAGGGTCAAGGTTTGAGGATATATTACTTCTGATCCAATTCGCTTCAGACCTCTCTGCTATCTTGTTCAGCTGTGGGGTTAATGATCCTGGCCGAAGTTCATCAATTGAGGGGCGTGATTTTTTTGGACAGGAACAACTATTGCCTCCTTTCATTGTAATAAAACAATTCCCTTAGGGAACTGCATGTTCAGAATGTCACAAACTTTCCCACTCTGTTTACAAGCAAATTCCCTCAATGCCCTCTGGGGTATTCCATCTGGGCCGATCAAAATCCATCAAATCCATCAAAATACCTTCAATTTGTTATATACTTCCCATGGTTAAATTTAAGGGAGGGCATTACGGGCTGACAAAAATGCAGATAGGTAATGCTAGGAAGGTGTATCGCTGCTAATGTTCCCACTTCACTTCGCTGGGCGTTCAGTGCCACTCTATTAACCTATTCTTCATGATCCTGTGTTGAAACTGGGATTTGAGGAAGCCAGCAAAGGATGGTTTGAGGATCCCATGTTTTATTGCTCTGTCTTTAACGTAGGTAAACGTAGGGTTATTAGGTGTATCTGAGGAAAAATCACTAGGATATTGATACGATATGGATGGTATTTGGATCAGGTTCAAACGTAAACACCTTAACAGTATAAGATCTGGATGCTGTGTTTTTAAGTGGTGATAGTTTGAAGATTGTTTCTTGACCCTCCGCAAATATTCCACTCTGCATTCATTGTTAATTATTATTATTATTTATTTATTAATTTTTTTTCATTCCAACAAAATCTTTCATGCATGGTTATACTGTATGTAGGTGTGGCTGTTTTTATCTGCTTTAAACCATAACCTTTGTGAAACAAAGAATAATTATTCTCTGATTCACTGCTTTGGTCTTGCCACCACTGCTCCTTATTCACTCGCTAACTTGTTCAACCAACACTCTCCCTCTCTCAACCAACGCATGCATCCAAATCACATGACATCATTTCCTTCAAATAACCCTGAGAAAATTTAAAACAACAGAAAATTGTGCAAATGTTTTTGAAAGATGTTAAAAGCAAAAGGTGTTGTGCACAATTATCAGCCAATATTGGGAGGAAACCCCCCAACCCCTATTTCCTATGCTCCTGACCTAGCGAATGCATTTTTTCATGCCTCAAGCTCCCTCAGTTTCACTCCTTTTACGAACACACTGTCTCAGTGTTTATGTAAATGAGCTAATGCAAAACCACACCCTCCCAGAGAGCACCAATGCTGAGCTACAAGCTGGGGAAGAGTATCATCTTAAATGGGGTCATATTCCAGTGAATATTTAATTGGCTTGTTTAAGCCTTGGCCAAATATGACAAAAAGGAATGTTTATTTCCTAAAATGACCAAAAAGTAAATTTTGCATAATGGCTCCCCTTTAAAACCCAAACCATATTACATAATCAGCTGTAGGAGTTTAATCAAGCTGAGAGTAAAAATAACTACTGTTGAGGGTTTATTAGTTTTACTTCTTTGAGGCCATGCAGTATTTTACCATTAAAACTAAATTTGAATTCCTATCATCAGGAGATCACACACAGTTATTCTACAGCCAACTGTGGCTTAAAACCAAGAGAGTGAAATTGGTTGAGTGGGAGGGGTGGCATGAGGTAGAGGGCAGATACCACTTTTCGCTGATATGTTGTGCTGCCATGTGACATATCCTGAGCAGCAGTAGTTGGAGATTAGGATTTGGTGTATGAGTGAATTATGCAGAAACTTAGTAGATCTAAATATGGAATCTAATAAGCTACAAGACTTAAGCTGACAGATATCAGCCATAACTCAGATCAGTCATAACATTAAAATCATTAACATTATAACCTGGTTTCACCTGGTGCCCCTGGGGCGGCTCTGGCCCCTCAGGGTTTGCTGGGGGTTTCCGGATGGGGCCTCCATTAAGCAGACTTGTTTGTCGGGCACATCCCATGGGTGTTTAGTCAGAATGGAATCTCTGGAATTTGGAGGCCGGTTTAGCCATTTTGGGCTTTTTACTTTCTGGGCCCATGCACAGTGGGCTGTGGTTGGTGTATTGGGTGTTATGATGCCTTTTCAATATGACCAGCATTAACTTTTTCAGTGATTTGTGCTGCATTGACTTTTCTATGGAAACAGAAAGAACGGGCTTGCTTTTGGTCCCTGCGGGCATGGGTGAGCCTTGCCTATTATTATTATTATGTGGTGATAATATTCCGGGGGATTCCGGCGCAGAGCAAGAATTTTGTAGAAATATAAAATTTACCACATTTGAAGAGGCTTGCAAGCTGTGTCAGAATATACCCCTTAAGAGGATACAAGTTATATCTCAAGAGGTGCCCAAATTTTCCCCTTTGATATATTATGGTGAAGGTACTCTCTGTTAAAACAGGAAGTGCTTGCAGTTGCATTCCTTGATGTGGTAACTTCCCTAGGAACTTTAAAATTGAACCTAACTGTGGATTCCATTGTCATAGAGACATAGGGGTGGGCTCATTTTACTCAGGCAACCAATCAGTCTCTTAGGATCATTGTGAAGCTGTCAAGCCACGCCCTAGCAACCACTTTAGAGCACCATAGCAACTGATCCTATAAACTGTCATTATGAAAGACCCAGAGGCCCGAGTTTTGCCACGGCAAGCACCACTCACATTTTCTTCAGAAAATGTACTTGTTTAGTTATTATTATTAATTTTTATCATTATAATCTCTAAATACTCCGTTCATGCTATTTTCAAATATAGGCCATGAAACTAGTAGTCATCTTCCTAAAAACAAATCTCTGTAGCTATGACCCCTCTGAGTTTCAAACTGGTATCGTGTTATGATGCACTCCTGAGCTGACTTTTCTGGTCAAGATTGGATATTGGAAAAGTTCAGAAATGTTAAACATGCTTCAGCAATTCCAGAACCTGCACCAGGACCTTGATCGTATAAATAAGCTCTGGGTATTCTAATACAGTATGGCACAGCTGTGGCCTATCATCCGTCTGCCCCGTTGTTTCACAAAGAGCACTGGCTCTGATCATCAGCATAATATAACCTAAACCTGGCTGGAATTAAAGTAAGCAGTGAATATTGCGTACCCTCTGCAGCGACTCTGATTCCTGGCGGTCATGTGCCAAGGGCTCTCTGTAATTCCCCTGGACACGCTAGATGTTAAGTAACTTATTAAAGCGATTTCTCTCTTGGCATCATGCCTAATTAAACAACCCCCCCTCACCTCTGAGCTCCAGTCCTGCTGAGGTATGCGAAACTCAACCAATACGAACACCCAGGACAGTGGCTTTGCTCAGCTGGTTGTGAACATTCACATTTCTATTTCAGGGGACAAAACACAACACCTTTCTAAAAACATGGTTGTGTGTTGTTTCTTATTGGGAACATCTGCACACCGACTTATTTGTAATATCTAATCAGCCAATCAAGTGGCAAAACTCTTAGTATGTTGAAAAATTCATGAGCATGACAGTTAGTTCAGGGTTTTTTAATAGTCTTCCCAGTCCACGGATCTGAATTCAGTAGATGTGCTAGAACTGGAGATTCACAACATGCAAGTACACCTAAAAAAAAAACTGTAATCATATCACTGTGGATCAGAATCTCGAAGGAATATTTCCAACATCATGTGGAATTGATGCCATGAAGATTTGTGGTTGTTTTGAGAGCAAAGGGAGGTTCTACTTTCTAAAGTGAACTTAAATGGGTATAAACATAGTTAAACAATTGTGACAATTTCAGAAATTTATAAGAGGAGATAGATGACACAGAGCTGGTCCTTTAGATTTTTCAGTTTCCCAGTCATTCATACAGTACATCGTCTATACCGCTTATCCTGTACAGGGTCACAGGTGCCTAAAGCCCATCCCAGCCAATTCATCGCAGAGCATGTGCACACACACACTATGGGCAATTTGGGAATGCCAGTTAGCCTAGTCTGCATGACTGTGGGAGGAAACCGGAGTATCCGGAGGAAACCCACCAAGCACAGGGAGAACATGCAAACTCCACAGCACACAGACCCGAGGCTGGAATCAAACCCTCAGCAAAGTAGATTATTGTTATCTTACGATGTGTCCGTTAACGAGACATTAAATCTGAAATAATTAGCAATGCCTGATCAGATTTACTCTTTTCGAAATAAACATTTCAAGTTTTCTAAATGGTTGCAGTTCAAGGGTTTCAAATAGTTTCATTTCAAAAATATATAAAAAGCCATTACATTCATCCAACTGAACTGGCTGTGAACCATCCAGCTAGGCTTTTCCAATATTTTTTTAATGATCATTGAAAATAATGAACGCTGAATGTGACTGTCCTTCATTATGTGAAAAGCAGCATCAAAGCTCAGGAATGTGTACACTCAGGAATAACTTTTCCTCATCTAAAACAAACTCTTAAGCATGTCTCAGACATAAACTTCTACATTCAGGAGTTCAGAGAATTTGAAAGACATTCATGTTTTTTTCTAAGTTTATCTCTGAAGGTTGAGCTGATTGATGGACCCCCCCCCCCATGTGTGTTTGTAGATGACTGAGCAAAGGAAAAACAAGCAGAGGATGGGATTTCTGGGTCCAACACAAGCCAATCACCACATGCCCCCCGCGCACTGAGAAGAGGACCGACCGGACACACATCATTCCTGTCCTCACATCACAGACTGGTTTTCTGTTCAGACCTTGAGCTTTTAGAGAAATGCCTAGGGACTGTCTCACTCAAACCTCTTACACAGCAAATCAGCGATGTTTCTCCTGAGTCTCCTGTCTAGGGCAGATCCCTAATGGAAATGCTGCCTGAGGATTTTTAACTATAAAGTATTACTTGTGTTTTAAATGTCATTCCATTTTATTGGTCTTACTTTTGGCAGTAACTGGAGAGCAATGTAAGTCAAGGTGAACTTCAGGATGTACCTCATTCACTGGGGTTACTGCTGCTTTGGAAGTGCCTTAGAGCTTTTTCTCATAGAATAACTGCTGACTAAAATGTCCTTCTATCCTTTAGAACTGGAAACAAAATGTTCATCTCATCTCACAGTCACTATTTGGGTTCATTAGGAGAAACATTTTCAAAGTTGTTGGTCATTGTTGTTCAATTTTATTAATAATGTATGTCGTGCCTACTAAGCAAATCACTGCACTGGGGTACCTTTTAAAAAATGTTGTGTGTGATTAGTGACTGGGTGAATGTATGAATGCTGGATCGGTTGCAGTCAGCAGACACGGCCAGAAGATCCTGCTGAGTTACTTCTGTCAATTATTGATTTAAAGCATTGCCTATTTTAACATTTAAATGTGCTTTGAACAAGACAGCTCAACTCACTCTTAAGTCACCTTATCATATTGTTATTGTTTGTGGTTTTGCACAAGTGACTTGTGTGAGGATTGAAAGGGTGTTATTGAGAAGAAATGCTTTTTATGTTCAAATGATCTCAAACGATAGATTATTTTATTTGATTATAATACTGTAATAAAAAGATATGTATGTATGAACTATCATTTAACTCATTATTCTGTGCGCTCTACCTATGAAGACAGACACACACACACACACACACACACACACAGCAGTAAAGTCACCTAGAAAGTGCCCTACGCGTCACCATGTGACATTTCTCCCCTTTGAGTATTTATAGTCCAGAGTTCTGCCTGTCTTCAAGCAGTGGTAAATAATTACCATCCATGAATATAGGACTGCAGTTAACCACTCTGTCTTCTGAGATTATGAAATGTATCTCTGTGAACTTAGAGAGTTTTCACGTCCATGTTACAAGAAAAAAATCGGATAACTGGAATCAACTTTTGATCAACTGCCTCCCCTCCAAAAAAAAAAAAAAAAAGATTTAAAATATAGTCCAGGTTTAATCGCACCATTTTGGGTAAATGTGTTCAAATCCTACATCACTGGGGCTTTAATATATAATACGTGTTGTATGTGTGGGTAGATATCTGGCCCAGTTCCAGAAATGGCAGATTGGTAGCCTACGTGAGAAACGGGGCTGCCAAATTTAGCCTCTGACTGAGCTACTAGCACAAACAGCCATCAATAAGCAGGGAAAGTTCTGGAAAGCTCTGTCTAGTCAGTGAGATGGCAGGACAAGCTAGTGCTGCTCTTAACAAAAATTATGTAAAGTAACATTTAGTGTTGAAATATGTGGCTGTGTTATGGTATTTTTTTCTGGCAAGGTTTGGCTTCACTTGTTGTCTTAGATGGAAAATTTATTGCAAACCAACACGAAGTAGAAACCTGATCGACTTTCTCTACTGGTGAAAGAATTCTACCCTAAAGGGAGTGGTCTTTTCCTGGATCTTTTTTCTTTTTCCATTACTCCATTTACAGGGCACGAGGCCTCACAAAATGAGGTAAATTGTATGCTATGGCCATCACTGTCACCAGGTCTCAACCCATTTGGACACTAATGGAAGATATTGACTAGAACTCTATACCACCATCATGAGGTTTTTCACCAGAAGAAGTTTCAGCAAAAGTCTTCTGGCAGCTCATGCTGGCCCAACACATTAATAATAATAAACACGCTTTATGTTGATTTTTTTTTCCTATAATTTGTCACCCATTTGTAATTTGTCCAACGATTGCCTTATGTATGTTTCCACAGGGAACAGACTGTTTGAGTTAATTCCCTTTTATATAGTGGCAAAACAATATTGACACACAGTCGGTATTTGACCAGGTGTTAGAATATAAAACATAAAACTTTATTAAATGCATCAAGACATTAGGTTATATCTGACTTTTAAGGTAATTAATTTTTAAAATGTTATTCTCTCTTGTTCAGATATAAAAATTAACATATTTTCAAACAGCCGCATTGTTGAGAATTTCACTCATACAGTCAGGAAAATATAATTACTTTATTATTCATCTAAATTTATATTGATTAAATTGAATAGATCTATCCATCTATAGTTATTGAGCATATAGAATTAAACTCTTGTTGACATATAGAAAATCTATATCTTGAGGAATTTTTTTTCTACTGTCATATATATATATATATATATGTATATAAATAAAACATTTAATTAAACTGAAAATCTTTTCAAACATTATGAAATGTGCCACAGTGATAAACAGACAATACAAACAAGTGTTAATCTAAAATCTGCCTTCCTGCATGTGACGAGTGCATGTGATGTGAGGTGTCACACGAGAAGGACATGCAGCAGATGAGGGAGTCACATGAGCGGTGGTGTAGGAACAACCCCGAGGCTCTCTTCCTTAAAAACATTATGAGGGGGAAAAAAAACATCGGCCACTCCTTTTTTTTTTTTCTTCATTTGACTCAGTGTGGCACAGACAAAACGGCCTGCTGAATGGCACATACTGGAGAAACCACTTTGGCTGTATTAGGCTCGGTTTCATCCCAGAGTTAACGACTTTTGTTTTAATGTTATAGCTGAGTATGCACAATTGTCACAACATGTATTGGCTTTATGACTTTGATTTCATACTGTGAGTGCATTTGTGCAAATGAAGGGGCCTATTATGTCCTAGTCATTATATTGCCTTGATATGTTATTATACCTTAGGGCATAACTGAGACCTATACATATTGCCCTATTTTTGTTATATGAACATTCACAGAAATAGATATGGCAATTATTAAGGGATGATGAGTCACAGACATGAACGGAAAGCTTTTTTTTTTCTTCACCCTCAAGTATGTAGCCCACATTCTGAACCTCTACTATTTTCTAAACCTCTTGTTTAAAGTGGCAAACTTCAAAAATCATACCCTATTAGTAATGTCTTCACAAGGCCTTTTTGGTATACACCTTGTAGCGTGTATGACATTGTCAATGATATATTTCTAATATATGGACAAGAACAATCATATCAAATCAATTAGAATGATCGGGCAATGACCTGCTGTCTGTCTGAGTACCCCCTCTGACCCCCCCTGACCCCCATCTCTCTGCTGCTGACAGTAGCGCTGCTGTTTATCCACTGTGTAAGCAAAGACTTCAGGCCACAAGCCTGTCCTTTTACTGGACATGATTTACAACTGCCAGTCTGTATGCAAGACTATTTCTGTTAATGATCTTATACTTATTATAGCCGATAAGCAAGTCTAAGCAATGTGTGCCCCTAAAAAAAAACTAAGGACAGTATGTTTTTGACTGTCACACAAAGGAAAATGTCGAATGATGTTTCTGAGCAGACAATAAATACAAAAAAAATATGCACATATCAGTTAAAAAATGTTATATTCATTAAAATGTAACAGGATTATAAAACAATATAAAGGACGGCTGCTTTAGGTTGAATAAAATAAAATTGTACTTTCTAGTTTATACACTGCAATTTCAGGACACAATCAACCAAGATACATTATTAACACTGCAATATTTAACATACTTTAAGCCAGGATGTCTCACACTCTCTCAATTGTTGATTGATTGATGATTGTGTGATGTAATATACTATATAAACAGCACTTTAACCACATTTGTTTAATAAAAAAAAAGAAGAAAAGTGGCTAGTTTCAAGTTGACATTATCTTTGGATTAGTTTCGGAATATGAAATGGACAACTTCCTACAAAAAATAAAAACACACATTAGTGTGTTTCAAATAACTATTTAATTCAAGTGCCCCTTTACCTTACTAGGTGCTAATAAATAAATAATAATTATAGCTCATTATAACTAACTGATAGTGATCTTTTCCATCATCATACACTTGTCTGGTTGTACATCACAGACCCCCTTGTAAGGAAGACAGCAGAATTAAAAATGACGTATTTAGGCGTAGAACACTTAACAATAGTTTTTTTTGTTTTTTTTTTGAGAAAGTAACAGTGAGGATTTTTCATAGAACTGCTACCTATTAAGGCCATCAGTCTGATATGCAAATCCTATGCAAACAGAGTGAATATGAAGCTCTCCCAGAGTGACAGCTGTCCTATTGAATCACACATACAGCCTGTTAGATAAGAATATCCGTCTTGGCACTGGCGAAAGCAAGGATACATTTATTTTAGTGGAAACGTCCAGACGCCAATACAGAAAAATACAGGAGCCCTAAAAAGGACAGGAAACTGTAATTTGCTGCCACAGTACAGTATGCTATTGCCACGCCATGCAAAGAGTTCCTTCAGCTGTACACTCACACAAATAGACATGCTGTGGTAAAATCTGGATTTTCCCCTCGACACACCACACACTCAACTGTTTCACATGTTTTGCTCCCAGCAGAATTTTTGTCCTTTTTCCTTGTGCCAAGCCTTTGTCCCTGTCCAGCTCTTAAACCTTCTGCCATTGCTGAGTAGAGGGTGAACCCCTCTGCAATCCCACGAAGAACACCTGATAGCGGTGTTTCCACATGATAAAAGCTCCTAACAAGCAGACGATTGCCTGTGCCAGATTCAGCACCATCTGCAGCAGGTAGTACAGCATGAGAGTGCTAGTGACGGCAGTGCAGTCTGTCACCCCAGTGTAGGCGAAGGTGCGTGCGATGGGGTCCTCTGGCTCCAAGGCGCAGATACAGTCCTGGCGTATCTCCCTGCATATGAAGCCATTGGTCAGGGAGTAGTGGTGGCCCTGAAAGGCGATGACTACAATGGAGATGACTAGTCCCACTGAACACAGGAGGAAGTACAAAAGCTGGAATTATACAAAAGAAAGACAAGAGCAAACATAGTAAGTGAAAGGTCTTGATTGGGTCATGGCATGAACTTTTTTGCATACTCTATGGCCAAAAGTACTGGAACTAAGGGACCCAAACCCATTCCAGCAGGAAAATGCAACATGCACAAAGCAAGATCCATAAAAAACATGATTGATCAGAAAGAACATGACATCAACCCAAGTGAACACTGACTTGTAACACTTTTACTTGAACTGGAAGTGAACACTGACTCCAACGAATTGGAACACGGACTTCATGTCAGGCCTCCTCACCCAACCCAAAAGACCATTCAAAATGTAATGGGATTTGTAACATGCGCATAAGAAAAACACCATGTCATCATACCGTAAGGTGAACGTTTACTGTACTTTTGGTCATATAGTGTGGCAGTAAATAAGGTATAATATATAAGAGGAGCCTTATAACAGGAATTTCTTCAACAAAGTTTCAAATCTTCAACTGTAAATGGACAACACCTTGACCTTATATCTTTCTAGACGAACAATAAAAACTATAAGGCGATACAAAAAAATATATATAAATAACCCCATGTGTGCATACATACCACATTCCTAGACAGAGTATGTTCTTTACTTGACCTTTATCTGAACACCACCTACATTAAGCACAATTATATTTTCTATAGATAGATGTACAGTTGCACCTTGGCTTCCTTACCTCATGCCTGTAAAACCAAGCAGTGTAATGGAGAGCTTTAAACTTTTAAAGTCTAGTAGGTGCAAATCTCAAAGTAGGTGCAAAAGCCCACACACATACAGTATATTAAAAAAGTGAACATAACTTTAATACATTAACAGCACAACATTATTAACACAAGGGAAGGTAACGTGCAGAACAGAAAATGGATTCACACCTACCTGTACTGCCGTTCCCTGACTGATGCTCTTCTTTCCCGGTTAAGCCTCAATGCTGTATTTTTTCTATTTTTAAACAATCTATGTATTTTTATCACCAAACCTTGCTTGATACTTTTTCAGAACTTCTGTTTAGGAATTGTTTTAATAGTCAAATGGTCTTCGTTATGCTGTTTGTTTAGTGTGTTTATACTGACATCACATGACATTTTAACTGCACAGTGCTTGACCTCATTCGACTATTTACACACTACAGCAACAGAAGTGAATACTAATGCAAACTGTATTTTTTTTACTGTATTACTTCCCCCCATTTCATTAAACTTCAACAATGAAGGCAATTTTGTGTACATTTATACTAAATACTTCCATTTCATTTTTCAGATTGTAACTTTACAGAATGTGTAAACATTCAAAAGGATTGCATACTTATGCAATGCACCATTTACTGTATATGAAGAGAAATATCAAGACTATGTAGTTCTTGACACATATGATACGTACAGTATGCTACTCATACACTACCAGTCAAAGGTATGGATACACCTCCTAATTCCATGGTCGTTCCTAAATTTTATTTCTTTCTATGTTGTGAAACAATACTGACGACATCCAAAATTTGCAATAATCTCCTTTGAACAGTTGATATTGAGATGCATCTGGTGCTTAAGATCTGTAAATCCTTCATAACGACTCTAATCTGAGATGCTGTTTGTTAATTGGTGATTTCTGAGGCTGGTAACTCTACATGAACTTCTTCTCTGCAGCAGAGGCAGGTTTTGGTCTTACTTTCCTGGGAACGTCATCATGAGAGCC
>JAOVVB010000037.1:27168416-27182257 GCA_028570985.1 Heterobranchus longifilis | reverse complement strand
TTTGGTCTTACTTTCCTGGGAACGTCATCATGAGAGCCAGTTTCATCATGGTGCTTGATGAAGGTTTTGCAAACGCACTTGACAATACCGTTCTTGCAAGAACTATTCCAAAGCAGCTGACCTTCGTGTCTTATACATAACAACTGACTGTTGCTGTTGTTGTTACTTAATTACTTGATGAAATATGTGTCATTTCATAGTTGTGAAATCGCCAGTATTGTTTTAGAATGTAAAACCAAAAACATTAATTTAGAAGGTGCGTCCAAACTTTTGACTGGTACATACCGTACGTGACAGTATTTCTATTATCAGTTTCTATTAAATTGTAATGACTTAATATGAAATGTGCTGATGTCTTTTAAATTAAATATATTTGAGCATAGTCATTAGACGGGTGTCCCAGTGCTGCTGTAATTCTGCCCTGCATACATTTCAGGTATCTACAGCCAATTATACAATCCATTGCTAATGTGCAAATGGAATAGCTGAGGTGTTCATAATTATACTTTCTCCCATCCTTTTCTTTCGGTTTTTTTCTCCTTTTTCCTCTCACCTTTATGATGAACTGTGTGTAGGTCCTCTCATCAGGCAGATAGGTGATGAAATAGAGCACAAAACCCAGCACAGATACAATGCACAACTGCAAAACAACACATAGATCATTGTGATTTCTATCGGCCACATTCATTTCAACAAAATACTTAATACTTAACCATTAGTTATCATGGGAAAAGCATAAAAAGCATGTGTGCCTAAAACCCAGGGGTTGAAAATGAGGTCATTGTGTCTCAAGTTATAAACAAATGCCAGTCTTCTTGATTTGACTAATCTTATTTCAGTCTGTTCATTTCTGTTCATTTCATTTCCCAGGCTGTCTGTGATTGTTGTAATTAGCATTATGCAACTCAGCACTTACTTGTCATCTGATAGTATAATCACTGATTTGTCAAATTGAACATCTTTTCGCCTTTCTGAGATAAGACACGGTTTCTCAGTCTTACTGGTGTCTTGTGACAAGCATGTGGTGTCCAATAGAATTGTTTTTCCCGGCTTCTTAAGCAGAGAAATCATGATGACCTCAGTGTTTTTCTTTAGCAGCAGTGGTCTCGTGAGTGGTGAACTTGGGATATCCAGAGACACTCTGATGTATGTGTGTGTGTGTGTGTGTGTGTGTGTGTGTCTTTGTGTGTATGTGTACATTTCACATGATATGTCAATAAAAGTTCTCGAGCATTGCTTATGGGTAACAGAAAACAACTATAAAATGGCTCTCCACTTTATATCTAAAAAAACAGCATGCAATAACTGGTATCAACAAAACACTGATTTCAAAATTATTGGCACCCTTACGCTTAACATATTGTGGCATCTGCCAGAGAATAACAGCAATGAGTCTATTTCTGTGGTCTATTCATCTTGGTTCAATTCTCTATGCAGGACATTTTAAGCTCTTTTATGTTTTCAGGCTTCTTCAATTCAGACCTCAGTAGGGTTCGAAAAACACAAAAACATGTTCTTCTTTAACCGTTTCTCTGTGTGGCATTCGAGTCAAACTGGGACTTCTGATTAGGCAGAATAACAGCACACAATTTATTTCTCTATACTGTATAAGCCCCTGCTACACTAATGCACTTATCCCAGTGTTTCATTGATGCTTGGATTTCATCAAAGTAGAAAGTTTTCTCAGTAGGACAGAGCCATGATCAGACTGTCTGCTGCACATCTGGAACGCTTGCCTCCCAGGAACTCCTTTAAAGGCTCACACATGTGGAAACGGCTTGGAGCGAGTTCAGGACTATACGTAGACGTGGCAATAAGTCTCAGCCGAGTTCTTTTAATATGCAAGTGGTTTTCGTAAATGATTGTTTGTACATTTCCCATACTCACAAGAACGACTAAAGTGGACTCTGTGCCACGCCGGCTGCAATTGTCATTCATGGACATACAGCCTTTTTTAAAACATTTGCACTATTCAAATGTTTTAATGCAGCTAAGAGTCTCTGTACGGTGCAGTCTACTGGAAACATCAATTAATTTTATGCTAATAAAATGCTGGATTTGATCCATTTATCCATTTTGCTTCGTTCATAAGAACTTTCATCACAAGTCCTGGGTTGACTTGAACTCCCCTCGTATGTTTGGCTTTTCATTATGTTAAGTGCTCTACCTGTGGACAAGTCTGAACCCTCTAGCAGAGACAAGGAGGTTTTTGCTTGAAATGATGCGATTAATCTTCGGGGAAAAAAAACCTGAACCACCTTCCATGAAACAGCCTAAAAATTTTTTTTTTTCATCAATAATCCCTATCTACATTATGTACATTATTCTGTCACCAAACATAATCATGGGGTCCATGACCAAAAAGTTAAATTTTAGTCTTATCTAACCAAAACACACCATGCTAGATGTAGTTCTAATTGAGTTTGGTGTTCAGTATCTGAGTTTTGTAAGATGCTTCAAGACAGTTTGTATCTTGCAATGCTTTCAAACAGCTAGTTATTGTGAAAGTGCATTTAAAAATGGACAATTACAACCATCAACTAACAATGCAATTTGAAAACTGTGACTGTTGCACACTTTTTTCTCTCCTTCACCTTTCTCCTCCTTGTGTGGGCGACAGAGTACTCATGGGTCAGGCTCTTTCAACATTTTCTAAAAAAAAAAGTCTCTATTTTTAAATCCATTTTCTGGTCAACAATTTTCTCTTTTTTGTGTTTCTTTTGTTTTTCATATGTGTGCAATCTCATATTTACACCTCAAGAAAAAGGGCAACAACTGAGGTTTTATGGGACTGGCAGAATCTAAATAATTACCTATGTGTTCCCAAGAATGACAGTTTGTTCACATTTGGTCAAATCATTCTTTATGGGTGTCAAAATATTTTTGAATATACTGTAAAATGGTAATAGTATTGTGACATTATAGATAGGTATTACCTTGAATTACTTATAATGCCACTATTACCAACTTTTCCATGCTGTCTGAAGAATATACAAAGAAATTGCACCCAAACTCAGGACTGTGAAGCTGTGAGGCAGCAATGCAACCCACTGTTATCTTTAAAAAATTCAATATTTTTCCTCAGCAGATGAAAGTAGTTTGGTTAAGTGTTTACACTATCAAAATAATGTGGATTTCCGAACACTGATCCCCTTTAGTCCAGGATGAAATAAATATTAAAACAGTAATTGGAGAAGGAAAACAACTGTTGCTAAGATCTATGCCTGAAAATCCTAAATCTGGTATAACCACAATGAACTAGATATCCCATGGCATTTATTTTGGGCATAGAAACGGATTTTAATAGTATCTCAGCAAAGCTTCTAATTCTGCTATGAATTATTAACATTTAAATAATATCGTACTGTAATGCTTAGACATGTAACACATGCAAACTGAGAGCGTTTAATGTACAATGAGTCTCTAGTACAGCTTCAGTTATGGCGGCATAGCTACTGGCACAGTAAGGTAGAGTTGAATGCTGGCCTCATGCAGGGCCCGGGCAGTGAGAAAGCATGCTGGGAGCTGAGGAAGAGGATGGTTAGATGCTTACAATGATTCCAGCCCAATGAGGTGTCTCCCTGGCCAGCAGAGAGGGGCTGATGGTGGTCATGAGAAAGGCCACCACCGTGATAGTGATGCCGAGGAGCAGCTGCAGCAGGGCGATGAGAAGCGGGAAGCGACAACCGCAACATGTATGGCGTCCCTCAGCGTCTGGGCCTCCTCGGTCAGCTTTGGCCTTCTTCTGCCCTCCACCAGACCCCACTGGACTCTTCTCTGACCCCATGCTTCCTTCTGTCTTCCTTCCTCACGTACAGTGACTTAGTCTTCCTTCAAACCTAGAACTTTCTTTTCTTCTCCCTTTCTCCTCTTTTTTGTCTCCTGTTTCTCTTCTTCTCTCCTTTCTCTAACTGGCCTTCTGCACTGTTTACCACCCCCTGCCCTCCTCTCTGAGCCAGCCCGCTAGGCTGCAGCTATTTGGAATCAAAGAGGGCTCTGAACTAATATGGAAAACATTTTGAACTGCCTGAGAGCCACATATAGAGCAGCAAGCAGTGGAGGAGAGGAAAAGGAGGGAGGGAGCAAGAGTAGAAAAGACTGAAAGGGGGACTTCAACACACGACTACAATAACAACAGCAGCAGACTGCCAGTCTCCCAGCAAACTGAGCCGGGAAACAGGATCTCACCGAGAATGAGGAAGAGTCATTGTGAGTTAATAATTAGCATTAACATCCCACATCACAGTCAAATGTGGGCGAATTCGGACTCCTGCCATGTGCACGCAGTTCACAACAGCCAAACTGTCACATGACACCAGTGGAGAAGTAATGTGACCTACAGGCATGTGAGAGGGGATACAGCTAATTCTTTATTAACCTTTCATGTTTATTATCATAATATGATGATATGTTATCTATGATGGGGGTTGAATAATATTTAAAACCCCAAAAACATGTTTTGTACAATCAATTCATAATCATATATCAGATGCATATGGTAATATCCTCCTTTTTTAAATAAACATGCATTATATTAATGTCATTTTAAGTCAAGTGGATATGTTATATTATGCAAATGTTATGTTTCCAAAAAAAGGCTACTTTTTTGATACACATACCTTGTTGATTCACTTTATAGGAGTCTAGTTATAAAGTACAGATTAACCTTATTAATTATGTTTCGTGTTTTAAAAGAATACCACTTTTTCATATCTTTACTGAGAATTAGATTGAGTTTCAAGATTTATGTATAGTATTCTTGAATGATGTGTGTAAAGCTTGTTTAAGTTTTATTGTAATATAACATGTTGACACAAAAAATCTAATTATTCATGTGAAAGTACAATTTAAAAGTTTTGTAATTCACAAACAAATATATGTTGCATTTTATTTGTGGAAATATTGAAGCCAAAAGAGCTTTGGCTTGTTGCTGGTTAACAATTTAAATATTGGTAATATAAATGTACGTTTACATTCAGGTTCTCATCCCAAACAACCTAAACATGAAATTGAGCGATTGTGAGTTATTATTATTATTATTATTATTATTATTATTATTATTATGTGTTAAGTTATTACTCATGCATTGTAAAATGGCTCTCTGGAAGTCCTGGGTTTTGAACTTACAAACCATACTATCACTCAAAGAACAAAACTTCACCCTGAACAACTTACTTATTTACTTGTAATCAATGTGTGACCTACAATGGTATCTGAGATTGATTGTGTAATCATTTTCTTCAGTTTATACTTTTTCCATTGACAGAAGTTGAGCTATTTTAGTGGATTTTTAATTACCTAAAATGCTGTTTAACTACTTGCTCAAACAGATAGGATACTAAAGCTCCAGCTTTCGTGCTATCATTATGCTGGACATGTCATAGATAGCTGACTAACCAGGCTGAGTTTCTGCCATCACTCACCGCAACTATATTGAATATATGCATTGCATTTTGGGAGGACGAGTTGAGCCTTTGCAGTCTCCTCCACTTCTAGGTTGGGTTATTCATATGATGCTGTCTGAGAGTGTAAGAGTAAGAAAAGGTTCTTACGTTTTTGCTTTTAGAAGTTTTAGAACAGAGAAATCTATTACATATTAATTATGTTTGAAATCATTTAAATTGTTTTACACCATTACAATGTTCCCCTTGAGGTGCCAGCACAGCACACATCCTTTAACTTTTTACAGGACTAGTAAAAAAGACTCCCCCAACAAATAATTAGCACCAGTTTCACTGAGCACATCATAAATATTTGAATGCAAACATATTTAATGTGTTCCAGGGAGACGTTTTCCTGCTTAACATTCTAAGCATTGTGTTGTGTAAAATGCTTTAATAAATATAATACTTAAATAAGTCAAATAAATGCATGCTAAATGTTTTCACACGGGGGCAAGTAAGGTTGCACCTGCACGAAACGAGCCTCCATTAGTGTGAGTGCACTACAGGATCATGGCGCACGTGTCAAAGCACGCAGCGCGAGATCCTTGAGTGCGCGCGCGCCTCACCTTAATCGCGAGGCTGTTCACGCGATCTGTTTTTTTTTTTTTTTTTTATCGATCACGAAAGGTGCGAATTATCTTCAGGACCGTGTGAGTTTAGTACTGAAGTTGAGACCCCTCCTTCTCAGATCTGAGCTGTCTGTTTATGAATAGCCATCACGGTGTCGTCATCCGTGTGTCAGACAGCTGTCTCTGATTGGCTGCACGGGCTGGAGACGGCTTTCTGCGGCGGCGTGGGGTCTCGAGAGGTCTCTAATTAGCGCGCAGACTTTACGAGCGGGTGCCGTTTACACGTGAGCTCCGAAGCGGTTCCGGGCGGTGGCGCGCGCACGCATGCTCTGTTTCCTTCCGCGCATAGTGGCTGCTCGCGCTGAGCTCGGCGTCATTCTCAAGCTACCTGAAATAACGCACGGCGCGCTCTCTCGCTCTGTCTCTCTCTCCCTCTCTATCTCTCTCCTAGCACTTTCTATCCGTCGGCTCGGAATTACTCTCGCACCGAAAAAGCCAAGGAAGCGGATGAGAGAAGGCGAAAAGTTATGGATGAAAGAATATCACGCGTGCCGGACAGAGCGTTCCTCGATCACGCAGACTTCCTCGGGTAATTCTGTTTTTTTTTTTCCAATGGCAAAACACAATTTTCAGTTGCATGATTGTCACATTAATGGATTTGCTTCCTAAGACCTGGGACTTTGCCTCTTTCAGGGTCGATTATTCGTCTCTCTATATGTGCAAGTCAAAAAGAGGTATGAAGCGAGAGGAGGGAAAGGTAAGTGCAGATCCGAGCCCTTGTTAAACACACAGGTGTAGACCGTCACTTATATTTGCATAACGTATGTTTATTATTTGTTTTTACAAACTATGTCGATGAATGGACAGATGCAGAACTTTCTGTTCCCTTTTGTGTATTACTTCAAGCAGGACGCGTATAAGTTGCCACACAGACTCATAGAGAAGAAGAGGAGAGACCGGATTAATGAATGCATCGGACAATTGAAAGACTTATTACCAGAACACCTTAAGTTAACGGTATAAACGCACATTTTTTTGGGTTGGTTACCTTGATGATAATGTTTACTTTATGAAACACACGTTTTATTATGTTCAAATGAATTGCAATGGCTGTGTGTGTGTGTGTGTGTGTGTGTGTGTGTAGACCCTGGGGCACTTAGAAAAGGCGGTTGTGTTGGAGTTAACTCTAAAACACCTGAACGCGTTGACGGCTGTCACTGAGCAGCAGCACCAAAAGATCCTGGCACTGCAGAACGGTAAATCACATCCCAAATCCCCCGATGAAGCCAATCTAGATGAGCAAAAAAAACAAAAACAAAAAACAATTCTATGAATACATAAATAAAATGCAAAGCATGTTTTAGGAAAGTGTGTTCTCATGGGCATGCGTCTAAGTCGTTTTCCTTTGTGTCTGATCAGGAGACCGCTCTCTGAAGTCCACCATCCGAGCAGACTTGGACGCTTTCCACTCGGGATTTCAAGCGTGCGCTAAAGAGGTCCTGAAATACCTGGGCACGGTGGAGAAGTGGACCAGCTGTGAGCAGAGGTGCACGCAGCTCATCGAGCACTTGCACAAAGTTTTGGCGCGACTCGTGCAGCCGCAGTTAGGCGCGCAGGACAGGGACAGGGACGGCCAGGCCAACTGCGTTCCGGTCATCCAGAGGACTCAGAATCCCGAGGCCAACGAGAACGACACGGACACCGACAGCGGATACGGGGGAGAAACTGAGAAAAACGACGCTAGAGCTGAGAAAGCATGCGACGCTGTCAGGGTTAAAATAAAGCAGGAGTTTGGGGACGAACGCGCGGCTAAGAAGCCCAGAATGAGCTGGAGTGAGAAGGGCGGGACAGGAGGCGCGGAGCCGCCGAACTTAGCGTTCATGAACTCGCTGATGGGAATGGCTGGAGTGGGCCAACAGACGCCGTTCTGCGTGCCGTTTTACTTCATAAACCCGTCGGCAGCTGGCTCCTACATGCCTTTTTTTGACAAGAGCAGTCTGGAGAAGTTAGTGTACCCGGCGCTAAACGGGCCTTTCCCCTGGCTCTACCCCGGCCTCACCGCGCACACGTCGGCCGCAGCGGCTGCTGCAGCTGCTGCTTTCCCCGGAGCATCTCTGGAGAAAAGCCTTGGGTTCGGGTCCGTTTCAAATGAAAAAGACTGCCCTTCCCCACCGAACGAGGCCAAACAATCCAGCAGGGTAGGTGCATTATCTCCTACCGACGAGGAGCAGAACTCAGAGCCTGATCTTACCGAGGATCAGACCCCAATGAACGAACCCAGCACTACAGGCTGATCCAGTCTAAAGGAACACTTCACTTTTCGCGCTCTCATGTTGGCTTGTGACATTCTGTGTTTATCTATCCCTTAATTTAATAATCATCGAGTACTCTGTGGCCTGTAGTATTTCTATGGATTTATTGATAAAAGCAGTTATTTGTTATTCCTTATTATATTTTGAATTTTTTTTTTTTTCAACTGAAAGTGTGTGCAAAACAGGGTTTTGAAATGGTCTTTCTGTAGTGATATTGTAATGGGGGACATTGAAACAAAACCTAGTGCCTTTTGCACTGAATTCTGACACTGGAATGGGAATCGACACTTACTGACAACAGCATACAGTCTGTTTTTATTAGGTACAACAGAGTTACATGAAAAAAAGACAATTTGCTCTTATTTGTTGAGGAAACATAGTATATGTGCAATACTGTCTAACTGATCGCTGAGTTCTAACCTACTGCACCTCTTGTCATTGATTTGGATTCATATTGGCATCTTGGATGTATTGTATGACAGTGACCTCAAGCAAGTTGAAACGACTGATGCAGTACTTTTAGGAACAACTTTATTTTTGGTAGAATTTAGCCTACAGGATTTGCCACTGATAGTGAGATTCTTATTTCACGGATTAATCTTCAGTGCTTGAAAGCGTTACTTAAATACCTCAAGATACTTTTGCTTTGAGAGCCAGATTCATTCCTACAGATGCTCCTCTGGTAGGGGCAGTGCAGTGAGCTGAATAATCTTTGTTAGGATGAAAGTAGTCTTCATTTCTAGTCAGACAGAACTTGTGAGTAGCCTTGTACGTCATTTGACTTATTGTTATGAAAGTTCTATCTCTGTCCCTAATAACTCGACTTGTGGTGTGTGAAATTACACTTTGGATATTTTGGCCTACCATGGGCTTATCATTCATAGGCAATCTCTCAAACTATTTGCGATATTTCAACATTGTGACACCATCTAGAATAATTGACTGCTTTGGGACAATTTTCTAGACAGTTTGACTTAGGGAATCACAATTTCCATGGGGATTTTTGGATGAAAGTCCCTTTGAGTCTAGCACATAAATCTGGAACGGTTCATGTGGCCCCTGTGATAAAACATCTCAGTATGTGGAGAGCTGCTGTATATGACATGCATCTCCAGATACATTAGCACTTTGTGGAACTTTGATATTGAATGTAATCTGTTTTCTGTTGATATGAACGTTTGTAAATATTCTGATAAAAGTAGATCCGCGAGGTAAAGTGCACTTGTTAAAGCCTTCTTTATTCCTCTAAAACTCTTCTCACACATTATTTATAATCCATTGCCCTTTGTATTCTGCCTGTAATTTATATATATATATATACAGTATATATTTTCTTAAAGAGATCCTCATGATTAAAAAGGCAAGTCTAAATGTATAAATACTGAAAAAACTATAATAGCTTACTGTATAGTTACAAAACATTCAGTTCTTCTGAATTCTTCTGAAAGCTCTATTATACAGCAAATGCTTCTGCAAATCTTAAAATCTTAAATAACCTTAAAAAGCATATAGAAATTGAGTAGTAGTGTCTGGCTCAGAGATTAGGATAAAGACATTTTTGTCCAAGTTAGTACTGCCATTAAAGCCTAAAATTTTGTAGTAACTTTAGTTAAAGTCCCAATCAAGAATCACTGCACTGATCCATATGCTATTATTCCAACTTAAGCTTTTGAATACCTAAAGTCAAACATACACTGTGCATATACCATGCTGTCTGTTTAATTTATTTCAGAGCTGATTAGTGGCATAACATCTGAAGTGATTGGGGAACTTGTGGAACATGTGCAATGCATGGTTTACTGCACATAATCAGTGCAGAATAACACTGGAATCCCTGGAAGAGAGTATAAAAGAATGAGGAATTTTAAATTGGCTGCAACTAATACCTTTCCAGTTGGCGTGAGCGTATATATATTTAAGCAAAATTTGCTATTTACTTTTGCATTGAAAACATTTTATAGGCCCCTTATAGCCTTTTTGCCTCAACTGTCTTTTGCCTATGTAGTGGCATGTATATGTAAATAGTTTGTGAATACACAAAAATGTCCAATGTTTATGTTGTAGAAGAAATCTTTGGATTTTATAAAGGATAAACCTAAGCAAATGTTGCACATTTCGCTAATGCTTTACACTACTGCTGTTATAAATTATTGCTTACAGTTGTCAAATAAATATTAGCTCAAAAACTAACCAGTGCTCTTTCTATTGATGGATTGTTTCTACACACCACCAGCGGACACCTTTTCATTTGATCCCTTTCACATTACATTGTACCTTATCATCCTTCAGGCTGGTGGTAAGTACTCTCAGTCCTGGGAAAGTGCTACCCTGCGAAGTTAAACGATTTCCCTAATTCTTAAACACCTGATCCAATTTGTGAAGGCCATGACCATCAGCTGATGTGCTCATCACGGGTTAGCCATAGGGACAAAACAAATGTACAGAGAAGTGATTCCGGAGGCCTTTGCTGTAAAAAACAAAACAAAGAACACTAGCAAGTTAACAAGTTAAAATATCTTGAATATGGGCTATGTTTTGTACTATGAAATTATTACAAATATAAGATGATTCAACCTGTTTAAAATGTTTTTTTACTGCTTTTAATTTCATGCTTAACATGTTTTATTCAGTTAAATTCTTTTCTAAAAATGTTCAACATTAGAAAAATATCTACCAATACATGACTACTTTTTTTCTGTGATCTTATACAAGAAATAAGTTCATTTGGCGATATTTGATTATTATTGATATATTTGATTATTTTTTACTTGTTAAGATGGCAATTTATGTGGGTTTGAGAATCTGTACCTAAAGGATTATTTAAGAGTTGATGGCTTCATAACAGATTTTTAATGATGATTACCTAATGAGGGTGCCGATGCTTCTGAAATGTTATATATTCATTATTTGATTTAAAAACAGTGCAATATTAACCAATGGGCAACTCTGAACAGCATAAAGCATTTATTGAAAATGGATGGATGGATGGATGAATGTAACAACCACAGCCCATGTGACCCGTGTGCTCTGGTAATACAAGCCAACACATTCCATATTGTATCTTTATTAGTGATAACTTTCCTGCTAGCTTGATATGTCTATTTCTGTACAAATCAGGTGACTTGAAAGTCATTGAGCTGGAATGTACAGTAAGCCAGGGCTTAGGTCCAATCACATGACATGAAGTGGAAAAAGGATTGCTCACTTTTCACTCCAGTGGCAAAGCACCACACAGAATTTAAAGGTGATTTTCAGTTTACAGCAGCCTTATATAAACCGTACAAGTGGATCACATTGGCCAAATTTCAGCATACACATGGAGGCTTTATTTCTCTCAAAAGAAATCTCCTAAATTTGAAACCCTGTCTTGGATAATCATTCAAAGCATCTTAGTAGAAAGCTGGCTTTGTTATTTTAATCTGCTTTTGCAGATTATTCCCAAAATGCCTGGTTTAGCAGTTAAACACTATTCATTGTAACACAACAAATATCCAGTGTAAATCCCCTTATAGATACAGAAACACTATAAATACAATTTCTCTGTTCTTCGGTATTCCAACCCTGCTTGGCTGCTTGCAGTGTGCAAGGTGTGATGAATTATGTCATTTATTCCAATTCACTTGTCACAAATTGTTGAGTAGTAAATTTAAGCTGCAAAGCCTATGCAGCTGTATTTGCTATATCACCGTTTGAAAGTTGGGAGAGAATTAAATTTAGAAGCTAGTATAAAATATGGGGTGTCAAACGTAATACCAAATCTATCGATAATCAGTCTATAGAGATCAGTAAATAAAAATAGCTATGGGACTAGCTATTTCAAGTCCTGCTTAATGTTAGCGCAAATATGGTTTTGTAGCTGTGACAGATTTGGCTGGCAGGATGCCTTTAGATGACCTTTAAGGCATCAGGCATCAAGTTTTATTAACATTTAATGTAACTGGTAGCTTTTAGAAACTTGAAATCCTGTTTATTAGGTAAGGAATACAATACTGTAATAGGAAAATAATGAACAAAATGTGTGATGCAGGCAGACATGAAGCAGAGTTACTGTTAACACCGCAAGGTTGATTGTTTTTCAGTGACAAGGGTTTTCACAACTTTTCACTTGCTTATAGTTACATTTCAAGCTGGTTCCTGTTATCACTTACATCATAAAAGCTATAAACACTACTAGCTCCCTCTCCAGCCTCTCTTTTATCCTATTTCTGTTGAATTTAATAAGACAAAAAAGCAGCCTGTTTTGTTGCTGAGTAACTGGAAAGTCCTCTGTCCTAAAGACTTCCCTGTGTCTGGAAACCTAAAGATACAGCTTAACCAGTGACTTATTCAAAGTGTGAAGGTGGTTGCTAATAAATGTCTCAAAATTGAATGAAATGTCTCATTCGGTCTATCAAATGTTAAGTATTTTAAATAGTTTCATGCGGACTGTCCACTACAAAAGATGGCGTGTAAGGTGACTATAGAATTGGTAATGTTATACAGCGCTTCAATATTAAGCTGTGATTTGACATGAAGCCAGAACTACTGTCGAGGCATTCTGAGATAGGACATTCATCAACAATTTCTGAGCATCAAAAATAGAGCATTCAGTTGCACTGTTGTATAAATGTGTCACTGTGAACAGGTGTATTTTCTCTAAGAAAGTGCACTGTTCTTTAAAGCAATTCAGTCTGAGCAAAAACATGCAGACATCTTTAAACATTTTGTGCTCTCCTTTTACCATTCTGATGTTATGCTTCTGTAATATGTCTTAGTTGGTTAGTGCAGAATAGGTAAAAATAGATCTATGTTTAATTAAGTATTTTTTTTTATTTACCTAAGAACAGAAAATAAAGTCAAACGAGACAAACTAAATACTAAACTAAATAGTCCATTTTCACCTCATTACCTAGAGCACAATCCCACCTAGTGGTTAGACAGAAGAAGCACAAAAGTTTACAGTATAGCTAAAGCCAAAGGCCCACCAGAGAGGGTGCTCTTGGTTCATAGTTCATTCTCAATCACTTTTCATAAACTTCTTGGCAGTTACATACAGTTCCAGGTTAAGAGGTTCTTTTAATTTTTAAATTTAACATTAGAATGAAGAAAAAGTGTTTTCAGTGACTTTGATCATGTGCCAAAAGGGATGGTTTGGCACAATAAAAAAAAAACAACTAATAATCTTCTGGAATTTGTATACACAAAATAGTGTGAAAAACACAATAGAGAATAAAATGACAGTTCTGTTAGTTGAAATAACTTGTTAATGTGAGAGGTCAAAGATAATTTGGCAAATTTGTTCGAGCTACTAGGAAGACTACAGGATGTCCCAAATTTTTTTTACATAATTTGAAATGTGAATATCTAAGTAACTACATGTCCTAGGCAAACGCAATTAAATAGGCTTCATGTTGAAAAATAAAAGACTTATTTATCAAATTTCCAACAACATATTCAAACATTTTACACAGCTTCACAAATGTTTAATATGCGCATGACATGTCAAGTCGGTTGTCCAGCTCCTGCTAAACATGCTG
>JAOVVB010000037.1:27136560-27158791 GCA_028570985.1 Heterobranchus longifilis | reverse complement strand
GATTCATGTTTGTGGCTGTAATGTGACAAAATGTGGAAAAGTTCAAGGGGGCTGAAATACTTTTGCAAGCCACTGTATGTAGCCTTTTAAAAAAAATCTTTTTCCTTCTTTTACTCTTTCATTATCAGGGCTTGGTTTCCACAAATCTCTTCCACCTAAAACCATTTCAGTATGTTCAGGAAACTCAGTCATGTTTTGAGCCCCTTCAAAATCTGCTACATTATAAAGAGAAAAGTTAGCTGGTTTAAAACATGAGTCTATTTTTCCCCAGCATGACCATTGGCAGTCAGCTGACTCTTTGTAAGGGAGGTTGTGAGGCCATTGTGGACACTGGCACGTCTCTGATCACTGGACCTGCCGCTGAGGTCAAGGCTCTCCAAAAGGCCATTGGAGCCATTCCCCTGATCCAGGGAGAGGTAAACCATCAGTGATATTAGAACTTTAGACAAATTACGGAGTTTGGAGTCTTGTATGACAATAGCAAACTCCTTGCATGCTTTTCAATGCCCATGCTAATTGTTTGGTAAAACTTGGAGATTGTTTAAATGTTTCTAAATTTGTGCAAGTATTTCAAACTAGCCTGGCCCTTTTCTAGAAATGTTGCCAACTCTTAATTTGGTTCTTTTTTATAGTACATGGTGGACTGCAGTAAGGTGCCTTCCCTTCCCACTATTTCTTTTAATTTGGGTGGCCAGACCTACACACTGACAGGAGAACAGTACATTCTCAAGGTTGGTCACATGTGAACGCTCTGTTACATAATTTTGTTGTAAGCTGTGTCAAATTGTTGTTTGTCATTGTTAAGAACTTGTATATACATTTAATCACCCCCTCCTCCTCCCAACCCCCCCAATCAAAGCATGTTCACTTTGAGCCACTGCAGTATGATTCATGTGGTTTTATCCAATATCAGGCCACATAGTCAATTTTCCTGTGTGTGTTTTACAGGAGAGCCAGGGAGGTAAGCAAATCTGTCTGAGTGGCTTTATGGCTCTGGATATTCCTCCTCCGTCTGGGCCCCTGTGGATTCTGGGCGATGTTTTTATTGGGCAGTACTATACCATGTTTGACCGTGATAACAACAGAGTGGGCTTTGCTAAGGCCATTTAAGCCCAGCATAATATAGAGTCTTGTCTTTTTTAAAGTAGCAAAAAAAAAAAAATAAGAATGGAAATGGGTACAGGAAAAAACTCTAAATTCTCCACTATAATCGTATCAGCTGCTATTGTAATACCTGCTTAGCGATATGATAGTATTGTGTTTGCACTGTGCTTCTTTAGCTCCCTAATACTCCGTTTCAGTGAGCTTGAGAAGTTTAATAAATCAGGGAAAGACACAGAAGAACTACACATGCAAGCAATGTAGTAATGATCGTTATGGTTTTAATTAGCAGTAGTTATGAAAGGATGTATATGTTTTAATACATTTTAACAGGTTTCATGTCTGATTTTATTTAGCTATAGGTCTTTTTTGGAAATACCTCTGAGTAAAATTGGATAAATATTTTAGGTTGATAAGCATCGTGTTCTGTCATGTTTCATTACCTGGTCATCTATAAAATTTAGTTTCTTTATGTGGCTTTAAGGAAAAGCTTTGTCTGCTGTGATTAAACATTGTGACCAGATTGTTACACAATTACACTGGTTATTATGGTAATTTATACTTTCTTTAAAAAAAACAAAAAAACAACCTGTTTAAACAATAAAACATAAGGACTGTACAAATAAAACAGGAACTCGTTTTGATGTTTTCTTATTTTTATTGTAATGTTGGAAAAAAATGGTCAAAGCTTTGTAAAGGAAATACTATTTACAGTCACTCTATGGCTATTTAATCAAATAGCCATATAATGACATTACATGAACATTGAGATAGCGTTTAGGGTTTTGGTCATTTTTACCAAAAACATGTTTTAATATCCAAACTATCATGAGATAAATATGATATATTTACAGATAACTTTAAATTTACATCAGCCGCAATTTATAAACAAATGATTAGGCACACATTATTTGAACAATCATTTGAGGTTTGTTGTTCATATGGTGGACATTATAACAATTTTACCAAATAAATTTAATATTGCATGTTTTATTTCACATTTTATGCTCATAGTACATTCTAAGTGCTTCTGAAGCTGCTAAGCTGTTTCTAATCTTGTGATGGACAGTTACTGTCCTTACTTCAGGCATCATAGTATTTACATAATAAAACCCAGAGGTTATCTCATGTGATCAGAGAGGAGACAGGAAAAGAAATGGAGTGCAGTGTGGAGGGCTTTGTGTATGTCTATAATATCTATAGATGAAATGCTGCTTTTCTTTTTTTTCCTTTTTTTAATGACAAAATAAAAGATGGGTAGTGGAATTAAATTAAAAGGTATAGCAGAAGATGAAATGTTAGTGATGTGCAGATGCTTTGAAATGGCAATTAAACATTTATTCATGTAAGCCTTGACCTTGAGTCTTCATAAATCAGACTCTGGCATATCTGGCATGTCAGCCATGAGATACCCGATGCTGAAGTGGCCATTGGCGGCGGGCTCTGCCTGACCTGTTGTGTTGCTCTGTTTACGGTATGTATTACTAGGTGGCATTGGTGAAGGAGCCTCGCTTGGTGCTTTTCCTTTGAGGAGACTGGCGTCATCTCCGTCGTCCTCTTGCCTTGTTCTGTGAACACTCTCTTTAATGATCCGTCCCTTTTTGTAAGACGTGGATGATGATGCACTGTTGTCCTTCCTGTCAATTAAGTTGCAACATCTCAATACCAACACCACAGGGACAGGCAAAAATGCAGCGATCACTAATGTGATGCAGACAGCCAGGCCCCATGGAGGATAGCTGAGGGCTTGGTCCTGAGCCTGAAACACAAACGGATAACAACTACATTATTTAAAAGCAACTTTAATCTGGAGTTATTTCTCATCCATTTAGCATTGTTGTATAGCAGGGATCATCAACTCCATTCCTGGGGGGACTGGTGTCCAACTCAATTTGCTGATTCTTCTGCTCAAACATAGCTGATTGAATGTATTACAAGCTGTGCAGGACACTTGCCCGTCAGGACTGGAGTTGAAGATCCCTAAAGGAGACATATCCTCAAACACTTAAAAAAAAATAATTCTTAAAGGACCAACCAGCTCCTGGATCCAGGCTCTGTAGGTAGGAGGGCTCATGCCCAGCTGGATGGCACTAGCAATCAGCAGGGCAAGGAGCAGCAGAGGAGTAACATACTTCCACATATAGTAATAATAACGGAATGGAGTGAAGCCCAACATGTCCTTCAGATCCTCAAAAAACCTAGAAAGAGATAGACACAACCCAATTTGTCAGTTGAAAACTGAGTTATTTTGGCATCATCGGCTTGAATAGAGGATTAAATGAAAATAAATAGATAAATAACAATAAAACAATTACTTGTACTAGAACATCGGCTTTATTTCTTATGACACATGTTGACACAATGCTGTGTTTCCAGACTTTTGCAATAGGATGTTGCAAATAGTGTGAAAACTGTTTCCTCAATTGTGTTTGTTTTACTTTGACTAGATGTAGAAATGGTCATCATTAACTCACGAAAACAGTTAACAGTTCTTCTCTGTATAGTGAGCATTCAGTAATGGATATGATGGCACACATCAACTGGAATGTTAATCAACAAAGGACACACAAAGAGAAAAACGCAAATTTTTACTTGCATGCAACATACTTTTCGGTGCCATAGACCCAGGCTACAGCCATGTTCTCCAGGAAGACTACGATGAGCAGGGGCAGCGTGGCAGAGTAGTCATCAAACATGGACACAAAGTAGTTGCCTGATCGCTGGACAAAGATTAAACCAAAACAGAACGCCAGCAAACAGCAGCCGACTATGAGAAAGCCAGGGGAAGAAGGTGTGAATGACCGTCCTTACTACACCATGAAATGTGCACATGTATGCCATACTGCGGTGTGTGGATGCTGTGTTTGACTCTGACCTGTCAGGTATTCCTTTCGCACTTTAAAAGTGTCCACCAGTGGTGTAATGATACCCTCGATTGTGCCAAACATGCTGCCCAACCCCAGGTTCACCAACATGAGGAAGAACATGACTGACCAGAAAGGAGAAGCAGGGAAGTGGGTCATGGCCTCAGTGAAGGCAATGAAGGCGAGACCTGTGCCCTGCACCGCCTGAAAGAAAAGCAGCATGACCATTAACCAACTGCTTCATATCATATTATAGCATTAATGGTATAACTTTGGCTAAATGAACTGTAGGGAACAAACTTTAAATAGTTCTTTAAACATGCAGTGAAAAGCAACTTTTGTTTTTCAGGCAAAAAACAATCACGTTTATGCTTAGGCGAGCCTACGGCCTGCTAACCAGTTAATTTATTTCATTTATTATCAATGTCTCAAAAATACATGTAACTTAATAACGATGCAAAAAGCTACAGTCAACAAAAAAAGCCACAATTGTTACTCAGAAAAGAATATTTTGGAATGTAAAGAAAAATACTAAATACAACTACAACGAAAAACTAAGCTGGAGTTCCTGTCTAGCAAAAAGGTGAAAAAATGTAGTGATTGTAGTTTCTTTTTTGGGTGTCAACAGGAAATTCACGGATCAGCTTACTGTAGCAGACACCAACCACGCTATTTTCCACTGGTCCAAGTCATCAGTTTTTAAAATCTTATAGTCTGTCCAAATGTGTGCTGCTGTTTAGTCCTGAGCAGAATGCATTATAACACTCACCCCGTCATTCACTCACCCTGATTAACTACCGAATAAACAAAGCTGCGACTGTTAAAATCACATGCTCACTAACTTTCTTAAATTAAGGAAAGCTGAAGATTGTTTAATTGCATAATTTTCCTACCATACCTTTCAAAGCTCTCTGTGTCAGTTTTTTTTTTCCATTAGTTCCTAATGGCCTTTATACCATTAAACCTTGTACTTACAGTAAACTGCTTGAAAGTGTGAGGAATAGCTTCAATTTACAATAAAAATTATATCAAGTGAAATTCTGTTTAATGTAGTCAAATCTAGTCTTTCTTATAGGATTATAATAAACTAACTATAAGATTATTAAACCTATTTGTAGACGTTACATTGTTACTTATTTGTACTAACATACAGCTTATCTCGTTCAACTGGCAGATATATTTGCCCATTTAAAATGTTTATTTCTAGAAAGGAGCTAAATTATGTGTCAGTAGAATAATAGTTAATGCTTTACATTTAGTACAGAAAATAGAAATAGGTTTAATACTCTTAGTAAGGTTTATAGAAATATGTTTAATAAATTATTATATTAATATTTTATGTCATAATAATAATTCATAGTATACATTTAATATGTTTATAGTAATACAATAGGTTTATAGTAATAATATTTTATTAATGGGGAACTATATTACTAATAATATGAAATAATATATACATTCACCAGATTTATGGATAAATTGTAATTTTTTGCAGTGGGGCATTAATAGGAAAGCAGCATTAAAAAAACCCCACTGAATTCTGATTAGCAAATTAACCGTAAAACAAAAAAAAAACATGTAAAACTTTCATTAAGACAAATAAGAGAGCATGCAAAGCTTTGCACTTTGATGTAAAAAAAAAAAAAACAAAACAACGACAACAACAGCTGATTTATTTGGACTAAGGTGAGACTGTTGTAAGAGTTTAAAGTAAAGATAAACCCTTTAGTGTTGTTTCTGTTCGGGTTGGCATCCAAGGCTCTGATGCTTTGATCCTGTTTCAGTTTTCTGTCCTTCTACTGTATCTATAAAATAAAGCTGATAGGACTAATGACTTAATGTGTTGAGTATGCAGGCTTGCAGCTTTAATTTAAATCAGTCGATTTGGGTTACAGAATTGATTTTCAGACTTTTGTATGCAGATATTGGATTGTGGGGGGGTGGCACTGAACAGAGAACCTCAGTGTGGTTGGGTTTGTCTAGAGCTGAATCCCTGCTAGAATTTGCACAAGCCACCATCCTTGCTATTATCCATAAAATATAACATTTGTTAATTATATCTATTTTGCTACTGTAGCTTCATACCTGCTTTATTTAAACCCTTTTTTAAAAAAAAAATAAAACTTTCATAAATCTTAAATAACCTAAGATTATCAAATTAAGTTGACTGCAATACCTTTAAAATTGTGAAGTATATGAGGCAGTTCTAGGAGCATGCAAATAAATTGAATCTAGTTTTTATTAATTAATTTACAAAGAAAGTAACCATAATAAACAGGATATGGAATGATGCAGAAAAAACTGTATATGTTCACTATATTTTTGGTCCAACGAATGACTGAATTACAGCATGTTTTTCAGTGTAGACATTCTGAGTCTTACCTTGTTGAGCTCCTCATTGATATCACAGTTGTCCAGGCCCAGGCGAGGGTAATCGTCCTCCAGGACGCCACGGATGATGCTGGTCATCTGCTGGTAGTCTTCCGTGCTCACATAACTTAAGTTGATGTGATGCGGTATTAAGTTAGCACTTACCTCGTTGCCCAGGTATCCGACAATCTTTTTAGTGTTTCTGGGATTTAATAAAACACAGCAGATGTTGTTGGGTTTTTTAGGTCATAATCTTATTGACACTCTTGTGGAGACATTGCTAAACTGAAGAATATGTATTTGAAAGATTTAAAGTACTGTACATCACATGATATTGGATTGAATGTAGGTTGTAAAGCATCCGCTTCATGTAATGTTAAATCGATTCGACCTACACAAGGTGAGCAACACCCGTGGCCATGTATTACTCTGTGCGATTGTGGACTCACATTTCAACACACTTGTTATTCATGATGCTAGCTTTAAAGCCGAGCACGGCGAACACCACCAGTGTGGCCAGCACAGACGTGAAGAAGTTGATGAAGGAGACGAGAACGGCGTCAAAGTGGCAGTTGTTGTTGCGCTTGTTGTAACTGGAGAAGGCAATGACGCCACCGAAACCCAGGCCGAGAGCGAAGAACACCTGTGTAGCAGCTTCACGCCACACTTGAGGTTCCAGCATGATTTCCAACTGACAAACACAAGCACAATTATTTTAGTCTCATCCACACTAGTCTTAGCCCTCTGCTGTATCAGATAACACACAATGGAAAACTGATCTGATATAAAATGACACACTGTACTCTTTTGGTTTGGCATTGCCAACTAACACTAATAGACTACTGCAATGTATTTTTATGTACTTTATCTGTAGTCTATGTATGATTATTAGAAACACAAGGTTTGCCATGTTTCCCTGTACTGACAAAAACTCATGTATGGTAAACATTTAGGGGAAGTTCTAAAGGCATTCTAAATCCATATCATTCTGTGGGTCTGATGGGATGTAGGTTACATGGAACTTCTGTAATAATACTGTCTGTAAAATAGTACTGACCAGTATGTCAGTATTCTTACTTTATTGCTCCAATGCAGTTGTTTGAAACTAACCTAACAAGGTTTCTAGTTAGATTAACTGTTGTTGAACATCAAGTAAAGTTATTTTTTGTAAGTTCTTTTTTGGCAACAGAAAAATTGCTTTTCTGCACCACTTGGGAGCGCTGTTATTACACATGTCATAGCAATGATAGCATGGTTTGCTTATCATCTGTGGAATTGTCAAAAGGTGTTTCAGGACTTATTTTTGGTAGAAGCTGGGTCATTTCACCGTGTCTCACACAAGTTTCTACAGTTCAAATAAGGACATCATCCGAAGACATGCCAAATTATATTTTCAGAAATGAAACTTCTGCCAGGAGACACGGTGGTATAGTGTGTGCATGGAGTTTGCATGTTCCCTGTGCTTGGTGGGTTTCCTCCGGGTACTCCGGTTTCCTCCCACAGTCCAAAGACATGTAGATTAGGGTAATTGGCGTTCCCAAATTGCCTGTAGTGTGTGAGTGTATGTGTGTGTGCCCTGCGATGGATTGGCACCCTGTCCAGGGTGTACCCAGCCTCGTGCCCTAAGCCTCCTGGAATAGGCTCCAGGTCCCCGCGACCCTGAGTACAGGATAAAACAGTATAGTACAGTATATGAGTGAGTGAGTGAGTGCCACAACCTTTATCCCAACATTTTGCTAGCTCTTCAAATGAAGATAAATGGCAGAAGCGACATATTTTAACCAAAGCAGTTCTAATGTGGGTGTAATAAATTAATGTGACCTAGCTAGTCAGCTGTCTTACAAGTATGTGCTATTAAATAATCATGGCTTCTTTAGGATCTAATTTCACTAGTGAAGCAAAATTACAGAATTTTGTTCTATTGTATTTAAAATGTTATTTAAAAGGTATAAAATACTCCAGGATACATTCCACCACCCTCTCATTAATTCATTTCCGATTAGTGCATGCTTAAATATTTTATTCCTTATTTAAAAAAACAGCCTTGGTGATGTCTGTCTCATTATTCTTAGGCTTTTACTGCTAAAATAGGTTAGTTTGGACCAATATAAACACTGTAGGATGTTGATTCACCAACCTGGGTATTAACTGAACAGTAGGGATTTGGTGTGTGAACATGTCCGTGGTAATCACGCATACAGTGTATATCCGGTGCATATAAAAACACTACTGTGTTTCTTTAATATAACATTAATATAACAGTGTCATGTTGCACTGGTGAATGACGAGGTATCCGACAGGGCACTGCCGTTTCCACAGCTACTGACGCTGTTTTCCGGATATGCTCTATTAGGCCAAATAGACAAGCACATGGGAGAATTGGTAATGAACAATTTATCTTTGATTGTTGTAAATCAGCGATGTTGTTTGCATTAGAGGTTCAGCTTCATAAATTAATTGCACTTAACCGTTGTCCGTGGCTTAGTGATTCTGCATAAAGCTTACAAATTGTGTGTGTCTATGTATACATACACAGCCAGCTGGTGGCCTCTGTCTCTCACCTTAGGCGTGAACATGTGGATGATGCCGAGCACAGAACCTTTCAGTAGTAGGGCTCTCACCAGGAAACAAATCAGCACCACATAGGGGAAGAGGGAGCTGAAGTACATCACCTGCAGCCAATCAGAACACAGGGTGACATTACTTGCAATTAAGCTCCTGGAGAATTAAGTATAATATAATAACCTTTTCACAGAAAATTATATGCAACTGGGAACAGAGATTACAAACAGGAACTGCTTTTTATGTACACTTAATTAAATCTTGTTTTGTATAAAAACAGCACTACATGGTCCTACTCCTTGACCTGACACTACTGTCATACTAGAATTGTCCTGTAGAGGGCATGCCATCGTAGGCTGCTTTACTTTATCCCTTTACTACACTTCCTTGAGGGACCATGCACAATAACTGCAGCCATAACCTAGGTATTTACACACAAATTTAATCCTTAAATGCATAAATGATAAGCAATTCTTATACATATAGTGGTGTATATACAGTCTAAGAAATTCTAGATTTTTTCCCCTTATATTTAAAATGCACAAGACAGTGCACCATTTCTAAGTCCTTATTGTGTGATATTGATGTTACTTTAGACAAAGGCTTGATTTTCTTCTTTTAAACCATGCATTCAAAAAACTGATAGATTTGAACTAATATGAATCAGAAACTCAACAACATGATAAAATAATTTTTTCACTGCAGTTGCGTAGAATATAATTAAAATTTTATATTTTATATATATATATATATATATATATTTGTATCTTCAGTCAGTATAAACTAGCACTTCTATATAAATTATTTGCTTCTACAAACTACAAGATTAGTATAGTGCCAATAATAATAATAATAATCATACATACCCAAGTAACTATATACATTTTAATTAGCTTTGATACTTAGTCAGATTATCCAACAAATACAGAATACTGTATGTAAATAACTTCTTGTGTATATGAGTTTACAGAGTACTGTACAATGAGGCTGTACCTTGGAATTCTGGGCCTCTTGAAATGCATTTGCCCAACACTGTGCACCCCAACAACCTCCCAACCCCTCCAGCTCATACTGTGTGATTAAGTACACTGAATAAATCTTTTTCATTATCATTAATCAATCACTACATTATTATTTATTTCAAAACAAATATTATTTTGTTTTCTGATCCTGTATAAGCATGATACGCAAAACAAACACAGGCTCAAAATGATATGATAGCTCTATGGCTTGAAGCTCAAATCCCGTACAATGAACGCACTATGCTAGTTATTTCACTTAGAACACTGACCTTCCATTTTTTCCCCCTGACATTTGTGTCGTCTCTACCAAGCGTCTAACACCAACAATAAATGACGAATTGCGATAGTTGCATGAATAAAGAGGTGTATCGAATAAATTGGTTGGAGTGTAGTTTGTATCATTTAGTCAGGTATATAGTTATATAAATATACTATCACAAAGGTAGGTTTTATTGATTTTTGGCAGATTCTACCAAACAAAGCATAGCTACAGTACCCAAGCTCAAAGAAGTTTATGCATTGTTTTGTTTAAATTTTTATATAATTTACACAGAGAGCATGGCATGCCACCAACTCAGAGGAAAGATTAATTAATTTATTATAATATTACATATAATAATACTTCTTAATATTTATTCTGTGATATGTCTAAAGCAAATACTCTGGAAATAAAGGACAAAATATGGCAACTCACAACTAACTGCATGAGTTTAAAAAGATTTCACAGTTCACCAGCACTGACTCACATGAGTGGACTTTTCTTATCAATCTGTTCGAATAATCTACTGTCTCCTAAACCCCAAATTTCCCTCTCACAGCATACTGTACTCGTGGCACATTAACGTGCCAATGCATTGTTCACTTTGCCTGAGAGAACAAGGCGCGAAAAACCATGGCAACCTGCAAGTTTTTTTTTGGTCCTCTTTTTAGCACACGCCCTCCACACTTGTACAGAATGTCAAGAGAAAAGCACCTCCATGTTTTTTCTTAAAATACGCTTTGGTGGAAACTCTGAATGGAACATTAATATTCTTTTGTTGTTAATCTTCAAAGACCTCGCTGATCCCATTCAGTTTCCAGCAGAGTCCAGGCACAGTGTTTGTCCGCCATGCTGTCAGACTGAGGCCCATGCTGAGGTGCAGAGGCCACGGTCACACTGTAACAAGTGGCCTAGGAGGACATGAATAAACCATGCTTGTTTTCCAGTACCAGTTGATGATTCAGCTGTGGGTTCTGGCGACATCATACAAGTTCCCCCAAAATAAAAACAAATAAAAAATAGCTGCAGACTTTAACGCGTGGGACTGGACTCTCTATGTGCGACAACATTAGAGATGAACTGAAATAACTGTCTTGGTGAAAAAGTGAAAATCAGGACACAAAGTGCCAGAAATTTATATGAACCATTTTCCAAGGTAATATAGAAAATACTGCATTTTCTAATGGAGAATTATACTGTTAAAAAGTTACTTTGGACAAAAAAGCACACTTAGGCTAAGTCATCTGTCTATTTGTGTTAACTATGTTTCAGCGTATTAGCAATTCAACAAACATCAGTCTTACCAGGCTTCATATTTGAGCTACTGTAAGACTTTGCTGCTGCCTTTAAATTTGGCCAAAATAAGATTCATTAGAGGAGCGGATCCAAGTGGGCAAGATTTCATTCTGTAGTATGCAACGGCTGCTCACATACTCCGTCTACACTGCCAGCTTCCTCCATTTAGGAAGGAAGTATAATTCACGTTAAAACTGGTTATCAGCTCATACCTACTAGAACGAAAGTAATTGGTGATTTATTACAGACAGCCTTCAGTGAAAGAAAGCATCCCGCATTGGCTAGTCTGACAGACAATGCTAAAGTGGAAAAGGATGCCATATCTGCACAGCACAGAGAGCTGCACAGATTAAATCCCAAAGTAGAACTGCCAATCCTGATGAATTCAACTCTCTTTCTCTGTTTGCTTTGATTTGTTTGATGGCCCGAACCTAATCCAGATCCTGGCATCATATTTACCTTTGACAAAGTAAATGAAAATAAATGATAGGGATAAATAGAATGGCTTCTATTTAGATGATCCTTTTGCTTCTATACGTCTGTCACAAGACAAGAGGACAGGAGAACAGCCTAGGGTTAAGCCAAGCCATGCTTACACAGATCATATGATGAACTGAAGACTTTGTTAATGAAATTACCTGTAAAGATTGTAAAGCAAAATGAAAGGTCACATTCCCACAACTGAATATTTCATCATGGTATTTGCTACTGCCTCATTAATGGTTTTATTATTATGTCTGTCTTCTAATAACAGGCATTTGTTTTATTAATTTGGTACATTTGCTTAAATTTATGGTTTCACATTGTTTTTCATTATTTTAATACAAAGTAATAAACATTGTATTGGAAGTATTTTTAAGATGTTAGACTTTCGAAGGATTTGTTTTATTCTTAGGACTGAGATCGTAAGGGTTCTTAATCCTGAAGTATAAAGAAATAGTAGAAGGGGTCTACCAGTGCGCATGTATTTGCAGTCTACACATATTACATTTAAAGCTGTGTGTCCTTTCACACTGCTGTCCTGTACAACATAAGGTGCCACTACAGGTTTTCTCAGTCATGTACACTGTTCTTCATCTCTTACCTTCCCTGAAGACTGAATGCCTTTGATCATGGCCAGACACACCATGGACCACGCAGCCAGCAGGCACAATGTCATCTTCCAGTTGAGTCCTCCGCTCTCATTGATGGAGTCAGATATATCCAGAGCCTCACGGTACCAGTAGTAAGTAGTGGCCGAGCTTTTCTCACACTCAGGTACCACATCTAGACATAACAGTGGAGCTGGATTAGGACTTGTGCCTTATTCGACCATATACTGTTATCACTCTGCATACATGGATATATGAATTTAAAAAGAACAAAAAAACATTTGGTCACTGTCTCACAGGCGGTGGTCTTGTTTTTGACCAGTGGACACTCGTGCCAGGGCAAAGGCGATTGAAAGGACTGCGAGAAGTAAAACAGGCTCCACCCGATGATGACATTGTAATAAAGGGCCACAAAATAGCACACCTGTCAGGGTATAGGACACATGTAAGAGCCATGTAAATGGACAAGATGCAGCCATCAAAATCCTTCTTAACCCACTTTGATAATTATTAAAAATTATTATTCTTCATTAGACCACTGCCTTTCAGGCAATGGCCTTGTTTGCCTTTACCAATTTTAATCATTAACTTGATAAAAAAAAAATGCAACCAGGCTATGGAAAGGAAAACTTATATACTAAACTAACCACACAGCTGGCAAAGCCGATGCCACCCAGTCGAGGGCTGATGTAGTTCCAGACACCGATGCTGCCACGACGGATGCGCTGCCCCACAGCCAGCTCCAGGAAGAACAGCGGGATCCCAATCACCACAAGCAGGATGAGGTAGGGCACCAGGTAGGCTCCTACAAACCCACAGTAGAATGTTATAGAAAGTAAACAAGTAAAAGTAAGTAGGTAAGTAAGTTAGCAATCAAGAAAGTAACAAAGATGTTTGCTGCTGCAGTTAAACAATGAGTAAGTAAGTAAGTAAGTCAGTAAGTAAGCATGTAAATCAGTCAATAGGTAAGTAAGTAAGTAAGAAGTTCAGTCAGTAAGTCAGTCAGTAAGGATGTATGGAGGTAGGTAAGTAAGTAAGCACAGTAGGTAAGCAAGAAAGTGAATAAGTCTGCTGTTAAACAATGTTTTTTTCAGCTAGTCTAAAATAACTGTATGGCGAAGAAAAGCAGATTTATTCCCATCATTTAGATTTATTATATATTATTTATTTATTATTATATTATATTTATTTATATATATATCAGATTTATTTACCATCCTTGGCAAAGCAAAGAATAGTCCTTTCCTAAGCAAAAGACATTGAACACATAGTGTGTTAAGATGAATGAAAAGGCTTTGCTGAAGCTTACAGCATGTGTGACACACAAATGACACTCTCTTTCTTTTCTTGTGTCTCTGTATAGTATCTACATGCCTCAGTCACCACTATCTCATTCAGAAGGTTACCTCTATTTGCATCACAGCTGACATACTCTGTTTTGGTTTCAGTCTAGTGCGTATTCTTCCGATTGGGTTTCGGTTGTACTGTAATAGCAGGAACTCGTTTACCACAATGCTAAAAACAACACTAATCAGTTGAAATGTATGATGCATTTGTCTAATAAATAAACTATTGTTAGTATATGCAACTTGCTGTGGTATAAGAGCAATACAACAATACATGGGATGCTGTTATATGTAAACATCAGAGTGGGAAGGGCATCACATCAAATCAAACAAATAATCTAAAGCCTCAGTGGAAGCCTTGGTTGTAATTGAGCCTAAAACAAGAAAATAAAAACACATCTAAACTGTCACACTAGGAGTGTATTTAAGAATCTTAAAGTTATTCTAAATCATTTGTAAGTTTTTTGATCAATGTGTCAATTAATGTAAATTAATATTTATGTTGCAGGCGACATCACAATCCATGTTTTAAAATACCATAATGCATCTGAATGATGGTAATGATAAACTGACACTTTATAGAGATTGGATTAACACCATTTCTCAACAATACACATTATAAAATTCTAATAAGTACTTTTTGTTCTTATTATACATCACAAATGCATCATGATTTCAGTAACTGTGACATAAAGGGCAGATGAACACTCATGCCAAGCATATATTCAATCCAATGCTTAAAAATAAATGAATAATCATCACATTATATTTCTAATGACTGAGATCATTTGTGTTATGGTGCTGTGATCGAGAGCATGGTTGTGCTAGCCCGTTAGCTTGTTAGCAGCTAACGGGCTAGCACATGTGTCTGGTGTGACCGTGAGCAGTGGTAGCATACTGAAAGCAAGCACTCAGAGACAGACAGGCTTACTCAATGCCACACACACTGCCCTGGCCTCTTTAATCTAATTACAGACCAGAGCGGCAGGGCAGACACACTCACTTATTATGACCTGGAAAACATGAAACGGACCCTACACTGATTACCACTGCGGTAGCTCATACACAAAAAATGTCTTTATGAGCTGACTTTACTTGTATAACCGGATGGAAATGTGCGTGCCTTAATTAAAAACACCGCAAGCAGACAGTCAGTAACTATAAATCCCATATATACAGAATGGACCTGTAAAGAAGGCATGAGTAAGCAGGCCGTAACTGCTCTGTGTCGCTTTTAGAGACACACCTTGCTTTGGAGATATTTTAACCTATGGCACAAGAAAACCTTGTGTCCAATCTTGCCCTTAAAGGGCCAGTGTGAGTTTCTTACTGAATTTTTCAGTATTCAAAAGACTATATACACTTGTTACCAGTAGAATGTTAAGAAATTAAAAAAAACATTTTTAAAACATTTTGTTTCTGAAACACCAAGGATGTCCATTTTTCTCCTGAAAGGGCCAATGTGTGTGCAGGTTTTCATTCCAACCAAAAATCCATAAATCATTATCACCTGAAAGCCAAATTCAACTGATTAACAAGGAGGAATCAAGTTTGGCTAACTGGAACAAAAATCTGCACTCACACTAGTCCTTTAAGCACAAGATTGGACACCTTGATAAACAGCAGCTACTTACAACACCTGTACCTATTGCCTGTACTTGTAGCTCATTCATTCAATTTTTCAGCCACTAATGTGGCAGCAGCAACACAAAGAAAATCAAGGTATGCTGATCAAGAGTGTCTGTTAATCTTCACATCAAACAGAATGTGGAAAAATATGACTTTGGCCACAGCATTTTTGCTGATGCAAGATGAACAGATCTGAGTCTGATTTTCTGCTTACCACAGTTGTAAAGAGTGGTTACTTGAATTACTGTAGCCTTCCTGTAAACTGAAAATTGCCTCCTTTGGGTGGAATGTGCAGTGATGCTGCTGGGTATTTCCTACATTCTTCTTTACTTTAGATACAGTAAAACCTGGGATTGCAGTCTTTTATATATGTAGCATAACAACACATATAACTAACATACCATGGTGCAGACTTCAAAGTGAAGAAAAGATTTTAGTTTTCTATTTTGCCAAACCCCTGATGAATTAAGATTTATTGCTACAGTTAATCAGCAATGTATAAATGAATCTAACACTGTTTAGCCAATGCTAACAGAACTGGTTTTACAGTATACTTAAGATTTAAGATTTTCTGTGTGACATATAGTGACATCATACTGAATGACATCACATTAAATAACATCATAGACATTGGGTACAGTAATGCTTTTTTCCAGCTTAACATAAGATTCACTCTATTCTTCAATTATGTCATAATGGTATTGGTATGTCCCTTTTAAGTAACATGCTCACAAATTATATGGGAGGCGATGGCACAGATGCTTGGGCCCACTAATTGTTGCTTGAAACAACGTTGGAATCTTGCATCACCGATGTTTTGAGATCACATGGGCCGGGTTTGGTGGTGATCTTAATGGTGCAGGTGCAACATACAACATATGAATAGTGAAAATTGTTCAGATCAATGAGATCTAAATGTGTACTGAGTCTGACATTTATACATGCAAGTGCGTATGAGCTAGGCAGCAAAATCTCCTGTGAAGGTCCAGGACTTAGACTGTCAAGCGTCTTAATGGCAGCAGATTACAATCTGTGTGTTGGTTTTCATGACTTTTTGAGCATGTTAAGACCTCCTAAAAGCCTGGGATTATTGAAAAAAAATTCTTAGAAAAACAATAGGGCCTTGCACACTATGACATCTGCACTATGAGACATCAACACTATCATAGCAAGGCAATGACATCATAGTCACTGCACCATCATAGTCACTACGACATCATGCTGATGTCATAGTGCTTGGGCCCTAATTCAAAGAAGTGAGTTCAGTGATGTATCGATCACTTGTAAGAGTTTGTATGAAAATTCAATACTGTAAAGATTAATAGAAAACTCCAGCCTGAGCCACACTAAACATGCCAGAAAAACATTAAATATTTCATATAAAAATATTTGTGCTGTACTTCAAAAATCTGTGTATGTGGTTAATTGATTAGTTAACTCAGTAACTGATTGATTGATTGATTCATTCATTTCTTTGGTGTTCATGTAAGATATAATAGTTAAAACACTATGAGACTTCAAATACAACCCTTGTTGGTTAACTTACCACCTCCATTTTTCTGGCACATGTATGGGAATCTCCAGACGTTGCCAAGGCCCACTGAGAAGCCCACCTGCGCAAGGATGTACTGGAGCTTGCTGCTCCATGCAGGCCTCTCCTCGACTTCGTCTTCCTCCTCTTCGGGATCATCAGAACCTTCCTCCACATGGCGCTCCTCACAGCCGGCTGCCTTTAGCACGCTCACTGCGCTCTTCTGAAATGGCTCGTCACATGCATCCTCGTTGGAAAGAAGATCTTTAGCAGACTCAGTGACATCATCGTCAAGCTCTCTCTTGACGGATCTGCTGTTTCTGGGCATTTGATAAGTCAATCGTTCCTAAGGGGTGAAATGTCTTTTTTTTTTGTTTGAGATGAGGACAAGGGGCGTGCCTGAACAACCTTAAATCTCTTCAATGTGCTTCAAATGAAATATTATTGAGATCTTGTGGAGTGAGGTGATATTTATGGCCTCATTGTTACTTGACAAGGCTGTTCGGATAAAGAATAAAAAATAGTGAACTCTTTATGCAGTATAGTATAATTTCAATATAATTTCATTTACATATTCATCTCACAGTGAGGAATGGTATGGGAAAGGTATTAAACTTACCTTTGTTATAATTATTATAAAAATACCTTTGACATTAGGTATTCTCATTAAGGATAAACTTCTGTATAATTTTAGTCTTTACTTTTTAGCTAAAAATTGGAAATCTTCTATACAATTAATAATGAGCTAGAATGCATAATTCAGGGCTTCCGCGAGGCAAATCAATCAAATCAACGACCCAGCAAATGATCAATACAATAGTACAATTTAATAAAATTGATCTTTCCTCCCTCGAAATAAAAACGCGTTATATTTACCAAAACATTGTCCTGGTCCGCGATTAATGCTAATACGTAACAGTATCCCCTTTGTTAGTTTAACGTAATAGGGTCCATGTTGTTAGTTTAACGTAATAGTTTCCCGTTGTCACGACAACATTAACGTAAACGCTCACATGTTCCCAATGCGCGTCGACGCCGCAGCGAGTTGAAAAATCTATAGTTTTCAGAATGCCGCAGGTGTGGTCATGTGACCAGAACACAACAACAAAGTTCACTCTTTCAGCAGGTGACATTCTCCGTGTTCTTTTCATGCTTGAAGGATGATTAGAGGCATCACACACCACGGGAGCGCTTTGGGAAGAAGGAGAACGCGGATCGACTGTTTTTTCCTCGCGGTTTTCGATGTGACATGTGCACGGCCCCTTTTCAAAATAATTTTATTACTACGATGTCTTTTGTGTTGGCCTTTTAAATATAAAATTTAATATATTTAATGCTGGCCTTTTAAATATAAAATTTAATATATTTAATGTTGAATGTTGGAGCTGTTTGGGTTCACAAGCAACAATTTGCAGGCGATGCCATTACTTTTGCACTAACCCGTAACGTACTTTAGATCTTTCTGACACTTATGTAAGTTGCTTTAAAGTTAGAGTTGCTTTGTAAGCATCTGATTGCAGTCCAACAGTGGCATTTTTACACTAGGTTTGAATGTATTTTGTCTCAGACTGCAATAAACGTAAATGTACGTTGCTTGCTAAATTATAAGCTATTTAAAAAAAAAATCATTTTCTTATCATCAATCTTTCCGGACCTTTGCTCTTGAAAAGAAATCAGATCCGGAGTTTGAGAATTTCTGGTGTAATTCGACATTAAGGATCACTGATATAAGCTCCATTTAGAACTTTGCAAGGGATGGCTCCACACTGTGTTCCTCTTATTAGCCAATAACAGGAATCCGAGCCTACAATGGTCTCAGAGCTGATGGAAACTGGATAGCTAAAGATTGGAAACGTTTTTTCCTAAATTTAAAAGTTAGTTTGACTTGTATCTTTATCATTTCATGTAGCCTATAGCTCTGCTGTCACAGGACTAACTGATAACTGCATGAATGAGCACAGGGGTACGTACAGGTGTTCTTTAAAAAAAAAATGACACCGGCCCAAGAAAACAAATATTTTTAAGTTATGGTTTTGTTTAGAATAGATGTTCTCACTCCTTCACATTTTTTTTATGAAAATGTTATAGTGTTAGTGAACTGAAACGAGTTTAATTCATGTTATACAGTATGTGAAAAAAAAAATCGCGTCCTGATAGCTTTTTTTCCCCTGCCGAATCTTTCAGTTCAGTTACTGTCCACAAAAAAAAACAAAAAACATGGTCATAAATTTAAATTTTTGCCATATATAGGGTTGATTCATGTTTGACACCAATGCTTTAAAAGCTACATATAAGTTCACACTACATCCACTTTCCCAGGTAATAGATTATACAACTGTATACAACGTACGAATGATGCACCCATGATGATGATGCAACTCAATCAAAAGAACAAGTACAGTTTTGTACTTTAAGTACCAAACTAATTAAAATATAGCCTCACACTATATAACATAATAATATTAAAATAATCCATGCAATAATTATACGAATAGTTCATTAGAATTGTATAAAACACACAGCTCGTTAGTAATGGTCACGTGAAGCTAGGCAGTATGAGAATGCCTTAGACAGTACGTCGTTTCAGTATCACGCGCCGAATATGTTAGTCTGAAGAACCTGATGCTATATGTATAGCTGTATTTTATTTTAATTTCAGCCTGTGTGTTTGACATTAGGGCTATCTCGTTATAAGGTTTGCTCGGAAAATGAGCGCAATTCACCCGCGCGTTAATAATTGAGCCTCCCCTCAACACACGAGGTCATTTGCATAAGAACCCAAACACGCACAGTGATTGGTCAGTCCTTTCCCGGCGGCTACATAAAGGACGAAATGCATTCGTACTGGAATATCTACGACACTTTACAATAAATAACGCTTATTTTTGGATCGGGTATCGGTTTATGATATGACTTTTCAGATTTTTATGTTGCACAAAATGATCCCGTAGTATGATAAGGCATGGCACACCAGGCTTCTCCTGTTCTCCATCTTTGCGACCAATAAAGATCTCTTTTTTAGTGGAATTAACCCTACATGAATAAATAAATAAACATTTCCTACATTCCTTCATATACATTTCGGTGTAACTCCCAAATAGAGATCACCCAAGCATTTCAATCTTTGCCTATAGAATGCCAGTGCCCAGACATGTGGGGTGTTTCATCATACACTGCACTGAGTCTGCATGCGCATCCATCCCTATCTGGCTGAAAAGAAATACATAATGTGGCAATAAAAATGATAAATAAAAATATGTAAAATACACGTTGTTACCTTTTTCTGGATCAAGAAATGGTCAAGAATGTTCTCGTTGTCCTATATACAGTAAATATTGAGCGGTAAATTATGATGCTCGGCGCGCACCTTACGCTGCTTCTCCCCTGTAGGATTCGGATGGTACTGCTGCTGCTGCTGCTGCTGCCGGTCTGAGTCTCGCGCAATGGTCTTGACTGACAGCTATATCCTCACGACGCTGTAGGGGTGGCTTGTTATTTAAAACACCCACAACGAAAAAAAGTTAAATTATTTTAGGCGTGGCTATATAAGAGAAAAACCTGTGTGTTCGACTGTATTTAAATAAAGAATTAAAGCATGTCTTTACTGACATTCTGTTTTGTGGAACGATATGTGTAAACGTATCAACCCCCCAAAATGACTAAGAATGGTTCAGGTTACTACAGAGGGCCGTGTGCAACACTGATGTGTAATTAATCCTGTAAGAAGGAGGGTATTTATTTATTTGATTACTGAAACGTAATATATATACAATATACATCTTTACAAATATACATTCAAGGCAAAAAAAAAAACAGTTGCCTTTTCAGTTCCCTCGATTTTAGCTGCTCCTTCCCGCACAAAACGGGGCGCGCGCATTACCCGGTGATTACAATACATGTGTATTTCATATGAAATGGCGCGTGCGTAATGTTCTTATACTTACAGTATGTCTGTGTTTATTTTACAACCTGATAATAAACATATCAAATATAATACTGGATATCATTATTAATATTAAACAAATATGATTTTCTTTTTAATGTATCAAATGAACCATACATATTGTATTTCAGAAAGGGAATAAAATTATTTTATGGTATTAGTCGTTTCCTGTCATTCAAAGTAATTACTTTATATGCTTTTATTGTTATGTTCAGAGATATCAAAATAGTGATACTGGGAGTGCTCTCTTGGGGTCTTTGATAACATTAACAATACGTTTACAGCATTTCGCATACACCCTTATCCAGAATGTTTTGCATTATACATCTGCACAATTGAGGGTTAAGGGCCTTTGCTCAAGGGCCCAACAGTGGCAAATTGGGGTGCTGTAGACCAGCGCCTTAACAACCGATCTACCCATGTCTTTGTATTGATCCCATTATTGGTAACTGGTGGAAATTAAATTGAACTCACATGGCAAAAATAAAATTTCATTTAAATGTATCTTCAGCATCAATTTTACCTTGGTCATAGTTGCTGGAAATCCTGAGTAAATTCCCAAGATACTGGGTGCAAGGTAACAGCATAGACCCAAATTACTCAGTCCATCATAACACAGGCCATGAAAAGTGTTTATGTTCACTCTTTATCATGTCTATATTTAAAATATTAAGAAATACAGCTGAATAAAATCATGCAGGATGATATTACTTGGCTGCTGAGTACCTATGTTGGGCCAGTTATCATGTATTATTACATTTTAAAGCAAAATAAAGTCACATAAAAAAATTATCTTAGATTATATGGCAAACAGTTTGCACACACTAGATAATCACACTCATACTTTGATTCTGATGTGCCCTTTAAACATTATAGTAATTTATATATATTTATTATAGTAATTATAGTTCCTATTATAAGAGCCTCCACTCAGGTGGAAAGGCTTTACACTAGATTACTAGATACACAAGAGCATTAGTAAGGTCATTCACTGATTCCAGGGAAAAAGACCTAAAATGGAATCAGCCTTTTATTTCATCCCAAAGATGTTCATTGGGGTTTAGGTCAGGGTTCTGTCCAGGACATCAAGTTAATAAACTCCAAACAGGTCTTCATGGAGCTTGTTTTGTGCAAAATTTCATGCTGAAATGGGTTTGGGCCTTCAGTAAAGGGAACATTTAATGATACATAAAAAGAAATATATGTAACTGTTTTCT
>JAOVVB010000037.1:27099585-27115689 GCA_028570985.1 Heterobranchus longifilis | reverse complement strand
GAGGAGAGAGCAACTGCCTATTTAAAACCAGTCACAGGAGCACTTTCAGTAAGCTATAAAGGTAACTAGCATCTAAAGAATAGCTGTATCACAAATCCCTCTTTAAACCCTAATCAAGGGCAGTACTTAGTGTGTGGAACAAGTAATTATACACCACAGTGCACTAGCTTTCCCTCTTTTATCTCACCATATCACTCACTCAATCATCCACTCACTCATCGCCTATACCACTTTATCCTGTATTCATGGTCGCAGGGCCCTGGAGCCTATCCCATGAGACTTAGGGCATGAGGCAGGGTATACCCTGAACAGGGTGCCAATCTATTACAGGACACACACATAACCACTCACATACACTATGGGCAATTTGGGAACGCCAATTAGCCGAATCCATCCGGAGTACCCAAAGGAAACCCACCAAGCACGGGGAAAGCATGCGAACTCCATATACACAGAGGCGCCTGGAGGTGCAAGGCAACAGTGCTAACCACTAAGCCTTTGTGCTGCACTAGCTTTTTGTTTAACAAATATTTTTTTAACCATGATACCTAAAAGTGAAGATAGCTGAAACAGGTATTTTCTTTTAGCTACATAATACCGGTACCAATTTAAAACTACTTTTACCCCTGCAATTAATTAACTGTCTCCGCTAGTCACTGTTAGTTCTGCCAGTCACAGAAGGATACTGTATGTGTTGGTAGCGCAAAATAAGTGGCTAAATAAACCAACAAATCAGAGCCTGTTGATAATACATGGTGTTTGTGAAACTGTCATATAAAAGCAATATTACATTTGTGGTTGAGCAGTTGTGCTGTAATATCGGCTCAGCCGTAATGCTTATGGCCGCATCACAATCGTGCTATATTTCAGCGCAACAGCAGTCCCTCTCATGTGATATTGCTTAATTATACCACAGTGCTGTTAAATTCTCTGATTGGTCAGAAGGTGTTTATTAATATTCTGTAACAGCGCAGCTCTTCATTCTGCTAGGGTGTTATTTATAAAGTAACTCATTCACAGGGATTTGTAAGACACATACTTTAAGTCTTATAATTAACAGATTAACAATGTGTCTTCACATTAGTGCTTTATAAGAGTCAATAGGTTTTCATAGTAGAGTCTTCAGGACAGATGACAGTTACATTACAAAGTTGTGATTTTATGTCTTAACTAACTTTATTTTATTAACTAACTTTAGTATTAAATATCTATACAAACTGCTTAAATAGATTTTCTCATTATGATTGTATATAAATTTGTCTCAGGAGCTGATCAAGAGATTAGAAGATCAGATAGTGGAGGAAAGGCAAGCTTTTGAGGAAGTACAGCAGAAAGAGGCGAAGAGAACTGAGGCATGGCATGCTGCAGCAGCCACAAAGATACAAGCAGCTTTCAGAGGGGCACTCGTGCGTCAATGGAGCAAAAAGGAGCTGACCAAAAGGAGAGAAGAAGAAAAGAGGAAACATGAGGAAAGGAAAGAAAGGGAAAGGAGGCGAGAGATGGAAGAAGTAGTGAAAATGGAGAGGGAGAAGGAGAGAAGGAGGGTGGAGCAGGAACAACAGCATCACAGAGAAGAGGCTGAAAGGAGAAGAGCTGAGTACGAGAGAGCCAAGGAACAGGAGCGCCATCGTCTGGAGAGAGAGCGCAAGCTGGAGGAGCAGAAAAGAAAAGAAACAGAAGAAGCAAAGAGGATAGAGGATGAAAAGAAAATAAGGGAGGAGGAAAAGCAGAGAAGAGTGCTAGAAATGAGAATAGAAGATGAAATGAAAAAAGTACAGGAGGTGGAAGAGAAGAAAACTAAAGCAAAGGAAAATGCAAAAAGAACTGAGAATGAATTAAAAAGAAAAGAGGACCAGGAAGCATGTGAAAGGGTAGACAAGAGGAGACTGGAGGAGGGCAGGAGAGAAGGACAGCAGCATATGGAAAAGATTAGTAAAGAAAAAGGAAATGTAACTGAAGAGGAAATAAAAAGAAAAGATGAGAAGGAATCACCCGAAATGATGGAAGACAGAATTAGGGAGGTAAGAAGAGAAATACATGATGAAAAGGAGGAAACAAGTAAAGCAAGAAGAGAAGTACATGATGATCAGGAGAAGACAAGTAAAGCAGAAGAAAAAACAAAGGAAATTGAGGATGAGATGAAAATAATGGATGAGGAGAAGGAGAAAGAGAGGAGAACGGAGGAGGAGAGGAGAAGAAAAGTAGAAGAAGCAAAGAGGATTGAGGATGAAAGCAAAAGAAAAGAGGAGGAGAAGCAGAAAAGTATGGAAATCTGCGTAGTGGAGCAGGAAAAGAGGAATGTGCAGGTGGATGAGGAGAAAGAAAGGAAAGAATTTAAAGAAGCAAAGAGAACAGAGGATGAGAAAAAAATGATGGAGGAAGAGAAGTACAAACAAATTAAGGAGAGGAGAAGAAAAGAGGAGAAAGAGGAAAAGCAGAGTGAGGCTAAAATAACTAGAAAAGAAGAAGAGGGAAAGCAGAAAATAATGAATAAAAAAAGAGTGGAAGAAAATATTAGATTAAAGCAAAATGAACAACTTAAAGGGAATAAAACTGAGCAACTGGAAAAAAAGCAAAGAAAGAAAAATGAGATAATAGGAGAGCAATTAGTAATGAAGAGAAATGATGATAGACAGAATTCTGAGGAAATTCATGGACATATAAATGAGGACAGTGTTAAAGGACGTTTTAAGCAGAGAGAAGATACTGAGACTGACAAGGAGAGCAGGGTAACTACAAAAAGGTTAAAAAAAGTGAAATTTAGTGATATATCCCAGGAATGTCTTTCTCAGTCAGTTTATATTTCCAAAAGTTTCTTGGCCAAGACTCTGTCTTCTACAAATGGACAGGATGAGGAGCTCAGCTCTCACCTTGTATTAACCCTGCCCTCTATGTCCAGTGAGAACAGCAGCGTAACAGTGGGTGCACTTGAAAAAGAAAGTGTAACAGACACCAGAGGGCTGCAGTGTGCTCTGCATGACTCCAGCTTCGCATGTCTGCCTGACAGCACTGAGCAGAAGCGATTAGGCTGGATGATGAACTGCACACCCTGGGCCAAGCTCTCCACGCAGAGTAAGAGGAACTGTCTGAGTGCTCCACCCAGGAGGAGGGAACATAAGAGAGCCTCAGGACACAGCCTGGTACCTTTACCTGTGGACATTATTCTTAGGTCTGGACCCTGGAGCTCTCTTAAACAGGTAACCTGTCCTCAGTTATGATTAATGTATATTTTGTTGTTATTAGTAAGAACAACAATCCTAATCTCTAACCATTGTATTTGTCCAGTTTTGATGTGGCTTGATGCAAAGCAGAGTTATATTTACCAGCCTGAAGTTGATTATTTTCCAATAATAGCACTATCTTAGCCACAATAAATTTGCTAATGAGCATGAATACATTTAAATTGGCAGGCAGGATACAGTATGCAATGTAACACATGGTGCTGATTCTTTAATCAGCATAAAATGCAGGAATACATACAGCACTGTATATAGTAAAATTGCAACTAAATGGTAAAATCTCTTGTCAACACAACACCAGGTGACTTCAGTAACTCTGGAAGATTTGTCCAGCTGCAGTCTCTCCACACTGTCTGAGTGTACCAGACTACAGAGTCTGATGCTCAGACGATGCAGACTTCAGGCCCTGGATGGACTTAAACAGTGTACTCAACTCCAGCATATTGACTTACAGGTTTGCACCAGTGCTCACAAATGGTTGCTGTGGTTACAAAAGCATTGTCTCTTTTAAAACCTTTTGTCCTTTATAAAGGAAAACAGTATCACATATGTGGACTGCGGGGGTCTGGCCAGGCTTGAGGTCCTGCTTTTGGGAAGAAACCGGCTAACGAGCATTCACGGTCTGGATGATGCTGTTAACCTGACTGTACTTCAGCTGTCTCATAACATCATTTCCCGCATCAGTAAGTGCTTTACTTAGGCTGATATCAATGCTAACTGTTTACCTTACAAGTGCACTTTAAAAATAGTCTCTAACCTTAATCTACGCGCACTTCCTGCTAGATTTTAATCTAAATTAAACACTTATTAACCCAGACCCTGTTCCAAAAACATATGCCATTTTCTTTTATATTAAAATATTTAATATTTAATACTTAGATCGATTTTGAGTATTAACAGTACTAACCGTATTAATTGAAAAATGTCTATATGCAAAATTATTATATAATAAGAATTTTGTTTCAGCTTATTATTTGTTTTACCTTTATTTCACCTTGCTGTGTCCAAATTAAAATAGAAATGAATATTATACAAAGGGTGTTCAAGTCAAACTGGGACTTTTATAAAGGCATAAAATCATTTGACATTTACAGAAGACTTCAAGCACAGTACGGTGATGAAACTCTTAGCCGCAGTTAATCATGTGAATGGTGCAAACGTTTTAAAGAAGACCTTATGTGCATGAAATATGATCCCAGCTGAGGTGGCTTAGTGCTTGCTGCAGTTGTTCTCCTGAACATTAATTGGGTGGAATGCTCTCAGGGAAAAAAAAAAAAAAAACATGTGTTCTGTTTTTGCAGGACAAACAAATTCTGCCCCCTGCAGAATTGTTTATTGTTTATTATATGTGTGAGTTAGTGCACATCCACCCATAACTTCCTGACCTCACTCTAAGAGATTTCTGCATGTTGGACCATTAAGGGGGACCTGGGGCCTGATCATGGCTCTGGTGTACTGAGAAAACTTTCTATCTTGATGATATTCAAGCACTAGTGAAACACTGGGATAATATTTAAGCAATATAAAGCATGAGGGAGTGCTTTTTTTTTTCTTCCAAATTTCAGCACTGCTGACATTTAGTGTAACTAACAAGGGTGAAAGTAGTTTTAAATGGTTTCTGGCAATATGTAGCCAAAAGGTGAGGAGAATAAACAATGGAGGTGGTGGACAGATATCTGCAAATATCACAAGCTTATCTTTATATTTCCACTTATTCATGTTTAGAATGTCAGCTATGTTAACGGCTCGGTGTATAATCAATTATTCTACACACTAAGTAGTGCCCTTTATTGGACAATTAGACAGGGTTTTGGAATTCAGCTTTGTGTTTGAAGCTAGCTAGGTTTGTAGCTCACCTTAGGCGTAACAACACAGAGACAATTTGGAAAAGCCTAGAAGCAGCTGTTAAGGAGACAGTGTGGTTTAAGATGACAACATTGTGAGATTTATTTTCTTGTGGAAAGTGCCTCTGTGTCTGCTTTTAAATGTGCGTTTTGGCAGGCAGCTAGCTACTCTCTCCTCTTTTCAGTACTGTGGACCGTACCAAAAAACGGAAAAAGAGGAGTGCTATATGTACACTGTTAAATGTCCCAGTGCTGTTACTGTTTATTATAATCATTCGTGGAATGCCTCTCGCCCAATCAGATTACTCGGTTGTTGTATAAAGAGAGATAAAGGTAGTTTTTACTCTCATGGAAAAAACTGTGTTCTGTTATTCTGCACAATAAAAAGAAAAACGGGTTTGACTTAAACAACCCTTGTATTTTAAGTATAGCATTGTAAAGTTACAAATAAATTCTTTCAACAGGTAAAGTGAAGCAATTGTTCTGGTGATTTGTCATCTGAAATGCTTTGGACTGGATAGTATGAACAAGTACATTATGTCCTGTATCAGGGGTGTTTGCCGGTGATTGCTTGCTGTTTTTGTGGCAGTAGATGGCAGCATTGTCTTATTACGCTACCTTTCTCTGTATCTGCTCATGTACATTCAAGCTGGAGTCATTTTTGTCTCTGTATTTAATAAGCATGAAGCAATATTCCATAAGCAAAAGGTTAAGTGTTCTTAAATCATATTTACTTTCAGGTCTCAATATTTTAAATCAGATTTCTGTTTGGCTGATGCTAGATTTCTTCTTGTGCTCCTCTGTATGAATGGTGATTTTTCTTTCAGGTGGTTTGGGATACCTGAAAAAGCTTCACCATCTGACAGTTGATCATAACCAGTTGATCAGCACGAGAGGACTGAGTGAAACTTTCACACTTTTGCATGTGGATTGCTCTTATAACCACCTCAGCCATGTCGAAGGGCTGGAAAACTGTGCACTGCTCAACACACTGGACCTGAGAGGAAACAACCTGACAGAGGTGAACAACCATTCACAATCGTTATCGCTTTGAGCTCAGATTATCCATATTAAAATCATACCGAGAAAATGAACATGAACACAAGCGCAATAGTTATTATGTTGAGACAATGAGATAATTTCACAGAAAACTTGTTTTTCTCACCTTCTGCACAGACAGTCTAGGCCTATGATGGCCTCTCACATATTTTTAAGAGTGTTTTATAATAAACAATGATGGCTGTTTGAGTCAAACCAGGAGTTTTAAAAGTATTAGGTTGTGCATTGTTTGGTGATCAAAGCAGGTCGTTTTTCCTGAGAGCGTTTCACTTGCGAAACGCTCACAGGATCGACTGCAGTGGGCTCTGGGCCACCTCTGCCGTGATCATCATTCACGGAAAATATCAATCGATTTTAAGCCTTCATTCAGGAGAAATTCCATCATAAGCCCGAGTTTGACTTAAATGGCCATTATAGTTCTTATCTCTGTTAGTTCAGCCGCTTCAACCCTGACTAGGATAAAACCCATAGGAAGTGGTGGCCCACAGGGTAAGGCTTTGGGCTTTGCTGATCGGAAAGCTGCGAGTCCAGGCACTTCAAAGGTGCTGTAGTTTGGTCCATGAGCAATACTATTACTGCTCATTTGTATTCTGTCTTGGTTGTAAATGGCTCTGAATAAAGTCAGCAGTATAATGCAAATTTACTATATTTATTGAAGGGAAATGCAAGGTACAAACACAAAGTACTGTATCCAATAAGTTACAGTGTTAACAAATGTGGCTTTTCTTTGCCATCCGAGCTTTACACTGTATGTGACCACCCGCTGCAGCATGCCTGTGCTAGTGACTATTTATTTATTTATTTATTTATTTATTTTTGTCCCGCAAAATCTCAGTTCCAAAACATGAAGAATAGTTCATTCAAATAGTAATACTATTCATTCGAATAGTTCATACGGTAGATTATATTACAAATTAAATTAAAACTGAAAAAAGCCAAATAGATTTTTCAAGGAAAAAAAAAAATACAGTATGACATACTGCATATTTCTCATTTTTATACTGCACTTGATGTAACATTATTATGGTCATATTGCAGCCTTTGATGCACATTAAACAATGCTCTGTTTATGTTCTGATGTTAATGCCTCACTCTGCTGTCTCGCACAATGTCTCAGAATGGATGTTTGGCCCCTGTTCACTGTGGGCCTTTAAAAACAAGTCGTTTCCCACACACTCTCATGACCTACAAATGATTAAAACTCTCTTCAGACCAACGTAAAGAAAAAAAGCAGATTGTATTCCTTAAATAATAATGACACATAATCATACTGGGATATATTGCAAATCTCACAATAAAGTCAGAAAATCAGGGACGTCTTTCTCACAAGCAAGTTCAATACAGGGAGTAATATTTAGTGACATCTCATTATTCTGAATTGCCTTTTAACTGATGTAATTTTTGTTTTTACTGTGCTTTTTTGTGTCTCAGTTAATTAAAATGAGGCGAACAACCACATGAAGGAGCTTTGTTTAGAGTTTTAAGTTTTCCAGAATAAGATGATGTATACGTACAGTATGTACACATTATGTCCTTTTAATCACCAGAGTAGGGTCTGAGGAAAGACAGAGCTCTACTGATGACAGCTATTGTTTACATCATCCTCACATTAAAAAACGACTCATCCATTCACCTCCTGTTAGCGTCTGCCGTCACTTTAATTCAATTTCCACTGCCAGTCAGGCTCAGTGCTCAGAAATGTGGTATTGCGGTTTTATATTTAGGGTGAGGCTTGTGTTCTTCAGCTCATGGGACATTTAATGCCTGACATGGTCAGGATGGTATTTTGGCAGTTTGGCTTTACACTTATTTTTCTGTCTCTGTCGTAGTTGCCTGTGCTTGAAAACCACGTCCTGTTGAGGGAGCTATATCTGGATGATAACAGCATCTGCTCTCTGCATGGCCTAGATAACTGCTGGCTGCCTCTGCTGCGCTGTCTGTCTGTGCCGCAAAACAGGTGGGTGCTTTGTACCTGTGGAGTAAATGATGTCTGGCTTATGTGATTATTTCATTTTTATTTCTTTTTCCCCACTTTCATCACACTGACTGTTTGGTTGTTTCTTTCTCAGTATCACTCAGCTACCACTGCTCGTGGACTTGCTCTCACTGAAGACATTTAATGTTAGTCACAATTGTCTTTCAGGTAGGAAAACAGTTACACAAATTACATTATTTAGGTAAAAGTTTATTCCACAACACTTACATTCTTAAATCTAAATGCTCATAGGGTGTTGACTGATCTCATAAATAAAATTGAATTGAATTGAATCTTAAGAGTACAACTCTAACCCCAGACACAGCACCAAATTATAGTAATGAATATGTTCTAATACGTTAATATTTTAATTGGAACAGCTAAGGGATGGATTTGTATATGCCCAATAATAAAGGAATAGAAAAGTGCGTTCCTGTCTCTGATGTGGTTTATAAAGGAGGATATACTGTATATCTCTATAACACTCACAGGTAAAACAAAAAAAATATATATAAGGAACTGTTTTGTACCATAGGGAACCATGATTTTTTTCTTTGCTTTTACTTTAAAGAAAAGAAGAAAGACACTGGTACGAGAATGAATATACAGTAGCTATATTATTAAATTGTTACATTATGCTATAACATATGTTTTTAAACCCACAACATTTAGTGGAACCATAAATGGACAACAGTATTATAGTAGTTCTTAAATAAAGAAAGAACATTTATTTATAAAAAAAATAAAATAAAAATTCTTCTCATTTGTTTGAAAATGATTATTGTCCAAAAACACGAAATCCTCTTGTGCTTTTCTTACATATTGGCATTTATAACAAAAAAAAAAAAGACATTTAAAAGTATTCACAATATTGAATGTAAGCTTTTATTTATCTTACTTTATAGCTTTATCTGTTGATGTAAATTATTTCCTATCAGAAGCATGTTGTCAACTTTTTGTCCATTCTACGTATGGAATCAACAAGTGTTTTAGGAATAATTGTGAATAAAATTATTTAACTATTTGTAATGGGAGAATGTGGCATGGCATGGCCTCATTTACCTATTTATTATTATTATTATTATTATTATTATTATTTATTATTATTTTTTTTTTTGCCCGATTAATGCTAATCATGCATCATCTTGCTTTGGTGTCAGGAAGTGATTCATTAAATCCCACAATCTGTTAATAGCTCTCTATATTTAATTGCATGTCCATAATAGGATACGGTATCATTATTTCTACTGTAAGGAAGATGAATGCAAACACCTTTACCTCTCTTCTAGAGCTGAGCAACATTTGTATGAGTCTTCAGGGATGCAGTCATCTTCAGGAGCTTAGCATATCTGACAATCCTGTACAGCAGGACAATACTTGGAGGTAAGCTGGATACTGCATGTTCCTGATTGCAATTCTCATAGTAGCAACCGCCTACACACATCAACTCAACATTATTATGGTGAAAATAATAATTGAGAATTAAAACACCACCTGCTGTTGTAATAGAAACATTTGTCTCGGACTTTCAGACACAGCTATGTGTACATTCCAGCAAAAGATACTAACATCTTACTGTAAGTGTGTCCCAGAGTACGTATGTGTAATATGAATGCAGACACACGGCTCGAGATGGATCAGGCAAGGCGAGGAGAATAAACATTCCACTTTAACACAGAGTTTCCGGACAGGATCACTTGGCTAGCTAGTGTATCAGCGTGTCAGTTATTGGATTACCCGGTGACTTCTATCTGCACATGGACTTAAGTGCTTGTAATTCTTAAAATATTTACTCAGCAGAAGAATATTTGTAAAGCAAATGCATGTCAGCTCTACATGTTTTACATGAACGTAAACAGAAGGATGTGAATGATATAATTGAAAAGTGTGGATAAGGTGTGACATTAAGTTTTAAAGTGGTGGATTACAAAGGTGATAAATTTAATTAAGCTTAAATGGAAAATCCATAGTTAAGTTCTATACAAAGTAATTTTGTAGTATAGTTTTAAAACAACATAAAGTATTTAAATAAAAAAAAAAAAAACACAATTTCTTTGCGAAATAAGTTAGATGTTGTCTCTATGTTTTATCTTTGAGGGGGTTCAAGCCAAACCAGAATTTCTTGTGAATGAAGGTGTAAAACCGGTTGACCTTTATAGAGGACTTTAAGCATAGTACGGTGATGAGTCTCTTAGCCGCAGTCAAATTTGGATGGTGCATACATTTTAAAGAAGACTGTGTTGTACGTCTATGAATGACGATTCCAGCCGAGGTGGCTCGGAACCCATTGCAGGTAGTCCAATCATGGATATGATGTACTAAAATTTTTTTTTACCTTGATGGTACCCAAGCAAAAGTGAAACGCTGAGATAAGTGCATTTGTGTAGCAGGAGATTACATAGAGAAATAAAAGCAGTTTTTACTCTCAGTTCCACACAATCAATAATCATGGTTTGATTTGAAATTCCTCCTTAATATATTGTGGAATATATTATTGAATTTAATATATGGAATTTATGTACAATCACATAAATAACAAATATTGGTGAGAGGGTCTGCCTACTTGTCATCTGGCAACGGATACACCCCACCCTACCACTCTGTGGTAGTTACTTACAGGGTAGGGTTGCCAGCCCAATGCCCGATCGTATCTGATCACTTAGGGGTGAATGACCTTGCTCAAGGGTTCAACACTGGCAGCCCGGTGGCATCGGGGCTCGAACTAGGGATCTCCTCGTCAGCAGGCCAACACCTGAACCACTGTGCTACTCCTGCCTCCTAAATAACTGATACAGTACAAAGGAGATATTTGCAAGTTGCAGAGTATGTACTATATACTTTTAAACACTTTTAAAAACATGTTTCTGATGTACTTTATTTTGGAAATCAAGGCCTTTAGATAAGGATCTCAATCAAAATTCTCTCTGCATGTTTTGCGTAGGTGGTGTGTGGAATTCACTCAGGTCATGCTCAGTATTGGGATGAACTTTGTCTAACCCTCAGTGCCAACAACGATATTACACTCTCTGTTTTCACTGCTGTCCTCTGGTTTTTTAATCCCTGGCCAATAATAACAGCAGCAAAATTAAAGTGCCAAAGGATATCGTAAGCAGGAGCAGAGAAAGAGGAGAGGGATTTTACCTCTATAAATCTGGCTGCTTCATGAGCTTGTGTTTGCAGGGAAGTTTTCACTAAGTGATATATGGATGGAGCTGTGAGCTTAAGCACACTCTATTGCAGCGAGGGTCTGCTGAATCCTCAATCCATTAGTGAAAGTCGTGCTGACATCCATTCCAGTGACAAAATTCCCTTTCCAGGGTGCTATTTAAGTCCTATGTATATTCCATTCCGCAGTAATCATAATTTAACTCCTTTACTAAGTATACTGAAACCAAATCTTACAAAGTTGCAGATTACTATTAAGTAACTTTATACTGGGCATGAAGTAAATAATATGTCGTTGCAGGTTTTCTAAGTATATATCAATTTCTCTTCCCCATACACACACATTCATGTATATACACAAGCACATCGACACAAATGTTGTCACAGCCCAAACCACTTGAGTCTGACGTTGTATGATTTTGAGAAGGAAAGGAAAATGGACTCAACTTGATTGGCAGCTTCGTCACTGGATTGAGGCCAACAGAGCCCCTTTCCTTTCTAATTCCAAAGTGTCATCACCGTTTCTCTCCGCGAGGAGCCGACTTTGAATAAAGCTCTCTGCCCTGCACGCAGACAGCCTGCGGACTCTCCTGGGTCTGAAATGTCAAACTCATTAAACATTTCATCTCCATTTCCTAACTGATTTCATGTGTTCAATGTAAATATTCTCCAGTGAAGTGGAAGAGAGAGAGAGAAAGCAAGATATGAAAGATATGAAATATATTGTCCCCTGATACAGTTGTGTTAATCCTTTAAACGTTAAATGGAGTTACATTATATTTTCCTACATAGAGTCTGCTTTTACAGGCAAAAGAGTAATTTTTCTTTTAATTGTAATTGTTAAGTTGTGAAGTTAATTTATTTACATCCTGTTAACATCCTAATTCATTTCAGTTTTATCCTGTTTCCGTGTATGACGATAAAACGTATTCAAATCATTTCTCACTCGCTTGTGTCACTTTTACGGTGTCATTTGTTTGATCATGTGAATGAACTTGATTTGCTGACTTTTTTTATTCAGGTCTTCTGTTCTGGCAGTAAATCCAAGCTTGATAAAGCTGAACGGAGAGCAAACCGGCGCCTCACGAACACTCTCTGCAGACTCAACACAGCTGTGGAGCTTCCAGGCCCTGTGCCAGGCGCACCAAGAACAGACTGATTCAGTACTACAGAGACACGGCATGGAGATCAGGTAGGAGACTAGCACTAGCTGCAAGACTGATAATTAAGTAAATTCTGTGTATTTTGCGTTGAAAACCGTAATGATTTCAGTTCATGACAGAAATCATGACAGAAATATCAGTTTAACGTCTTAAGACCCAAAAGTCATTATATGAAGACATATTTTCTCCCAACTACATTGTCTATAAATGCCTGTGTGATTTTCATATGGTTTAATTATTTTTCCAATTTAAAGATAAAGATTATTACATAATAAATCATTATCTTTAAACAGGAAAAAGAATTGTAATAGTCTCAAACTTTTCCTCTAAACAATTATTACAATTTCTCATAACGGTTTTAATTTTATTGGACGAAACTATACGAGTAAAATATAATTTTAGTTTAACTCTAGTCCTGGAGACTTCATGCACAAATGCTCTTCTAATGCAACACACCCAATTCAATGATTAGCTCATCATTAAACCCTTATTGGTTTGGACCAAGTGTGTTGAGGCCAGGGAAAACAAACTGTGCAGGGGAGGAGGCTCCCAGGAGCGCAGTTAGAAACCCCTTATTATTACCGTAAGGACATTTCTGACTATATTTATTACTTTAAAGACATTTAGGTGAAATTTGTACCTCATATGTTTTCTTTAGTTCAGCAATGACAAAAAAAAAAGCATTTAAAATCACAGATGTTATTTAAATCGAACATCAAGACATTATTTCAACAACTTACTGCGATGAGCTCAACTTGTAAACTAAATAGTAGGCAAATGGCACCTGGTTGCAGCAGTGTTTTCACATATTATTTAGTACAATGATAAAAGGTACAGTATGTGGAAAAAATGAAAAGCAGAAATAAAAATTAAATAAAAAATAACTCTTTGATTCCACACATTTCTACTGTACTAGTTATTTTCCGCTGGTCTGAATGCAGCAGTCAGCATCATGACCCAACGTTAAGCATGAAATAATCCTGACTACATGGTGACTGACAGACGATGCAGGCATTTAGAGGAGAGAGAAAGTAAGAAAAATTATAGTATACATATCTGCATTTGCTAAACATTTATTTATTCTCTAATTTGAGATGCTAGTGAATAATGATCAGCTTATTAACCCGTGTCAGGGAGTTTGTATTGTTACCCAACTGTGAAGTTGCGGATGCAAGGGTTCAATCTTGGTTAAGAAAATTGGTCTATAAGGTTCTGAGTATATGTTTATTGCCATTGTATATTAGTGGGTGTGTCAAAACTATCCAGCTTGTAACTAATTATTTATTTTAAGCTGAAGACCAAAATGCATAGAATTATACAGGGTGGACCAAAGGTCTGGAACCACATGCAACTATACAAATACAGATCTTTCATTTGTTCTTTTCATTCGTATTTTAGTTATTAGGGTTTGTTCTGTCAGCCATCAGTTCTCAGTATTCGTGACAGTCACATTGACATGCTCATTAAAGTTGTTTGACTTCTCACAGTGCTTATGTAATATTAAGGTAGCTGTGTCAGAAAATGACATTTTTAGAGCTCTGAAAACTGCATTCTACCATCCACTATTAAAAACACTCATTATTATTAATAAATACTATTTAGTGAATATTGTGCAGTCTGGGATGCGGTGGTGAATTCCCTATTGACTTGCAGCCGTGGGAGTAATCAGCACTGTAGACAAGGTTGCAGTACAATCAAAATGAAAATCGATACATTAGTTTTTTTAATTACACATCTAGTGGCTTCAATTAATTTGACAAATCAGTGCATTTATAATTATTTATACTAATTTTAAAAGATTTTAAAGAATATGTTTGCCTTAATTGCTGTGTAAAATGCTTCTCATCTGTCAGGCAAATGTGATATAAAATGCAGATGACGTGATATAGAATATACGAAATAATTATTGATTATACAGTAAATAAATCTACACATTGTAACACTGAGGTATGTCTGAAAGTTTTGCAGTAGTAAGTTATGGATTATATTAGAATTAATCATGCCAATCATCTTGAAGGTAGAGTATACAAAGAAATATAAGTGCATCTGTTTATTATTTAGAGGCAAGTTGTTCTTTACGGAAGGATTAAGCCCTGTGTGTTTGTGTTTGTGCCAGGGCTAATGTAGCATGCTTATAATGTAGCAAAGACCCACTGGCACAACATACATTTTTCACTAAGACACATGTCTTAGTTGAAATTCTAGCAGAGCAACAGCCATTTGCAGTGTGTCTGTGAGATTGGTGTGATGATTCTGTGCGATAATGAGACTGACACAGTGTATTTTCTGACTTCATTAAAAAAATAAAATAAAATCTGCCCTGATCAAACATATGCCTTTAAATAACTGCAAAGACTTGTGAACGCCTGACCAATTCCTTTGCTTTGCACTCTGCATATTACACAAAGCCTCTTTTTGGTTGCTACACGGACAACCGCAGCCAATTAACATCTGACCCGACCTGGTGTCAATCCCCAGCTCACCCCGGGGAACGTGAAGAGTCCACCGTTTGGCTGGGTGACGTTGTAGCACTGGGTTGCCGAGCGGGCACAAAGTGACCAGAGGAATTGTCCAACAGAACACCCACAATGGGTCATCATTGTGGCCTTTGTGCCTTTGATTTGCTAACAGATATTTTCAATTCTCCAGTAGTAAATGGTGTATTCATCCTGATTTCTGCCTTTGCTTTCTGAAAGATATCAGTATCAGTGTCTCTACAAAAGCCTGACTATTTGCTTGTTATTTATTTTCTGTCTATTCCTTATTGGTTATTTTTTATCATAGCAGGTCAAAATGAGCTGATATGAATTTGTTTAATAATTGAATCATTTATTTAACAAAACACTCACTTTATTTCTAACAGCACTTTTAACTATGTTTCTGTTAATTTGACTATTTTGGGACTTTTACTACAATAGTGCATGTGTGTGCATGTGTGTGTGTCCAAACGCCCCTGTGCCCTGTCTGAGGATTGAAATAGCAGGGGATCTGTATGTCCCGAGAGGATACAGAGAGCTCAGAGGGCAGGATTAGACAGGGAGAAGCAGCCGTTGCTAATAGAATAATTAGCGTGAGATTGAGATGTCTTTGTACACATTTAATCCACATCATGAAATGTCTCTTTATACGAGACTGAGACTTTCAGCAACAGCTGCCCTAAAGTATCAGCTAAAATCTCTTTTCGATTTTTCTATTTTAATAGATTGTAAGATTAGTTTTTTCTAAATTTTAACAGTCTAAAAGACTCAAAATGGATAGTTAATTGACAAGTTTAAGGTGGTTTATATATGCAGTTAGTTTGTAAAACAGAAAATATTATTGTATTTATTGTAAGGATTGTTAGTCTGAAAGATTTGTTAGCAGATTCTTGTTTCCACACTCCAAAATAGTTTCAGTTATTAATAACAGTAATAACAGCAACAATAGCGGAATATCTGGGGTTTCAATTTCAGGAAACAAATAAGCAAATTAAAGCTATAATGTGTTAATTTATTCATTCATTCTTTTACATTTTATTTTATATATATAATAATATATTTGGTTGAGCATCTGTTGTGTTTGAGATATTCAGATTTAAATATGATATAAATAATAATGTGTTTATATATATATAATAAAATGTTAATAATATTTTTTAAATTACATTTTTATATAAAGAT
>JAOVVB010000037.1:27073827-27095347 GCA_028570985.1 Heterobranchus longifilis | reverse complement strand
CTTTACACAATCAAAAGAATTATTTAAGTTTGTATGGAATTTGAATGTGTATGAATCAAAATGGTCAGATAGTCCCTAGTAAATAAGCTTCTATTTCAGTCCTCACGAGTTTGACATGTGTTCTGAATAGGAAGCCATGGAGAGGGACTGGAATACTGTGCGTTTTGACATGTCGTCGTCCTCAGTGCTGCCGTATTCAGAACAGCTGCCGCTGCCAAAGGTAACAGGCTGAGAAGCCCTCCCACTGTCTGTGGGCTGGCCAATCCGAGACCCTCTGAGTGATTAATCATCAAATTTATTACCTCCAAAAACACCATTATGTTCTACGCTGCTTTAAACTTCCTTTGAATTAGCAGATGTCATTTTTCAACCAAGCCGTCTGCATCACAGTAGCTGGGCTATGAAGCAGTGCAGCTGCTACAATGGAGCATCTTAATGCCTTAATGTTAAAGCTCAGAAAAAAATGGACCTCAAAAAAAATATGGTTCATGAAGAAGGAATCTCACTGGTTGTTTAAGCAGATGTTAACATCAGGACAATTTTATCTTTCTACACTTCATGATTCAAGAAAAAGTCTTACATAAAAACAAAGTCGCATTCCATATGCTGCTGCTAGAGCTCTAGAGCATAAAACATAGGATTTGATTTATTTATTTTCTTTTTAAATAGTAAGTGATTTAAGAGTATTCTTACACAAAAAGGATGGCACTTTTTTGGAATATGGCAAAGCACATTTCTGTTATTTTCTATAAAGCATGCTATTATATGTATTATATGTCATTTCATAAAGACCATATTAATGATATGCATTGTTAAATTTTTTAGCCTCTGATACCTCTGCCAGAGGTTCATAAAAAGACATCTGTGCAGCCATGGAAGCCCAGACAAGCCTGGATTAGCGGGGAGGAAGCACCAGTGTCAGAGCAGAGTCAGTCTCCTGATTCATGCGGCAGGTAAATACCAGTGTCACCCCTATTAAAAAATAAAAAAAAGATTAAACAGCATGTCACATGTCACAAACATGTTTGTGTTTGTCTGAAATGTTATAATAATTATATTTTAGAAAGGGTGGTTTCTAATTATAAGGCAAACCTGAATGATACGAATAAGTAATAATTAACATCCCATGAAGTATCTACCATAATCTGTGGTAGACACTGTTGAGCACAATTTTTTTTATCAAGATGGCATGATCTAAGTGACTCTGAAAGATTCATTATTAAAAGCCGGTCATTATTAAAAGCCTTAGTTGTACTAGAAAGTGACAAAAGCGACATCTACATTTAGACCTGTGCAAAAGTGGAGGGTTGTTTCGGTTAGTTATACTGTTGGCATTTTGCTGCCATGGCTTTCTGCCATTTGTCCCCATAGATGGAAAACTACCTGCAAATAAATACAAATTCTTCTGATTGATCATCACTAATCTATAATAAAACATTTTTATGCTGATGCAATTGGTTCTTTCCAGGATGAACCTGCCCACATCCACAGTGCATGATGGCTCACAGAATTATGTGATGAAGATAAAAATGATGTAAATCATATGTAATAAAGACTTATAAGAGAGATTTTAGAAGGATGTGTAAGACATTGTTCTTTCTCCAATACCAACATTAAAACAGCAATCCAGTGAATATTGATTCCACTAGTACAATTCCAGAGATTAGTAGAATCTGAATCAATATGCAATGTATCATATTCAATGTATCAATATATCTCGTTATTTGTTTATATTATGTTAGTATTAAAGGAATTTATGGCTTAAATATTCCCTCGGTCTGTCTGAATGGTGTTTGAATGTTCTCCCTGTTCTGTCTGCATGGAATGTGCATGTTCTCCCCGTGGTTGGTGGGTTTCCTCCAGGTATTCTGGTTTCCTCCCACATTCCAAAGACATGCAGATCAGGCAAATTGGCGTTCCCAAATTGCCCATACTGTGTGAGTGTATGTACTGTATGTGTGTGTGCCCTGAGATGATTGGAACCCCTCCCAGGATGTACCTCTCCTTGTGCCCTAAGTCTCTTGAGATAGCCCCCGTGATTCTGTATACAGGATAAAGTGTTATAGGCGATAAGTGAGTAAGTGATGCATTGAGTGGCTTCTCATTTCTTAAACAACCATGTTAGAAGATATATCACATACAATTTTGTTACTGTTTTTCAGAAGCCTCAAATTATTGAACTGCAAAATAAACAATTACTGGAATTGGGTTAAAAACTGTCCAATGCAGCAGGAAAAAACTGAAAGGATAGTGATATTTCCTCAATGGTTTGTTGGAAAAAATCCTAAATGAAATCACTTAAACACTTGGTGAAGGTGCATCACGAAAAATTGACAGTACTGTAGAAATAACACACTTACACTCACTCATTCTCTATACCACTAAACCTGTACAGGGTCGTCTATCGCTGCATAATGCCCACTGTACAAGCCTCTTAAGTCATAGTTATGATCTGGGGTTGCTTCGGTTGGTCAGGTCTAAAATCAGCAAAGTTTTGTGCAATAAAATGAAGTCGGCTGATGACCAGAATGTACTGAATGATCAGGGTGTCACATTAATGCATTTTTTCATCTCTGATGATATTCCAGGATGAATCTGGTTTAAATTGTGAAACAGTGGTTTTGGGAGGTCAAGGAATCATTTTCACACATGAATGAATGCAACTTTTGAATAAATAGATAGAAATATATGTTAAAAAACGGGATGTTGCATAAGATGCTGAAACACTGCCACATCAAATGCACACCATAATCGAAGCTAAAGGTGGTCCAATAAAATGTAAGACTGCATCACTTTTTTTGTCTGGACAATGTATTGACAAATTATGGATTGTGTGTTTTGTGTCTATTTCAGAATAGAATCTCCAGCCTCAACTTTAAAAAAATATTCTTTATCAGAAAGATCTGAGAAGATTCTGAAGGAATGGTATTCACAAAATAACTTGTTATTTAGCTCGAGTTATTTATTTTTTTAAAGATCATAGTGAAGATCATATGGTTTGTTGTCTCCTGCTCTTTTCAGGGGTTTTAGCAATAGTTCCACTGCCCTTCTCATGCTTAAAAGGGCTCAGAGGATGAAGGCCAGGAAACAGCAATATCAGAGAAAAGTGCAGAGTAAGTGTAAAACTTTTTTCTTAGTTATTTATGTAACAGTCCTGTTTATTATCATACAGGCCTTTTTATTGAACAGACAAATGGAGAAGGGAAAATTATTTGTTTCTACAGTGTCTTTCTTTATCTTTTATCTTATCGCCATGCCACAATTTTCATACATGTATGAAAATCTTCTCACTGGAGCATTTTAGTCTTGCTGAGAAAGATTAATAAAACTGTAAATTCAGCATGGTGAACATGTGGACCATAAATGAGCATTTTAATAGGAAAAAAATTTTGCTTCAAAACAATGTCTGTCTGTCTCTAATAAATAATTTTTGTTTTCTCATCTTTGTCTCTGGTTGGTGTTAAGCTAGCACAGAGACTTTCCTTTTAGAGCAATGGAACGCATAGTAACAGCAAGCAGCTCTCCTTCTTTCTGTCATGTTTAATTTGCCTGAATTTCCTAGCACTTGCTGGATTTGTTGTGTGCCCCCAACTTGGCTATTATTATGAGAAGCCATAAAACAGTCACTTGTCCTGAGGTTACTTCACGGTGCTATGAGCATGAGAAGAACCCCAGAGACAGTAGTCATGATCTGTACCAAATTCCCAGAGGCCTGGCCTGGAGCTGGATTTGATCAGGGTCAGAAGAGCGTGACTCTTAATGCCACAAATCCAATCTTAGGCCCATGAAATGAGGGCCTGTTTGGAGCTTAGAAAGGCTTTGCTCCTGTCGAAGCTGTGTGCTGTGCTAATTTAAAGTGATGGTGCGGTTTGGGTCCATGTCTGATCATGAGCTCACTTTAACTATGTTTTTGTCTGTTCTGGTGTCACAGATCCAGCTGTGCATTTGGCTCTGTTCAGGAACCACATCGTGCAGCCTGTGGAGATGAAGAACCATAAATCCAGACTTGAATTCAGAGAGGAACTTAAAGGTAGGATTGAGATGTGACAGCTCAACTGACATTACCATTGCAAGAATCTCTAAAGTCTATGGTATAGTGAGTTCTTAATAGTATAGTATTGTAGTAACATACAATAACATGGGTAATGTTATCGTTTTAGGGAAATGTGGTCTGAGTTAGATCTCTTTGGTTTAATGGGAAACCAGGACAGATTTTACCTTGATCAAATTGAAGGCACATGATATGGCGGTTAATAGCCAGCCATTAAGTTGTTTGGAATGAAGGAGAATAAACAAGATGATTGTATTTCAAGAGAACTTCGTTGCAAAGTCGAAGTGTGAAATCGAGTTAAGTACAGAGGAGGTAGCGCGCTGAGAGGTTCCAGACTCTTTAGAGTGAGAGATCTGTCTGCATTTCAGTGTCACTCTAGCGAAGAGAGAGAGAGAGAGAGAGAGAGAGAGATAGTAGCATTACAGCAGGAGAGGGATGTTGGATAGAGGGCAGTGGGGGTGGTTATCATTTGACTGGAGTAGCAGGAGAAATAGGTACAGAGATGCAGAGATAGAGATCTTCTTGCTTGCACTTACTTTTTCATTGCTAAAAAAAAAGAATGCAAAATATGCAAAAGCTGTCCTGCTTTCTGTTTTCTCTTTTTCTTCTTCTTCTTGTTCTTTTTTTGTTGTTGCGATTCTTCCAGCGGTCCCCTGGCGTATGTAAGCTGATCCCCATTTTCAAGTGGGTTACTTCATGTCCAGCACATCCACAAAAGAGAGCCTGGATAAAATAAACACGGGCGAGTCGGATATCTCGGAAAGAATCTGTCACGGCTTTGGGGGCTAATCATGTCCAGAAGGTGGCTCGGAGCAGGGGGTTGAAATGCAAGCCGGGGGAGAGCAGGGGAGAGGCGCGCGGCCCGAGGCGTGAGGGCATCCCTGGGGGTGCGGAGTTGGTGCCTTGCACAGGTCAGAGTAGACCAAGCACCCCAAAACACATCATCTGGTGAAGGAGCTCTTAAGCTGTCACCCACCCCAGAGACCCCTTTCTCTTTCAGAGGAAAGTGAATATGAGTTACGGAACAGATCAGAGTTTTTTGCCTTACACTTGTACTCGTTATTATTCAAATAGATCACATATTTATCAAAGTAGGAAATAATGAAAGAATAATGAATAATGTAATGCAGTGATATATATTTTTCTTATGTCCACAATGAACATGCTTTTGAAATAAATCAAACGTTAATACCACCTTAGTAATGGAGTAATTATTAGAAATATGTTTTTTCTATATTTATGAGTTAAAAGAAACATAAAGTATACAGCTGAAGCCCACGAGCGCACGTTCCTCTCTCACTGCAGAGCTTACTCGTCCCTGTGGTTGGATTTAAACAGCCAGTGAAACGCTGTTGTTTTGTGAGCATGTGCTCAGGCAACACACATAAATCCTGTGCCCAATATTCTGACCTCCCGAATCGTTATCTGCTCAATTTCACACTTCTTTTGTGGAAAACGAGGTTCCTGAAATGATTTACTCCAGAGAACTCACTGAATGATAGACCTGAGGTCTGTTGAGATAAGTTATAGCCGCCAATGAGTAGTGTAATTCATCAAGTTTGCGCTACAAGTAAGGTGAATGGATTCATTTGACTATGTAAGGCAATATGTTCTGCATATTGCCATGGATTTTTTTTTGTTTGTTTGTTTTTTAGTTGTTTTTTTACAAGCCCTCCTCGACTGCAGACATCTTGGCTTTGTATCCCGAGTTTCCTTTCTGTAGGTAACATGATTAGTGAGATGGTCATGCTGTTATAGATAAGTATAATAGATATTCAGTGAGATCACGTTCAGTGCTGAGGAACTCAAACAAACAGTAAACTATAAAATCGTTCTGTGATGATTTATTATTTTTGTATTGATATATATTTATTTGTATATTAATCAAATCAGTGGTAATTTTCTTTCTCAGGAGTAATGTAAAAGGGCAGTGTATGTTACTAAGGTTTATATGTAATTCGCTAGTGATGCAACATTGTTAGTTTTTAGCTAATTTAACTGAACAAGATTTGTTTTTTGACACTTCTATAGATAAGACAATTTATTATCTTCCCTAGTGATGGACATCAGTGTATAGTCATTGAGTTAAGCACATAAAGCTATCTTAGCTTAGTTTTATTTGGCATTGATCTCTTTATAGATCTGCATTTTAGCCAGTGTTTTGTACACACTTTGTGTGTGCAATGCTTGCAATGTTTTGTGTATGTGTGTGTGTGTGTGTGTGTGTGTGTGTTGACCGCTGGTTGACCGCCTGTGGTCTGCTCTCTGGAGGTGAAGGCTTGACCTAGGGCAAATGAAAGTAGGAGACAGAACCTCACGATAAAAGACCTGACCTCCTCCTTTGAGTCTGCCAAGAGAACTCCCAAACACTCAAAGCCCCATGGGTATACACACACACACACACTTGCACTCATGTAAGCACACAGACAGAGTATAACATCCTTTCAGCACAAGAGGCCATTTCATGTTTGGTGTGTGTGTGTGTGTGTGTGTGTGGTATACCCATGGGGCTTTAAGTGTTTGGATATTTTACAGTATTCTTGAGAAAGAATATTCTCATACATTTAATTTCATGTTTGGTGTGTGTGTGTGTGTGTGCTTGCTTGCTTGCTGACCCATGGCTTCATTGTGGTCAGATAGATCTGCCATCTCCAAAACTGAATTCCAGTTGAATGAGCTAGTCCCAAAGAATGCCCTAAAACTTAGTCATCATGCAAGCGAACATATTCTCTGTCTAATAATCTAGATCACTCTGGACAGTTTTATCATGTGATTAAACTACATTTTATATTTTTAAACATGTTAATATTAGATTTTTTTCTTTAAAGTATTTAGGCTTAGTAATTATTCCCTTCATTAGAAAAACAGAACTACAAAAACACAGTAATTAGATCCATGATCGCAGTTCTTGATTTCCCTTTTAAGTCTGTAAACTGTGTTTGACCTTGTATCACTGTTCCGGGTGGATAGGGTGGCCTCAGGTACGCTGTCCACTACTCTTTGACGGCTTAGCATGAGGAGGCTGAAAGAGCTGATTCTCTGATATGGTGACATGTCGGCTTCGTTGCTGTCATAGTCAGCTCCATTTTGGCTAATGTGCTTAAGAGCACCGCTTAACAGGCGTGACTCCTGGGGCCTCTGACATCCTGAGGCTGTGGCGATCAGGGGCCAAGTGGGGACCCAAGGGGGGGCTAATTTCTGCTGAGGCCTTCCACGGTCTTGCATTTTAGCTAAACTTTTTTAGTATGTGCAGTAACAAGTGCCTGTCAATATACACATTAAGTAGGGGCTGTATATATTGTAATATTTTTTTTATTAGAGGTTTCTAATGAAAAAATCTGTCTTGTGTGGGCTTGTAAGTTTCCTGACTACTTAGTCTGCATCGTAAGGTGAGACGCTACATTAAAAAATGATGGAGTTACGTAATATATGTTTTCATAGTACACCTTGCCACAGTCACATCATCTCAAGGTTAATTTCTTGCTTATACTGTATGTCACAGTAAGTCCTATATGTCACAATAAGTCTAATAAAGCACAGGTTATAGTGTGGAAAGAAGCTGTAATAGTAAAATAGTTGTAATATTAAATAAGAACATTAATTTTAAAACTGCTTTTTTCTAACTATTTTGTCTTTAAATATATTTAGAACCAAAATTTATTACAGTAATAGACAATATTTCAGTTTCTAGATAACTTGCATTCATAGAATGTAAAATTTATTTCCTTAAATTTAATTCAGCTGAAAATGTATATTCCAAAAGAATTTGCTGAAGGCATCCAAATGTTCAATAATCTACTTTGAACAGTTGATGTTGAGATGTGTCTGCCACTTATGCTCTGTAAATTCTTAATTGCAGCTCTAATATGAAGTGCTGTTAATTGGTGTTTTTTGAGGCTAGTAATACTAAATGAACTTCTCTGCAGCAGTCGTAGGTTTTGGACTTGCTTTCTTGGGATAGTTTTCATGAAGCTTTCATAATTATATATACTGTTCATATATATATATACTGTTCTTGCAAGAACTATTCCAGAACCAGACTGTTTTCGTTATTATTGTGACTTAATTACGTTATTCCATATGTATTATTTTATAGTATTGAAATCTTCAGTATAATTCTAGTATGTCCAAAATAAATAACGGAACAAAATTTCTTTAAATGCCATTAAACCATTAAAATAAATATTCACTGCACCATAATTCAAAAACGTAATTTTGTAAAGACTTTCTAAGCATGTAAATGTATTTATGTTAAATAAGACTAATTAAAGTAAAAAAACTGCATAAGCAGTAAGGCATACATTCAATACTAATTGCAACAAATTAACATTTTTCCTGCAAAATTTCCTTTTTTTTTTACATTCTGACTAGATTGTATTTTACTATTAAGACATATTGCACTTGTATGAACTTTTTGTTTTAATATTATCTATTTACAATCTATGTAGAAAATATAAATTTATCTGGCTAGTCTAAATGTTTCCCCATTGGACAATTTGTGATTTTTAACTATTAAGTGCAAACTGTTTCCACCATTTGAACTCTATGTAAGAAGTTAATCACTTGACATTTTTAGTGTATTTCCAATTAACCCATGACGACTGTACCCCATAAAACCTGGCAGGTCTTTACATCTTGGCAAAACCATAAGAAGGATTTAAATAAGTGTCTCATTAGTTCCAGCACTTGGCTGTCAGAAGTTGTTATCGATTCACACTCCTCCCCGGCTGTGGCGCCCTCCACTGAGAGTTTGTCTTTTTGCGTTGAGTTACAGGTTTCTGGTGGTGTGCTTCAACACAGATTGTAAATCATGAGCTTGCTTCCTCTCTGGATGTTCTGGGCAAAGTAATATCACAGCTCAGCAGGTTTATAAAGAGACCACAAAACCTCTTGAAAGCAAACCTCTTTATTTGCCTCAGTGAGCCACCGCTGGAGAGTTATAGCAATTACCCCTTAAAGCTTTCCAAATCAAATGGCCTCCTAAGCTTCAGTGTAAACAGGCCATGCAGCTTGCCCTGATCTCTTTGGCTTGCTAAACTCTACATCGTTTACACTCACAGTCCGGCCTTCTAAACTCTACATCGTTTATACTCATGTTTCTGCTTTCTTTTCTAATAATTTATTACATTTTTTTATTTCCCACTTTCACTGGCTCTCTCTCTCTCTATATATATATAAAACATGCAAATTTCATGCACACAGAGTCGCCTTGCACCTCCAGGGTCCGGATTCGATTCCCAGCCAGGCTCGATTCCCGTCTCTGTGTGCATGGAATTTCCATGTTCTCCCCATGCTTGGTGGGTTTCCTCCGGGTACTCTGGCTTCCCTCCACAGTCCAAAGATATGCAGGTTAGGCTAATTGGGGTTCCCAAAATTGCCTGTAGTGTGTGTGCCCTGCGATGGACCCTGTCCAGGGTGTACACTGCCTTGTGCCCTAAGCCTCCTGGGATAGGCTCCAGGCCCCCCGTGACCCTGAATACAGGATAAAGCGGTATAGACGATGAGTGAGTGAAAGAGTGAGTGAGAGTCCATGCACTAAGAACAGTGTATGACTTTTTTCTTTATGCCTTTTATATAATTCTGTGGTAACTTTAGAACTGATGGGGCCCAAGGGTTGTGCATCACCGAATAACAAATGATTTTTGCTGAAAGCTGACTTTAATGTTTCATGTCAAATGTAGTTGGCAGAGGAAATTTGAGTGTTCAGGAGGCACTACAAGTAGAGCCAGGGCAGAAGGAGATGCAAATGCACACACTCCACAGAACCTACCAGTGGCTCCAAACACAAGCTGTGCCGAGTCAGAGAAGCGCTGACCCCTCTGTGAGGTGAGTTTGTCATGCATGATGAGAACTGTCTGATCTGCAACTGATGGAATAATATGAAATCAGATTACGGTTTACATAGGACAGCATGATTCTAGATTTAAAATCGAATTTGCTTTAGGGTACGTTTTTGTATAAGCAACCTAATTGGTTAAAGTACTAGTCTGGTAACTTTACCTGTACGTTTCTAGTGATCATTTCCTCCCGGAGATTGACCCTGAAATTCTGAATGGTGGAAGGGTTCAGCTTGTGGTAAGGACCTTGATTTGACATCAGAAAATCACAATGCTACAGGGATGGCCAAACTATAAATGCCCTGACTTGTATCAAAATATACTGAGTAGTGTCTTTTTTTTTTTTTTACTAAGACCTTTTGCTGAAGTCAGTTGTGTGTGTTTGTGTGTGTGTGTGGATTTTTAGGCTTCTACAGGGAGCAGAGAAGCTCCAGATTCAGCCATGAGCCAGTGGATTGTTGGCACTGGTTTCTCTTCACTTCAACATCATCAAGCTTACACTCGGACACGCTCGGCTGGACATTCAAGTGGGTCTCAAATTCTAGAAATTAAGAAATTAACATTCCAAACTTTGTTGACTCAAACAAACAACAAATGGACCAAATGTATGTCTTAGGCAATGTACTGTTTGTATGTAGTTTCTATTTTAAGTCAGTGTTTGAGAAAATTGACTTTGAGGTTTAAGATCTGTGTCGAAATAAAGTGAAATAGCAGCTTAGCAATAAAAAGGAAAATTTTTTTGTTTACTTATCTGCTGGACTCCAGCAAACTAATTTGTGTCATTGACTCGTATAGTTTGGCTGTATGCTGGTCTCAAATACATCTATGTTAGTTATAATTTATGATTCGGTTGTAAATAGAAAAATATACTGTATGTATCAGCTGTAGCCTTAACATTATATTGGCATGAAAAAGTGACATAAACAAATCCTTGAGAACTCAGGTGACTGGGTTTACAGCACCAGGTGACATGAAAAAATAATTTGTCTATTTGCTGTGTATATGTGAGTGAGTGAGTATGTGAGTGAATAGTGTATATGTGAGCGAGTATGTCAGTGCGCAGTGTATATTTCAGTGCATAGTGTATACTGTATGTGAGTGCATAGTGTCTATGTAAGTGAGAGTGTAAGTGCATAGTGAGTAAGTAACTGAGTACATAGTGAGTATGTGAGTGCATATTGTATATGTGAGTACATAGTGTATATGTGAGTGAGTATTTGAGTGCATAGTGTATATGTGAGTGAGTGTTTATGTGAGTGCATAGTGTATACATCGATCAGCCATAAGATTATGGCCACATGCCTAATATTGAGTATGTCTCACTTTTGCCACAAAACAGTGATGCGTTGTGTGTTCTGACATCTTTCAATGGGAGCCAGCATTAACCTTCTCAACAATTCGAGCTACAGTAACTTTTCTTTCTGATCAGACTACATGGGCCAGCCTTCACTCCCCACACGCATCCATGACCCTTGGATGCCCGACCCTGTCTCTGGTTTTTCTTATTGGACCATTAATGGTAGATTCCGACTGCTGCAGTCCTGGTACATTTCACAAGAGCTGCAGTTTTGGAGTTGCTCTGACCCATCACATCACCCATCACAATTCGACCCTTGTCAGGGTGGCTACAGTTACAATATCTTGTTACAGTGGCACTTGGAGGTGAGTAGGATATATTAGGGAGCAAGTGTTCATTTTGTCCCTGACAAAATGGCTGGCCAATGCTCACTGATGGTGAAATAAAGGCTGATCCATGTTGTCTGATCCAATAGAAGAGCTCCTGTAGTTCAAAATCATATACATCACATACATATTTTGTTTCGGTGAGACATACACTAGTCATAACATTATGGCCAACACATATCACTGGTTTAGACTTGGGAAGATAGACAAATATAGAGTGTGTTCACACGGGCTTTGGTGACGTGCGTTTGTCCGGCTGTGCGTTTATACGGCGTCAAAAAAACGTTGCATGCAGCTTTTTCTTGCCGTTCAAATCCCAACGAACGCAAGGAAAACCGCTTCTAGTGCGTTTTCTTCGCGTTGATTTTACGCTTCGGAGGACCGGATATATCCCATGATCCTACATGCTATACATAGGGAAATGCAGAAAAAAGGGAAAATAAAATAAATTGTTGAAAAACTTACGCGGAAATTTTCGCATTTCTTCATAAACCACAAAAAAAAACCTTCCTTTAATCCGACGTTGTGCAGTCAGAGGGTGAACCCAGTAGCGGCGGCCCAGTAGCTAAAATGTTTTCTTGTGGTTACAGATATGCATGATTTAGGTATAGTGTAGAAATTATTAGTCGTGTTAATAATCATGTCAGTCGATGGAAAGTCAAACTTTTCCTTTCCTTTCCTTTCCTTTCTCTGCTTTTTGTGTCTGCTTCTTAGAGTTGTGTCTGATTGAGATTAGATGTATACCATTTCACTCTGACAGAGAGCAATAGCTTTCGTCTCAAGTGCCCTCCACCGCGTCACATGATGCCGGTGATGTTTTCATGACGCCAGCAGTGATTCAGCCTCCTACCTCCAGGGCATGCAGACTGCATTTCCCATACAACTCTCCCCGACATGTCACACTTAAACCTGTCTGATCAGATCAGTCCATCAAAAACTCATTCTCTTCCCTCTTGAATGGCTCCTCGACTCTCTGCTTCATCCTCCCCTCATTCTTTCTACAGTTGTCCAGACAATCATACCTCTCAGAATATCATTACTACCATGTGTTTGAGAGGCGTTTGTCAGACCGTACAGTAGGTCAGCAGTCCGTAGGGTGAGCTGGCTTCCTGTCAAATCAAAATATCTTAAATGGAGCCTCTTTTCCATATTAATTATGCATACGCTATGTATAAATATGCATCAGAGCTGACTGACCCAAACTTCATTAGATAGTGCTTGTCTTTGTATAAAATATTCATCAAGAAGTTTGAGAGAGCTTTGAATATTCACCATGAAAGTTGAGAAAATGTTCAGCTCTAAGCATAATAATGTATATTAAGATGGAGTTAGAAAATTGTATTTTAAGAAACTAACGCTACCCCGAAGTGGATTGTTTTTAACCAAAAGTGTTTTATTTTTCTTACATGATATTTGAATGCTGTAAATGTTTTAAAGAAGCCCATACACAATTCTGGCCGAAAGTGCCTTAGAGCGCAATGCAATTGTTTCTGTGAACATTCAACGAGATGAATGTTCTTCACATTGCACTTGCACATTACGAGAAGTTATTGCCACATCCCAATACAGCCCTGATCTCACTCCGAGCCATTTCCACTTGTTTGGGCCATTAAAGGAGTTCCAAGAGTTCCAAGGCTAGAGTTTCAAATGTGAAGCTGTACTGGTGTACTGAGAAAACTTTCTACCTTCATAGTGTTCAAGCACTAGTGAAATGTGGGATAAGTGCATTAGTGTAGCAGGGGATTATATAGAGAAATAAATGGAGTTCTTACTGGACAATCAAAAGTCCCAGTTTGACTTGAACGCCCCTCATAGTTACAATTAGTTACAAGCGTTGTAGAACGTCTCTGTGAAAAGTTCATTCATCTTAACATTTGTGTTATAAAAGGTTATTCTTTTGATTTTTCTCACATGGAGTTAACAGACTAAGGAACACAAATTGTCATGGAACTGATTAACCAAAAACACAAAGTCCTAAAGACTTACACATGGTAGAAATGTTCCTAATTGTATCAAAACATTGATACTGGAGGCTTTTTCTATAAAACTTGGGGCAGTGGTGGCTCAGTGTGTTCAGGCTCTGAGTTACTGATCAGAAGGGTGGTGGTTCAAGACCCAGCTCTGTTAGATTGCTGCTGTTGGGCCTTTGAGCAACGTTCGTATCCTTGTCTGCTCCAGGGTGCCGTAAAAATGGCTGATCCTATGCACTGTCCCCTAACAAAAAAAAAAGCTGTGATTTTTGAAGAAATTAAGACTTTCACTATGCAGTAATGTATACAGTATGTAATGAATAAAAACTTAACTTGAAGGTTATTTATGTGTGTAATTACAGAAAACTTTGGAAACAGGACGACAAGGAAACAGCTTTTCATTTTATTAGTTTTTTACTTGGCTCACATAAAAAATGCACTAATTTAAAATATAATTTTGTCTTATTCTTAATTATTCTAGTGATATAAAGATTAAAAAAAGGTTTTGTTTTAAGAAACATATTCGTATGGAGTGTACATGTTCGTATGGAGCATTAATGGCTAACTTTATTTATATAACTATATTTGATATACTGTAAGTCCTTGACTTATGAACATTTGAGTTACGAACGGACCAGTAAACGGAAGTCCAGTATATTGTATGGCTGTGAGTGTGAAATAAGTTGGCCTCGCCAGTATCAATAAATCAGTCCGGGAGCACTATGATAGAACATATCCTGATGGTGAATAATCCTAATTTCAGAAAAATCCCCAAGGAGACAGAGTTCACAGTCCTGTGTACTTGTTTTTTTATGCTTTACATTGTATATTTGTGTTAAAAATGGATAAGACTCATGTTGTCAGACTTACAAACGAGTCCAACTTACGAACGTGCTCCCGGAACTCATTCGTAAGTCGGGGACTTACTGTACCTTCATTTCATTTTGATTTATTTCATTTTATTTTATTCAATTTATTTCACCACAGCCCCAAAATAAATCAGAAATGATAAAATTCTGGAGTTGAGGTGAGGCAGATGGAAAACATTAATAAACATAACAGCATGAACAACGATGATGAACAAAAGTCGGAGCATAATTGCTATACAAGAAATGCTGCAAATATTAGTATAGACACAGAAGTGCAGTGGCTGATGGGAAATTTAATCATGCACCATATTTGCAACCATGACAGCAGGACAGCACGATGGAGTAGGGGTTAGCACTGTGGCCTTGCAACTCTAGGGTTGGGGTTCAATTACCACTTAAAGTTATGTATGTGTGGAGTTTGCATGTTCTTCCTGTGATTAGTAGGTTTCCTCTGGGTACTCTGGTTTCCTCCCACAATCATGCATGCACAAAAGACATGCAGATAAGGCTAATTGGCATTTCAAAATTTTGCATGGTGTGTGAGAGAGTTTATGCGTGGGTGTGTGTCCGTTGGTGTGCCCTGCAATGGATTGGCACTCTGCCTTGTGCACCGAGCTTCAGGCTTTCCACAACGTTGTACAGGATAAGTGGTATAGAGAGTGAGGAAATGAGTGTAGTAGAAGAAGAAATTATGAATGTAATGTACTATATGTTGATCTAAAACTTATTTTTTTATTTTATAGATAGATAGATAGCTAGATAGATAGATAGATAGATAGATAGATAGATTATTTTATATTAGATGAGATTACACTAGATTAGATTGAACTTTATTGTCACTGCACATGTACATGCACTATGGTACAAGGCAACAAAATACAGTTAGGATCTAACCAGAAGTGCATTTGTCACAGTGCAAAATAATTAGCATATGTAAAGTGTACACAGAAAAATGAGTGCAAAAGATTATAGATGGATGTAACGAAGAAAGATATTGTATACCATGGTTATGATATCGTGGTTTAAGGAGGTTATATACTCTCTATAAATAGGGCCTGGAGCCTATCCCATGAGACTTAGGGCACGATCCATCTCAGGTCACACACAGTATGGGCAATTTGGGAACACCAATCAGCATGTCTTTGGACTGTGGGAGAAAACCAGAATACCCAGAGGAAACCCACCAAGTACGGGGGAGAACATGCAAACTCCATGAGTACAGAGACAGGAATCGAACCCGGACCCTGGAGGTGCAAGGCAATAGTGCTAACCACTATATCACCCTGGCGCCTGAGGTTATATACTTGTGTGGGAATTTTTATATTTGTTATATACAATATACAGTTATAAATAGTGCAATCCTAGATAAATAGATCGATCAATCTTAGCTTTGTTTGCATAAACATCCAAAGGACTATCGATGATCCGAGGTGTTTATGACTACAACACATACAGTATTTCACATCAGATTTTATATCCAGTTCTTGTTGTAGTCATAGCAACCGAAATGCGCCAATCCCTTTCACCTCACAAACTTTTACATCACAAGCAACGAGAGTGAAATATAAAAGCGTACGTCACTCAATACAGGCCCTGGGATTTTTTAATCTGTCCAGTGTTTTCTAATACTTTTCGCCATCCTCTTTTCTATCTGAAATGGCTGAAAGAGCACTGACTCTTGGCAGCAAGCACTGCCGTTGAAATCTCAGCCATATTGTGTCTCCTGCGCTGTGCCATTTCTGGAGGAATGGATAGCAGTGTGGATTAGTGGTGGCTGTGTTTCAAATCTCAACAGTTTCTTTTCTTTGAGAGGCAGATGAGACATTGAGTCATTTCAGACAGGCAATTTTTCACTCAGTCTGACTTTTTTCCCCCAAAGTCTAAATACATCAGTTTTGAAAAATTCAATCTGATTGGGATATTGCTGTGAGTATCTTGGCAGTAGTGAACACCGGTACAATAGCTTGTTTTTTCACTATGAGAAATGCTCTGATCAGAATACTTTGATTTGAGACGTTTCATTAGTTGCTCTTGTTTACAGGATGCATCGCAGTGCCGTGTTGGATCACTTTTTGAAAGTTCTGGATTTCTGATTCTCAATAACCTGCAGAAACTATAACAGGCACTGTGAAGAGGTGCATTTTGTGCAATAAAACACAGCTCTTGTGAATGCAAATGACTCTACCATGACTCATTCCTCATTAGACTTTCATTCAGACAGCCTTTTGCTCTTTTACGCACTTCCTTTGCACACCTGTCTATATGCTTTGCTGCTTTAAGATTCTGACCAGGATTAGAAGATTAAAAGAAGGGTGTATTAACAACGCTTGTCAATACATGTCACTTAAAAACAATTTATATTAACAAAGATATTTTTTCTGTGCACAATGTATCTACAGGAACCGTCTGCAGTGGGAAAGAAAATTGTATCCCCACATACTGTACTGCACAGTGGGATCCAGGAATCCTCTTATAGACACATCACACTCTGCAATGCACAGAAGTCTGAAATGTCACCAAACACTTTAAAGTCACTAATTGACCCTACCAATTCTGGCCCATTATCACCCAGCCAGACCAATTATCCTTGGGAAAACCGAGCAGTGACATTTTATGTCATATTTATGATTCAGATCCCGGCTGGATAATAAACAATGCTGCCTTATGGGTCTGTATGAAGCAGTGACACTATATAGGACTTGTTTATCTGAATAAGACAAGTAGTACTTTCATTACTTTCACTATACAGAAAAAAGTAAGAGACAAACAAGCGTCAAGTTATATGATTTTAGTTTATAGCTTGGACGCAAACATACAGTTACAGTACGTACAGTATAAGTAAGTTTATGGTCAATGTATCATTAAGAAGATTGCTGAAATTATTTCATTAGGTTGGAAGGATTTGATGGAAATTCTTACAAGAAATGTGGTCAGGGAAAAATACAAATGCATGATCAGATATCACTTAAACTCTTGGTGAAGTTGCATCATAAATAATTGACGACAGAAATAAAAGCTATTTTTATTAGTTTATTGTGACAAGAACCTGCAGGATTTGTACCAAACTGTTTACATCCAAACTAAAATGTGTGGCCATTTATTAGTGGGGCAGTGGTAGCTCAGAGGGTTAAGGCACTGAGTTACTGATCGGAAGGTCGGAGGTTCAAGTCCCAGCTCCACCAGGTTGCCGCTGTTGGGCCCTTGAGCAGTAATATATATATATGGCAAATGGCTTAACTTAACTTAGTGGTTCAGAATGACCCTATTCTAGAGCGATGGGTATCTCAAGGGAAGTGCCTGAAGCAATGTACCCATCATGCATAGTAGCTGCTGCACAAGCCTCTGGAGGCAGTGTTATGATCTGGGGTTGCTCAGGTCTAGGCTCAGCAAAAATTGATTTGACAAAAAATGAAGTCAGCTGATGATGTACTGAATGGCCGGTTAACCAATCAACACATTTTTTTCTCCTGAAGAAACACTTGTATGGTTTATGCTCCACACCTTTTGGATTCCTAGTACTACTTTTACCCTTGGTGACAACTGTTGGTCGCACGGAAGGATTTGGGTTGCAGGTGCAAAATAGCTGCTTAAATAAACAAACAAATCATAATCTTGTGATAATAAATAGTGTTCCTAAAACCGTTGTATAAAAGCAATATCACACTCAAGGTCATGCTGTTGTGATGAATATCGGCATGGCTGATATTCACATGCTGATGAATCAACTCCTTTTGGTTATTTGTATTTTAATGCATGGACAGACCTTAGCTTTTGATAAATCTCATCTCAAAAAAGCTTTGTATTAGAGACAACCCACCTTTAACACTGAGCCCATGGGAACTATGCGAGATATTTATCGATCTTGCATCTCTCCTTCCGTCCTATCAGTTTTCATAAAGATGACATTTACTGTCACCTGGTCCTATAACATTTTGCAGTTGCTGACTCATGCTCAGCTGCAGCTTGTTGTCTCTGGTTACTCATTCATCCTGCAGCGAGCACTAGAAATAGTGCACTAAGCGATCCCTGCGAGATGTTGCATCATAGTGATGCACAAACTCAGTCCATGGGATAATGATGATGTCATGAAGGGTGCAGTGCCTAGGGACAAGAGAGGTTTACTATTTCGGACAAGCCCCTGTTGCTCGGCTTAGTTTTGTCATTAGATATAAATGTGAAGCACTTCACAGCTTTGATCTGATATCACAACTAGATGCATTATTCATTATATGCACACAAACCTTGTTAGACAATATCTACTATGTTAAGGATCACTGGTCTATGGCGAAATGGATGATCCTGATTATTAATACACAGTTCTGACTTAAGACGCGAATGCATATAGATTAAACTGAAATACGGAAAACAATCAGGAAATCAATGAGACTTTATGCACCGTTACACATTAATGAAGTTTTGTGTCCTGCAGAAGGATTAATCCTTTATCTGTAAGGAAGAAGAGAAAAACCAAGCACATTAATGCAACAGATGTTTTTTAGAATCATGATTAGTAGTCATTAGTCATTTGTATTTTTCTTTGCAATGTGACCTTGTCTTATTTACTCAATTTACAATGCGTAAACAAAGAGTCTTGTCCTGTCCAGATGTAATAAAAGCATGCACTATGAATGTCATGAGTACAATAAATCATGAATCCTGATGTTCATAATCTTAGCAGTTCAGGCTTAAATAACAGCTCACAGCTCAGATCAGAACCCTAATTGATTTTAGGGGGTGTCGCTAATCAAGGCACCTTCTACAACATCGAAAACAACGCTGGTAATAATGAGTCGTTTATAATGAGATTTGGTGGCTCTGCTGTTCCTCTGTGTCCTTGCCACAGCTGCTGCTAAGTTATTTGAGTGATGAGGTGTGTCGGTGCCTGTAGGATCCCCCGAGGGGACAAAAGTAGGTTAGTGGCATAAGGAAATCATTCCTTCAGCTGCTGCAGACCACAGCTGTTTTAACATGCACATATACACACATACACGCCCATACAGACACACACAGCTGGCTGCACATAGGGGGTCAAACCCCTGCTGATAAATCATCTGGTAACTACTACAAGCTAGCAGCTTTGGAAAAACACTTGGTTTGGTTCCTTTGGCTTCAATGAGTCTGACTTACTGTATACATACTGTATTACACTTGCAGTATACCTTTATCCTTGCTTGTTCAAGCAATTATCCAACCAGGCAATCACGTGATAGATCATGTGATGGATCAAGAACTTCTATCACATCAAACAAATTTGATCTCAAAATCTTTGATTTGGACTGTTGTTGATGCCCAGGGTAGCACGATGGCATTGTAACCTTTCACCTTCAGGTTCAAGAGTTCGAGTCCTGCCTTTTGGGTATTTCTGTATACAGTTTGTATGTTTGGTGAGTTTCCTCTGGGTACTCCGGTTTCCACCCACAGTTTAAAGTCATGCAGATTAGGCCACCTGGCGTTTCCAAATTGCCCATAGTGTGTGTGTGATGCGATGGCACCCCTGAACTTCTGTATACACAAACCTCACTATCTTCTCACTTTCCTATGATATCTCTCACACAGACACATATAACCATTAATTTTTCTTAATTAGTTTTTGCACTTGGATGAAAGCTGGTCCACAGGGTTTTTTTTTGCAGGGTCAATTATGGGCAAGACGCAGCCGAAAGCTTTAAAAGCAAATAAGAAATGTAATCCCCCTCTCCATGCTAAATAAAGCGAGACAGGGACTCTGATTATTCCAAACGGATGTAATTATGAGTGAATGCGTCTCTCAACAGGGAGAGATCTATAACGTAGAGGCTCATAATGCTTGCCAGATCCTGGCATTCAGAATGAAAATATGTTGCACATAATTTTTTTAAGGACATTGAGAAAGAGGGGCTTTTTTTTTCATCTATCCATCAAAGAGTGTGAAAACTTGAACGGTTATTTAGAGGAAATTTAACTTTGTGAACAGTTTTTCAAGGTTCTCTTAGAACTAGTGTTCTTGTGATGCCTTTCAAAATGTCTAACGTCTAACATCAAAGTTTGCATCTATTATAAAAGTTTTTTTTGACCAGTGGATCACTAAATAGGGCTTTTTCCTCTTCGGATTTGGGGGTACAGTGATACACAACTCATAGACTATAGGGAATAATTTTGTCGGCTTGGGGTGCCAAACAGTTGCCTGCCTTGTCTGCCTCTGAACCCCAGTTCTTGGTATGATCTATGATCTATGCATGGATTCATGGTTTTCTTTAATTTATATCCATAAACATGCCAGACATTAAAATGTCTACTCTAAATTGTCCTGTGATTGGCTGCTTCAAACCCAACGTACCTGAGCGGCTCTAGATCCACAGCAACCTGACCATCACTGAAGATCACTCACTCAGTCACTCATCAGCTGGGTCAGGGGTAGATCATTGGTTAAGGCATTGGACCACAGTTTGGAAGGTCCCAGATTCAAATCCCACAACCACCAAGTTGGGAATCAAGCCTGGCCGGGAATCAAACCTGGATCGTGGAGATGGAAGGTGACAATTGCTAACCACTACACTACTACCGTGCCAACCACTGAAGATCAATGAATGCATATCCTAATATCCCTTTTCATATTTTTCACAGGCTCAGAGACTTATCTCATGGTTCCTCCAGAAGCAGTTAAGTTGTGTCATATCGAGGGTCCAGACATGGCAGATCAGCATAATGTCTCTTGTGGCTCTCTATGTCTCTGTTTCACGCATGAATGAAAACTCAAGACTCCTAGTTAAACACCTAGCTGGTTGCACTTTTACTGTGGCCATATACACAATATAAAATCAGTCACCTTTACAGTTCTGCTCTGAGCTACTGTAAGGTAGCTAAATTCAGGCAATAAATTTTAAATCATGGCTCTATGCATATTTAACATGCTTCCAACTAGCAGGCTTGGTGTTATTTTAGTCTGTGACAAATGCATCCGATTACGAAGCAAGTTCGAATTATCAGTTTACAGAGAAAGTTTCGATAATGATGTGCTAGTCATGAGTAATCGTTTCCAAGTGGTTTGCTGTGGCACAATTTGGCAACACATGAGAGATTGAGAAGAAACTGTGTGGGGGAAAAAAATGAAATAAAGGAGGGTGCTGGACC
>JAOVVB010000037.1:27046205-27068735 GCA_028570985.1 Heterobranchus longifilis | reverse complement strand
TTATTAATTATTATTATTATTATTATTATTATTATTATACCGCTCTGTCAAATGAACTTGAGCGACTGTTTATATAGAACAGATAATTAAATATCTTACTTTTCATCAAATGTGGTGAAATATGGAATTATTCTATCGGGTAACTTTTCTAATAAACAATCTGGCTGGAAAAAAAAGTAAACGCACCTCCACGATCTTCTCGCATTTTCTCCTCAGCATGAGTCCTAACGCCACATCAGAAAGCTCCCTGCTACTTAAGAGCGTGCTATTTATTTTGCTTTGCAGTGCAGTGGCACCCTGTAAGCCTCGGCTTTGTTCAGTGGATATGGCTGGAGTGGCAGGTGGTCCGATTTACCGCTCTAAATGAGAAAGAGCTTCTCGACGTGTGCTCTTTTTTTAATTTTTTTTTTATAAAAGCTGCTTATATGCGCTATCAGATATCAATGTTGCCGGGTCACATCCTGGCGTTCAGGTGCTCGGCACCGCGGGCCACCCTGACCCAGCTTTGATTCTATGTATTATAGTGTAACTACACTTTGAAGGCTTTCTTATGTCATTCTCAGATAAATTAAACAACGCATTGTTTGTCTGGACTTAACCAGAAACCTCTTTTTTTATTACTTATGAAATGTCAGAGTTTACTCACTACCTCTTTGCTTTAAGGTCATTTCACTTTGGCATTATTATAATAGTAGAAAGTTCTCTCTAAGAGGATAATGTAGGCTAACTCATAAGCCTGGTCTCAGGACTGAGGTGTGTGTAAAACGCATCGAGTTTATAGCACCTTTATTTGTGCCTTAATCTCAAAGTGGGAAAAGGCCTCGAATTTTTCCTGTACTCTGTAGGTAATTTTATTAATGTTGTTTGTGCCTAGTTTAGGACGGGATATAAATATATCTATATAGATTGAAATAGATAGAAATAAAGATAAAGCCTTGCTGCGCGTAAAAAAAAACTGTTCCCCACAAATGACAATTACATGAATAATAAGAAAAAGAAGAATATATGTGTGATTGAAATTAAATGATTAGTAACATAAACATTTTAAATAAAAATAATTAAAAGAAATTATTATATAATTGTTAGTGTTTCTGTGTTTTTAATGTTAATTACAACATTAATAATAATAATAATAATAATAATAATAATAATAATAAATAATAATAACAATAATAATAATAAAAATGATGTAAGATTAAATTAAATGATTAGTGACTTTAGATACTAAAAATACAAAAAAAATAGCTAGATACTAAAAAAGTTGTGTGTATTTCATGGAAATTATAACATTAATAGTCATTATATTGATGATGATGATGATGATGATGATGATGATGATGATAATAATAATAATAGGCCCTATCTAGTATTATTGAGCTTATGATTACAATAGGATTTTAATTCAGCTTGCAATCCGTAAAAATAATACAAATAATAAAATACCATAATTCCTTATCATGGTCATACTCATCCACTGGATGAATATTGAGCTTTACGCACTTTCACTCAAAGTCTTCGGCAGCCAGTAAACACTCCAGATGTGTAAACACACCAAGAGCAGGGTAAGTCTAATTGTAACTGTTTCCGAGTTTCCTAAATCTCTGCGCTTGCTTGTAACTCATGGGTGGAGTTTCAAGTTCTCTGTATTCAAATGCTGGGAGCTCCTTCTTCTCTGCCATATAAAAAGGCACTGAGTCTCTCAGTCACTTTAAAGTGAGACAAATTAACGATCTGCAAACCAACGGCTCTCGTGTTTGCTATTAATAAAGTTTCTTTTTCTAAAAGTGTACTTTTTGCGAGTCAGAGCTGAAAGACAGCCGATCATGATGGACTACATGACGGACAAGTTCCCGCTGAAGTGTGAAGCAGGGAAAGGGACCGACTTTTACCTGGAACCACTCATGGATCCCTTAGAGAGCATGCAGTACTACAGCAAGAGCTCCAGTAAGAGCGGTCAGCACTACACACTGCAAAACACCGAGCACCACAGCATTCTGGATCGATCCTCTCCCTGTGACAACCAAGCCTGTGAGTTTATAACCTTTTAGCACTGTCTCAGATAGTGAGAGATTATTGATTATATCTTATTTCATCATAGTTAGGGCAGACATTCATGAGCAGTGAATGCCACGCAGCTGAGGGTACACCGTAATATCTGTATAAACTTTTCAGCAGAAAATACAGACGGACATTATGAATATATGCCTACAGTAAAATTGCAACAGTAGGTCCTGAAAACAATATGTGGAAGCTCCAGGAAGTTTGTTGCGAAGATTCCTCCATAAATAACCCTACTTTTAATTTCAGTAATAAAGGTACCATACTTTTCCTTGTCTCTTCTGTAGTGCAATAAAATAAAAAAAATTGTGTTCCTTCATGATTTACTTGAAAACCTTAATAAATAATTTAAGGCATGTAATTAGACTTTTAGGAACGTCATTTTGATCTAAAAGATAATTAAAAAAAAAAACATTACATGTATCAGAAAGCAGACTCATAGGAATGGAGGAATGTACAAAATGATAAAGACACAATTCAAGTATGGTCATTTATTCCTGAAACTAAGTCTCTCGGTCACTGGAGACTGGATTGCTTGCTTGGCTGTACATAAAAAAAAGAAAAGAAAAGAAAAAAAGATTAGTCATTGATTAACACTGATCTTGTGTGTGCAACTCAGTTTTTCCCATTGTGCTCTTAAATTGTTTTGTTTAACCACTGAAATGGCTGATCTCAGTGTATTATGTTTTACTGCAATTCCCCCAAACTGTATAACCCAAGACTTGTATTTAGTGATTTATTTTATTAAACAAAATATTGGAAAATTAAATATAGTATGCCACACTAAACTAGGGTTGCACATCTGTTGGCCCAAAAAGCAGCATATAAACTAGTAATAAAGGTCAAATTATGAATATTATTAACACAATGAATAAAAAAATCAACACCACGCATAAAAAAAACAGCAAAAGAGATATCATAGGCTTCAATTAATTTTGATTTATTATGCAGTACAAGGTAGGGCTTTACTGTTAATATACCTACTGTTTGTAGTTTTTCTATTATTAGTCTACTATTTATTGGCTTATACCCTACCTATTTTTGATCTCCATAAAATCGGGGTTACTTATACTTATTATATAAATTTATATCAGGCTATGTTAATATACTTTGTAAATGTATGAGTTACTTTACCCATTAGTGCTAGTAGTCATATACTAAAAGTAAGGTATTTAGTATTCCATTGTTGTATATTACGTTTTAGTATTGTATATATGATAGATCTCATGGTAATAAGGACATAGAGTTACTTTTTGACGTGTTAGTAGGTACCCATTCATCTTCGAAAGCTGTGATAAATTTCATACTGGCTTACTAAATTATTGACCTGTTGTCATGACAGTATGCTTTTTTTCTGTATTTCTCCCCAGCAGCCGCAGCAGCTCCTCATTACTGCAGCGGGAAGGCGGATGACAGCGGCGGACACACGGAGCTCACAGGGCCGCTGGAGGAGCGCTGCGGTGTGAGGACATCACCGGGGACAACACCTCGGGACAAAACAGACTTAGATGACATTGGCGAAAAGTGTGACAGTAACGTGTCCAGCAGCAAAAAGAGACGCCACCGGACCACGTTTACGAGCTCCCAGCTCGAGGAGTTGGAGAAAGTCTTCCAAAAAACTCATTATCCAGATGTGTATGTAAGAGAACAGCTGGCCATGCGCACCGAGCTCACCGAGGCCAGAGTGCAGGTATTAAGATTGTTGTGCTCTAAATGCTCATGCATGTATGCTTCAGGGTTAATCCATAAATAATAATCCATAATCTCATAAAAAACTCGGACCTTTTTATTTATGAATTGTTGTTTCATAAAACACATTTAAAACAAGTTTAATCAAAGTACCGTGCCGAACAGTTCCTTTTCTTAATATTGTTTGCAAGTCTAAGAAAATGGAATACGCAGACAGATGCGGATGTGTACAAAAGTTTGTTCACCCTTGGGACAAAATGAATGAAAGTTTTTTTTTTTTTTTTTAAAGTTTATCATCTATTATGAAACACAACAAAAACTAGTAATTAAGATAAATAATACATGCATATAATAAAGACAATTCCGATATGTTAATAGCCCTTTATGAATTTTATATACAGTAAGCATAAATCTTTTCCAATAACTTGCATATAACTGGTTTGAACCTGTTTTGCATCCTGTTCAGAATTCTCCGAGTTGTAATTCACTCCAGATCCACTTTTTCTACTTTTAGATTTTTTCTAACCGCAGAAAAATATTTGCATGTTACTCTCTTCTCTACTCTAACAATAACCTTGGTCTTTTGCGACTTGGGTTTGAAGCCAGGAAAGTTTAGTAATTACTTAATTAGTTTATTTATTATTAAAAAAAGATTTTGGCTTATTGTCTCCCATGATACACCCACATTTAACTGGAGTTGTATTTGTAGATATATAGATGTAAAAATATAGATGTATATATGTAGATATATGTAGATATATAGATATAGATATATGAAGCAAATATAGATGTGGATGCAAAAATATAAATCAAAAACTCACAGGCATATAGGCGCACACAATATGTATTTAACTATTTTCAAAATCCAGGGAATAATGGCTTGTTTTTTTTATCTTGGATTTTAAAAGGTGCACGTTTAAACCCTACAGGAAAGTAAACCCCTTTTTAGTTAACTCAAAATTAGCAGCAGTTGTAATAGTGATTACAATAGCTGATTAAAAAAATAAGATGTCAGTAATCGCGTTAAAACTCACGTGCCGAATTATTAATGTTGTCCACATGCACTGATGTGTATATGTTAATTATGTGCTTTTGTTAATTGTGTATGTGTGTGTGTGTGTTTCTCCTTCGATTTCTAAAGGTGTGGTTTCAAAACAGAAGGGCGAAGTGGAGAAAAAGGGAGCGTTATGGACAGATCCAGCAGGCTAAAAGTCATTTCGCAGCCACATATGACATTTCAGTGCTGCCCAGGACAGACAGCTACTCACAGGCAAGTGGAGCTGTTTAACCCTTTAGCTATTTGCATAATTCATAAAAAAAAAAAGTTATCTGTCTTTTTATTTTCCACAATGCGAGCCTTTTATCTATTAGCTCATTAGTCTCAGTAAGATGCTTCACATTTGACAAGAGATTTTAAAATCCTGCAGGTGATGTGCGTGAAAAAACAAGTCTGTCTTCTCATAGTATTGGACACATCTTATTATATAAAACATTTTTATGATTCATTTACTCAACATTTAATAAACTCCTGCGCACAACACTTACGAAACTGTATGTACAGTATGTTCTTTACTGGCTGGATACCAGCTGAAGCGTCTGTAGCCTTTCTGTCTGTTTCAGCTCCAACTATGATTATTGACTCTACACTGCATTTCTAGTATTGCAGTAATTTGAAGCAAATGTTTAAGATTTCCAAAGTATCGTAGAGTTAAGATTATAATGCTGGAGGTTTTGTGTGCAATGCATTTATTGAACAATTATCTTTGCATTGTAGTGGTTCTAGTGTAGTACGCCTAAAAGGGAAACAATTTGAAATTACATCTAGATTTTATTCAGTCCGGAATATAGACTAAGAAATAAAGAAATGTGCAGTCACCAAAATTATATAGTGTTGTTTTTAACTGTCAAAGAATTTAACAGACGAGACGGTGTCCAAAACAAGTGCTTTATACAGAGTCAGCCAAAAACATGTATACACATTTCAGAAGTATAAATATTTGAATACTAAAATTATTGCTATACGTTATATGCTGATATATATGATAATATCATGATAACAATATGATAATATTATAAATATTATATTAATATAATATACATCATGCTATTTTCCCTTTCCTGAAGTGTATATACATTTTTGGCTTACTTTGTATTATATGCTTAACCCTGCACCCAGGAGAGCTAATTGAAATAATAGATTCCCAGATCCACCAATCAGCACTCAGCAATTATCACGTGTCCAATAGCAACAATCCATCTGCATTTCAGGTGCAGACTCCACTCCTTGTAACGCAACCTCTCGGCAAGCATCAGTGATCTGTATATAAAACTGGACTATAGATTGAAGTATAAAAAAAAAAATCTTTGGTTTGATTGTAACACTTACTTCATCTTAGGAACGAAGCATGATATCTGTATAAATCACAATATTTGCTAAAATGGGTTATATCAGCCAACGTGGATACCACAGTAAAAAAAAGGCACTATGGTGCCTAGATCAGGTGGTGCCTTTATTTTCTTTGAGACTGTATCTGATCTCTTCAACATGTTAGATCCCTAATTGCCTGTTTTTTTCACTCAGACATTTTGTTTTCTGACAGTTTCCCTATGACCTAATTCTAGAAAAATCTCCAATATACATAAGACTGAAACCTTAAACATTAAGCCCAATATTGTGTAGGTTCCCCTTGTGCCACCTGGATAGCTTTGGCCCCACAGGGCATGACTCCACGAAACTGCTGGAGGTGTGCTGTGGTGTCTGGCACCAGGATGTTAGTGGCGGATCCTTTGGGTGCTGAAGGTTGTGGGGTGGAGCCTCCATGGATCAGACTTGTTTGATCGGCACATTCCGTTGATGCTTGGTCAGATTTGGATCTTTGGAGTAATTTTGAGGCCACATCCATAACCTTAAAATCTTTTCCTGCTGAGCCCCTTATGTGGCAGGCAGTGGTGCACTGGGTATTCTGATACCTTTTTGTTGTGGCCAGCATTTACATTTTAGGCCTTGGGTGCCCATAATCGTGTCACCAGTTTACTGGTATATAATTGATAATCAATGATATTCAATTCACCTGGTGATGGTGTTAGTGTTATGGCTGATCAGTGTAAATATAAGTGAACAGAGAATATTGTGACTGTTGTATTATGTAAAGGACAAAGCTAAGCTCTATCTAAATTACACTAGTTAGACACTTGTGGCACACAACATATTTGTTTAATAACAATCAAATCAAAACAAAACCTAATTCTTATATCTAAAATATTGATAAAACACTCATTTCAGTAGGTTTAATGGATAAATTAATTTTAAAAAATGTATGACTGACAGTGTACTTGTGCTCATTTATTGTGGTACAGACTAAAAGAGTTATAATTTCTGTATTACTGAAAATCTTTTTTATATTTTTTTTACTCCGAACAGATACCCAATAACTTGTGGCCGGCTCCTACCCCGGGTGGCTCAGTGGTTTCCTCCTGCATGCTCCCGCGTGGTTCTCCACCATGTGTACCATCGCCATACCCCCACTCCCCACGAGCCCCTGAACACAATTACATTAGCTTCCCCAACCACCAGCAGAACCAGTTTGGTGTTAATCCTGTCTCCCTCAACAACTTTTTCACTGATTCACTTTTAGCCCCAGCGCCAAACGGGCATGCAGCCTTCGAGAGCAAACCTGAGTTTGAGAGGCGGTCATCAAGCATCGCTGTCCTCAGAATGAAAGCCAAAGAGCACACAGCCAACATCTCATGGGCCATGTGATCCCTGTGTGCTCAGACTCTTACCTTTAAACAGTATTAAATAACTTTAATAAATTGATAAAGATATTGATATGGACGTTTTTGTTGTTTTTTTAACCAAGAAGGACTCCCTGCTCATTGAATTGATCATTCACCTAAAAGGTTCTATTGAGGAGCTTCAGTTTGAGCCAGCATCAATTATCAGTATTACTTTCAACAACTTGACAATACAAAACTTGATTTACATATTCTGCGTAAATGAATGTATGTGTTATGAATAACCTTAGCAATAGTGTGCCTTATGTATGATGCACTTATGGTGATGTGAAAACAGTAACACAGGGAGCTTTACTACACTTTGTACTCAGGACCTGAAGTGGACAAGATGTCCTTTACATGCTTACACAAGTCACATGTCTGTGTGCCTTGAAACAAAGATGTGTACAACTCAGAAATGTGGCTGGCTGTTGTTTTGCCACAATCAGAGGGGCTCTTTGCACTCTGCAGGGATTGTATTTCAATAAATGTGTTTGGAGATTCCACAAAGAAGTATTGTGATTTATATACTGTATCATATCCTATTTCTGGGAAGAAAATAATATACTGTCACCTGGAGTTTTCTTTCATGGTGAATTGATAAAAACAATCAAAATTGACATAAAGACAATTTCAGCATTTGTTGATTTGTTAACCTTTCCATCCTGGTCAGGGCTGTAGTGAATCCAGAATCTAATCTGGGAACACTGGGTGGGAAGTGGGAACATGTAGCAGCTGAACCGGTGGTCATCACACTCACACACACAGTTGCACACACATTCATGCTAACCAGAGGAAAGTTGGTGCAGCCAATCTACCTATTAGCATGTTTTTGGGAAATGGAAGAAGCCAGAGGATCTGGAAAATACCCACACGCAAAGAAACTCCACACAAACAGGAGCCAGAGCTTAGAGTAGAACTGGGGACTTTGGAGCTGTGAGAAGATACCCACTTATTGTTCACGTGAAAGTTCTTCTTACACGTTTCCTATTTAATGACAATTTTGTGTATATCCTGACATGTTTTGAGGAACGTAACAAACAATAAAATCTAGTGTTATACCTTTGTGAGTACTTTTTTTTTTTACTTGTTCTGACAATGTATATTTGTCACACAAATACCGTAACTAAAGTAGCTTATTATTTTAACCCACTATTCTGGCAAAACCTTGGTCTTAACTAGTGATATTTAAATATGTGATATTTCCTTTATCGTGACCTAATAATATAATGAGTGACTGTATTATAATGTTTCATTTTACTATTTTATTTATAAGATCTTAAAGGACATTTTATTTAACAGTGAGTTAAGGTGATGAATATGAAGATGGATATAAATGTCAGAAGCTACATCAATGTATTGCTTAGAAGTGAAAACAAATATAAAGTTAAATCTTATTTCAGATGGTGTAATATTTTTTAATTATTGCTGAATCGTAAGTATTGTGACTGCCAATCTCTGCCTACAGTGCGCCAAATAAAACAATTCTAACTCTAATATAAACCTCAAAATTTAAGATTTTTAATTTACTGCTATAGCAGCATGACATTGTAAACTATCAGTAAATATTTGTTAACATGCACTGATAACAATATTATTACAAAATAGCTATTATCCTTGGTTATGCACAGGTAGAGTTACTTGTTTTTTATTATAATATTTATAGAAGACCAAACTCTGTAGATGATATTTGTTCACGAATTCTTGAGTTTTATGGCAATCTATCTTCTAATATCCCAGCACTGTGCACTCTTTGCAGAGCGTCTGTGTGTTCCTCCCTGCTGTAGCACTGCAAGACAAATGAAGCAGGACATGTGAGGAGTGCAGACGAGATACATCAGCAGGGCTGAATGGGTTTGACCCAGAGAGGTGAGCTCCAGTCATTAATACAGAGGCACACACGTGTGGGGGAAGAGACAAGTCTCTCTGCAGCACCACACTGCAGCCCAGCTTTCAGGCCAGCAACCGAGCTGCTCAAGCTCATTACATATTTTCATCTGTTTTTCAAGTAAACTACAGGCTGTTATTTTGGAAAGCATTTTCTTGCCAGTCCTATGCCTGAATTATCCGTGCTTGGATTCGTTTTTACAATGGAAGCCGTTCCAAATTGTTTTTTTGGCTGGGATTTGTGTCTCATACCCAGATAAGATTCTTGGCATTATTGTGAACAGCTCAGTTATATTAAAGTTCCAGTCATATAGAGGCCCTTCAAATAAAAAGCACAGCATAATTTGAAACCTATAGATGAAACCTCTTGGCAAATGAGGCAGAAAAGCAGCTCCAGGACATTTTTAAGGTCTATCAATGGACTGGCATTGCATCTGGGGAGAATTGTCGCAATTTGCACCTAGTGGTACAGTATTGGGATAGGTTCTGAATCTGTGCAGGATTACTGAGAGTGAGGGAGGTTTTTCAATGGAGATCTAATTTCTTTAACATACTACATTTTTTATGTACCTTCAAATTAAAAATAGTCAAACACTCCCCACACTGTTTAGATTTGCCAGTAATTTAAATGTTTGCCTTAAATATATATAAGAAATCAAACATAATGGGGTGTACTGTGTAAAATAATCACTGCCGGGTCGATGCATGCATAAGGCAACATTAGCATGCATAAGGCAAAAGATAAAAACAATAATAAAAACACATATTTTGTCCTGTAACATAAAAACAGAGAAGTCCTCAGTCCTGAAGACCTTCACATAGTGAAAAATGTTCTGACTGTTACAAAGCACTGGCACTAGAGACTCCTTCCATTAATGTCAAATAAACATTAGAAATACATTATATTAATGAGATTGTTCTTTTGTTTTTTTTTATTTTTGTAACAGCACATTTGTAATACATTTAATAAAATGTTTTGATTATATGGATTTTACTTACTTTGCCATTTGTCTACAGTTTAACTGTGGACTACTACGGGTATTTAAACACAGTTTTATGTACAGTTTTCCTGCTGATGCAGTACAGTAGATGCCATGACACAATCCAACATATGAATCAATAAATAAATAAATTGTTAAATACATTGTGGCACTCCAGGTATCTCTTAATGAGAAAGAACATCTTCACGACAACCCAAGCATTCCTGATAAATGTTTCCTCAGACTTGGTCCAGGACACATAATTTAATGCTTTTTTTTAACTCATCAGAAACTTTTTGAGAGGTGTGTTAAAGCTTCGGAAACACTAAAATGTGTGTATTTCAAAAGCAGGATTGGAAGACGCTGAATAAAAATGAAAAGTAAAGGCAGATATTCTCTTGTGCAACATCATATCATGAAACCAAACTAAGAGCTTAGGGACTTACTGTAACAAGCCCAATATGTACTGAGCCCATGCTAGGCCCCTGGCATTACATCTGGCATGACTTGTTTTTCTTTCGATCTGAGCCTTACATACACTCTATGATGGAGCTTCCATCCGAGCCCCATCACTCAGGAAAACTCCCAGCATGAAGCAGGCCCTGGTGTTTTCAGAGCCTGCCAAGCCTGGGGCCGGCGATCGCTCTTCTCATGCAGACGTCTCTCTCTCTCTGTTCAGCAGAAGCAGCACTGCTCACTCTAGAACAGCTTCATGATTTATGGACGGCTTCCAAGAACCACTTCTCCTGTGCAATCGAGACCAAATGACTTATTGTGTGTGATGTGATTTTTTTTATTGCCTTCTCACATAGAGCTGTGCCGCATCTGAGGGCAGTATGAAGTCATATAGATTAACTCTAACACTTGTGGCTAAGATGTGTGTGGACAATGGTAAATAAAAACGTCAAGATGAAGAGTGAAGCGAGCTCTGTTGCTATATATTTGCACAAACATGAGGTGTTGGACATTTCCTTTTTTTTGTCCTTTGTATTGTCATACATTGTGTAATTACTCTATCTAATAACAGAATAATCACATTCGTTCACGTCACAGTGCTCCTGAACTCTTGAATCTGATAAGAAGGTGTTGATTATGTTATTGCACTTATACAGCAAACCACATGGGATCAAGCAAATCACACAGACTTATTATTGCAATGACTAACTCTAATAATTGAAAATAACAATAAATAAATAAATAAATAAATAAAAAGTGTTATTAAAAGAAAGAAAAATGTTTACTCTGTGATATTTCTGTACGGAGATATTTAGTTAACAATTATAGAAAGAATCTTCATTTATTAGTGCTTTGTCATTTCCCACTACAGGAATTGTCAAGACAGAGGACAGAACAGCTGGTTATTGGTATTATGTATATGTTGTTCTTTAAACAAAAAACTGAGCTGTAATTATTGACAAATTGCTGCATTATAAAAGAACAATTTGGAATGCAGATTAATTGGAAAGTAACACCACCCCATTATTTATCATTTTATTGCGTTTTAGTGGTGGAGCGGCTTATTAATTATTAATATTTATTCATGGTTAGCACTATTGCCTCACACCTCCAGGGCTAGGGAGGGTGTTTGTGTCGATTTTGCATGTTCTCCTTGTGCTTGGTGGGTTTGTGTTGTGGACTGATTGGTCTTTCCAAATAGCCTGTAGTGTATGATTGGTTGTGAGACCAGTGCTTGTTGGCATCCCTTCCAGGGCGTCTTCCACCTTGTGCCCTGAGTTCCCTGGGATAAGCTGTATGGAGAATGGATGGATGTTGTGTTTATTCATTACATAAACAGCTCCTATTTTCATTTACATTGTAGTAAACACCAGCTTCATCTCTGATACAGTTAATAATGTCAAATGATTTAGTTGTTTTCTTTTATTATTATTTCTTTTAAAAAGAATGTTACATTAAATGATCTGGAAAATCATATCTAAACAACAGGTTATTACTTTAGCCATAGGAGCTAAAAAAATCCTTCCCTACCAGAACATCTACAAATTATTATTAAAGAAAACCAAACAAATTGCCATGGTAACAAGAAACCAGAAAATTAGAATTTGTCCTAAATAACGTTTTGTGTCAGAAAACAGACAGGTGCGAAGACTTCTTGCATAAATATAAATACTGTATAAATACATACATCTTTTTTTTCTTTATAAAGTTTATTTGAATAATTATGAAGCATCATTCTTTGTAAAAATAACTTTTTAAAAATATATTATTTAAACCTGTTAATTAAGGGCTTTCAAGTTTGACAGTTGCTGAAGTTCCTGTGAATTAAGAATTTTCTTGCATATCCTGTACATTTTGGTTGTAATAATTCACCAACAAACACATTGAAAAGTGAGATCAAACAACAGATCCCTTCAGTTTGTTTGTGGGTTGAGTCAGACCCACAAACAAACTGAAGGGATGGATGAGTTGTTATGGATGAGTCAGACATTAAGCCTTGATGTGTAGTGTGCTCATGAATAGCGAGATGAGGCCGCACTACTGTGCCTGCTGAGATAATGATGTTTACTAATGCCATGACAAACAGATGCAATAAACACACAATTAATTATCAGAAGCAAGGAAACTCAACATCTGCCAAAATTTGGTCTGACGTCCGTGCATGTGCCAACAAATTAGAGGCCGGCAAAAATGACTCATTCTCCTTATCAGTATTCTATGCCTGCTCTTAATGGAATTTAAAATGTCATGGTCTAGCTGACACATCGAATGTCGAACTTTAACATCAGTTTCTATATTAAGATTTGTTAGCTCTGTTATTGCTGCACCAATCAACTTGATTACATTAACATAATAACCATCAAACTTTAAAAGTGTTATTGAATTTAAACGATCAGCTCCACCTAATTAATAAAGCCCATAAAAGCTTTCCATAAATTTTATCATTAGTTTCACTAAAGTAATGTCCCATATCAGATAAAAGGAGATGGGTGACCCCTTCCCCTGTAATCAGCATCCAACAGGGCTCCCAGCAGGGACTCTGTCTTTTAAAGCCTGGCTTTAAAGCCCCAATCCTCTTCATTTGCACCACCTTACTGGCTTATTGGCCTACAAGGACCCTTGCAGCTTCTGCCTCCACTGTGTCAAGACTTGTAACTTTAATATGCTGAGTTTTTCCTTCACTTTTGGTATGTAACACGTAAAGGACTGTAATAATGAAAAAAAAAACATATAAAACGTAAATTTTATGAATTTTTTTCAACTATATTTGTTATGTATCTATATGTTGACAAGAAGGCAAACAATTAGGAATAATGTAGAATAAACTAAATGAGTGTGTGAATATGAAAGTACATTATAATGGACTTGTATCCAATGCAGGGTGTATTCCTGGTGTTTCTGGTATATGCTCCAAGTTTACTGCAACCCTGCTGAGCATAAAGTGCTTACTGAAGATGAAGGAATCAATGCAACATATATTTTTTCTTTTATTCTGTATTGACCGATTTTCTTTTATCTAACCTGCCTTTATTACAGAAACAGATTTCAAAATACACCACTACTGAAAAACATGAAAAATGAACAGACACAATTGGAGCTACATAAGGCAATATACTGTTTCATTTTTTTTTTGTACAGCTAAAAGCAATACTCACATTTCAGTCACATTTCAAACATGCAACCCTTTAAAGCACATTCTGACTCAATGATGAACGTAGTGTGATGATGGAGACAGCGACCTATCCTTTGATGATAAAATGTGTGTCTTGAACCTCAACATACATGTAATCTCTACAGACTGGACAGTGACATATCACCCTGTCACAATCTCAAGAACTAATGGTGGGATGTGTTCATTTTCTTATCACATATATTGATGTGATTGGGTGACCCTTTGGCCATCTGAGGACAATCTACTTTGTATCCCCCATAGGACTTTGAAGTTTACTTCCCTCTGTAGAAATTTATCACTGGTAAGAAGAGCTGACAAAAACAGAAAACCCTAATCAATAATTGGAGGAAATTTATAATGCAAAACATAGGTGATTTTGTGTGTGGTTTTATGGTCAGTTGTGGCAGTAGTTTATTCATGAATAGGTCATTTTTCATTAAAAAGTCCTCCCCAAAGTTCCTTGACATTTGAACTTGACTAATGAGGCATTCAAAGTCAGTATCCCTACACATACCACTGGTTTAGACAAATATTAAGATATACTAAATATATATATTTATTGTGCATCATTACATTTAGATGTGTCTGGTGCGGAAGCTTAGAAACTATAAAAAAAAAAGTGATTAGAGGAATGCATATTGTCATCTACTTCTAGACTGCAACCTGGATTACAATCACCTCATTAATCTCCATGGAGGGAGGAGAATAGCACTGTTACGAGATAGGATTAGCCAGATAAATCAGCCCAAATGGAAATGAACAAGCTGAAGAACTCCATCTAAATATACTTAACTTTATTTATTTATTCATTCATTCATTCATTCATTCATTTACAGTATTTTATTTATTTTGTTAATTAGTTAATTAATTAGTGAAGAATCAACCCAATCAAACAACAAGAACAAGCTAATTATCCGAGAATGAACTGATACTGAGAATAATTTAATTTACTTATTATTATTATTATTATTATTATTATTATTTAATCCGTGAACTCCATATGAACATATATATTTTTTTTAATTGATAAAAATATAAATAAAAAAAGAAATTAAGAAAAAGTAAACTAGGATCTGGCTTATGGCATTTCATCCAAAAATCATGTGTATCTTCTGTACCTATCAACTGTTTTCGTTTATTACAACTCCTGGATTTTTGTATCTGCTTGTTTATTTTCTAAAGTCACTGAGTCAAGAGATAAGATCTCTGGATTCCTCTTGTGTGTCTCCGTTCCCTGCTCAGAGTCACAATCAGCTGTTGACAGACAGCAGAGCCCAGTGTGATGCCCACAACCCTCTCGGGTGACACTGTTGCTCTAACAGATCTGCTTTAAAGAGGTATGTGTCACAGAAGCTGGCATCATGGAGCACAACAAACAGCAGCCTGCTGACAGCCACTGTGTGCCTTTAATCAGGCGAGGGGAGAGGAGGGGAGTCTCAACTCACTCTGATTAGACAAGCTTCTTTGTTCAGATGATTAGAGAAGTTTAGGGGCTTGGGTTTATTCCCACACTAGTCCAGAGGGAATCTGCCACGGATGCTACTCTCTTCCAGGCACCATGCACTCAGCGAACATAACTGACACTATATGGCATTCTCTTTTCGTATGTAAAATATGGGATCATAATAATGCTGTTTATTGTGTGCACGAAGGTTCCTTGCATCAGAAGCATTTATTAGGAACTTTTCATGTAGAATTATTGGTGGAAAAATTCAGGATATCATCAAAAACTGTGTCAAAAACTGTTTAACGCCAGCCAATGTACATATCGAGTCATCAGTGTCTTTACAGAAAAAAAAAAAAAAATTTTTTCTTAGGCTGTGCTCATTAAGTGGGATTTGAAAAGTCAGCTTTCCAGGTGTCTTGGGCTCCATCCTTTCACTGTCCGCTCTACACCATTCTTGCAGATCATCCTTTACACTGGTGGGTCTTCTTTTCTTTGTGAGACTTATATCGGCATTAGATTAAAGGCATTCCTGCAGTTATACTGGTGGTGGAACCCCTGACCTCTTATAAGCAATCCAGTGCCTCAACTACCACTGCCCAGTTGGTTCACAAATACATAGCATGTAGGAGATTGTAGGAGATCGCCCTCTGTTGGTAAGCAGGCAACAATGTGAAAGCAGTATCCATGGCACCCTACTCCTAATAGTAATAATATTATATGGGAATACCAGTACTGTATACATATGTTAAGGCTAAAAATACTTCATAAATAATTATACAGTAATATAAAAATTTTTTTTGTAATGAAGAATTAATACACTCATTATCATGCCTTTCATGCGCTCTTTTCTTCTTGAACCCTAAACTGGAGAAACAGGTTCCAACAGTGACAGGAAGAAATTTTGACTGGGTAGAACCTGCATCACCTGTACATCCTTCCTCCTGCACCAGTTTTCAATAGTCACCTATCAAAGGGATCTGCTTTAAAAGGACACAACAACGAATGTAGTGGGTGTAGTCAAGAAGTCACTGTTCTTGAAAAGAAAACACTCTAGATAGAAAAAGTGTAGCTATAGCTGGATAGGAAGAACTCCAATAGAAGGAGAGGCTTCAGGAAGTGTTTGAAGTGTAAGAAAAAAAAGGAGAAAACTTATCCTCATGGCTAATCATGTTTGACTACAATTCACCAGGCCTACTGTCGGTTAAGGATCCATAAAACAATTTCAAGAAGAACAAGTTTGTTCTTGTGCTTTACACATGCAACATTGTGGCAATGTTTATTGCTTATTAAGGTAAGGTTTTATGAAGTTTTTTCAGTGTGACTGAAAAATAACAACAAAAGAAATTACAATTATCAAGTATAATACATGTAATGAAAACCCAATAAGCAATTTTAATTTAACAGCTGTAACACTATGATCACTCTCCTAATATTGAGTAGGCCCCGTTTTGCCTTCAAAACAGCAATGCACTGTATGTTCTGACAGCTTTCTATGGGAACAAGTAATAACCTTTTTAGCAATTAGAGCTACAGTCCTGTAGCTCTTCTATTGGCTCGGCCTACACGGGCCAGCCTTCACTCCTCATATACATTAATAAGTCTTGGTCACCCATGACCCTGTCGGCGGTTCACAGTTTTTTCTTCCTTGGACCACTTTTTATAGGACCTGACCACTGCAGACCAAGAATTTTCTATCTGTGAAGTTGATGTGTTGGAAACAGATCAAAATTAGCAACATAAGGATTTGAATGACTTTGACAAGGGACAAATTGTGATGTCTGGACTTCAAAACTAATCAGATATTAACACTAAGTAAAATCACTGAAAGGGAGTTTAGACTACTACATGAGTCTAAACTCCCTGCAGAAAGAAACTGTCCAGGTTTTGAAGTATGAACTCCATCTTCACTAAAGCATATATGGCCTACAGCCAATGTGTACAAATGCATGAGAATATGGTTAGATTCGATCTTCATTTCAATATCTTATATTTATTTTGTGGAAGAACCTTCCCTCCCACACACACACCTATTTATTATCTCTAAATGTTTAGTAACTAAGCTACAACAAACACAGTAGTAATCAAGCAGGACCACTTTTTTCAGAGGAACTCATTCAATGTTGATTAATTCTCTCTACTTCTCTCCCATCTTACTTGATTAGTTTTTCATGAATGAGCACTGCTCTGATTCAAACTCAGCCAAAAATAACATAGTGCACAGAGAGGCACATTTAATTAGGAAAGAAACAGTTGAATCACTTTAACATCAGACAAATGAAGCGCTGAGTTAAGTAACTCGCCTTATGTTCCCAATCTAAGCCTTTTTTAATTTTGTTGCCAGAAGCAAAGGAACTCAAACAAGCTTCATTTAAGATGTGAGTCAGTCAATGTACAAGGCATAAACTATTATGGGCAATAAATGGAGACAAATAAATCCAACACAAGACTTAAACATATACATTGTAGAAACCTATAAGGCACAAATAAAATCTTTTTTTTATTCTTTACTGCAAAATTTTTGCATTTCCTATAAGCTCTTGTAGAAGTTTCAGGTTATGCGAGTACACAACAGTTCTCACATCTGGAAAATATGACTGAGAAATACTATGTAAATGTTTTTTTGTTTATTCTATGCGCTGTTCAACTTCATATTTAAAAACATATATGGTAATGTGCAACAGTCTTGAGCCAGCCCTTATTATTTCATCACTCACTCACTGCAGAGCTCTAGAACGCTTTATCCTGTATTCAGGGTCGCGGGGGGTCTGGAGGAAACCCACCAAGCATGGGGAGAACATGCAAACTCCATGCACACAGAGACGGTAATCGAGCCTGGCTGGGAATTGAACTCAGACTCTGGAGGTGCAAGTGCTAACCACTACATCATCGTGCCACCTCATCATTTCATAATAAATGAAATTCTATGATATACATTAAATTAATTGTATATTAAAAAGAAATTGGAACAAATGTTTTACTGTGACAGGCTGAAAAGTGCCAAAAGCTAAAATAAAAGAGTTGTTAATTTTAACACATAATTTTTATTTAATTTTAAATAATTGTATCAATTAATTAATCAAACAACCTCAGCAGCAACCTCGTTTCCCCTACTGTCTGTTCCAACCACTCATTTAGCATCACCAACATACTAATCACCAGCCTGATCGTCTGTCAACGTCTGCACCTGTTGATTACTGGTTCATGTTTTATTTTTGTTAGTTTTTCATGTTCTTTTATGCTTGAAAGATTTATAGGTCACTGTGTGGCTTAACAAACAAACAAACAAAAAAAAATCCTCTAAAACTGGTCAGGTATAGGTACTGGAATGAAAATGAGAACCAAAACTTAGCAAAAATGAGAGCCAAAAACGTCCGGAGAACTATTATTCCTCAAAGAAAAAAACCTGGAAAATGTAGGTGAGCGAGTTAAAGCTACCAGCAGGTGGTGGTGTTAGAGTAAACCTAAAGCAAAGCAAGACACTTGAGCAGGAAGAGCGGATTTAATTTCATTCATGTTTATAGCTGGATGCATCCTAGAATGCCATATTTGAAATTAAAATTGCTACTAATAGGCCATCAGACATGCCAAAATGGTTTTAGTTCATATTTCTCTGGGAATATCATGCGAAATTAAAAACATGATACATGATACGTACACTGTACACACATCCATGCAACAAACAGGGACTTTAAAAACTACTGTAATGTAATTTTAAAGAATATTGTAAAGATCTACAGTGCAGATCTGAAACTCAAATATGACACGATGTTTATTTTGGAAAGAAATGTATAAGCGTATTCTATGTGTTCTAGGCCAGTGTTTCCCAACCCTGGTTCTGGATAACCCCATGCCCTGCACATTTTAGAGTTTTCGCTGCTTTACCACTCTCACTTTATTCAGAAAAGGATGTTAATTTCCTGATTAGTTAAATCAGGACGGGAATTGGGAACAACTGATACAGGGTTGTCCCAATCACAAAACCACACATTATCTCTTATATGTACTGTAACTCAAGCATGCCTTCTTTACATCACTGATGGTAGGACGAAACATATGAAAGAAAGAGTCTTCCTTTTTATTTGTGATCAGCCATCTATCTCCAGGCACTGCTATATTCTGCTAAGAGTTGAAGTGGCAATTATGTGAACCCAGGCTTGAGGTGGGAATACACCCTAGATACGGCACCATACTCACACTTTCACACACCCATTCATAGCTACAGGTAATTTAGGTTTAGTCCATGCTCAGGGTTTTTAAGCAACTAGACAACATGAGCCTAAGTGATGCATTTATTACTGTCTGATCTAATCTGAAGCATGCTTGTTATGAAACATCTTGTAATAGAATTCTCATTGTGATCCGTCACACAGTGCAAAACAAGCATGACATGATGGTATTGCTTAGATTTTTCTGCATCGCATTGATAAATATCTAACTGTAAAAAAAATCCTGTAACTGACTATCATATCCTGTATGACTATTCAACTCAATACACTTTCATTTTATTTGTGTATTGCTTTTAACACTAGTCATTGTTCAAATCAAAAAAGCTTTACAGAATTAGATATTTACGGAAATAAATTAGAACATCAGTTTATCCCTGATGTGGAAGCTGAGGGCGGCTATTAATATGATCAATCACTTTTCTTGTAGTCCACATCCAAAAAGGATATATTTGATTTAATACTGAAACTAATATTTTGTTTCTAACACTATATACATACCAGTTTACAATATTATTCTTTTTAACCTAGACTGTCTTACCTCATCCTTTAGGGAGGTGTCGCTCCTCATGCTGTTTCATTAGGTTCCATTAAATGCTGCATGATGAAGTGAGTTGTGTTCCGAGATACCTGCCAAAACCTTCATGTGTAGTGTCCCAAGAGCCCTGGTCTTCATGGACTCACCTCCCCAAACATCAGCTAATCAGCATTCAACACACTGTCTGCTGCAGTCGGCTTATCAATGTGTGTGCACCTCTGTTTATAAGCCTTCATCTATAATTCAAGGCCACTTGCAATATTGATCAATATAATTGTGGATATGACATGGTGCATCAGGTTTGCATTCATGTGTTTAAATGTGGTTCGTACGAATTCCACTTCACTTATTTACAATACACAAAATATGTTGGAAAACCAATTGTTTTAGAAGGGAAAGGAAAATTGAGTTTTAAGCACACCTGGGGCCTGACAGCTCTCCTTACTTTTGTTACATGTGCTGCTTGGGATAAGCCTTCTTGTATTTCGCAGCAAACAAACAAACAAAAAAAATCTATATAAGGTCTCATTTTCGACATTCACAATACATGCGTGTATACATGCACAAAACATTTAATCACAATGTAACTTTTTTTTAGTATTCCCAAAGGAGTTCTGCCCACTGTGAAGTGTGTGATCTGCCTGAAATATAACAGAAGAATAAAGATAAGTGTTTTAGGCTTAGGTAAGGTTAGGCTGCCCATACATTTTGGTAAATCCCATCTTCTGCATTATGATTGGTTACAATAATTTAGTCTCATCTGTGGTTGGTTAAATGTCTTACTAGATGGACAATGGTGAGTCAGTCAGTCAGTGCTTATTCCTCAGCCAGAGAGCCAGTGGATGAAAAGTAAAGACAGGAGGACAAGAAGTAGCTCATCATGTCATCTAATGTTAGCCCTATCTGGTCCAAACCTGTGCAATGTTTATTCCACCATTATAGTGAGTGTATTACTGCATTTATCTATTGAATGGATTATCAAAGGCTTACACCACCCCTCACATTACGATTAAATATACATTCCAGTCTGGCTGAATTGCCTCAGGGTGTTCTGATGTTGGTCAGCTATTTACATTTTTTGTTCTTATTGTGCCATTATTCTGATTATTAGTGTAATATTAGTGTCTATGTAAATGCACCTATTAACCAAAGTGATTACCCAAAGTGAAAAGATTAGAAAAAGTTCTACTGGAGCTGTTCCAGTACAGTGATACACTTTGCTAACTTCTTAATAAGAATGTCTCTCACCCACTCATCGTCTATACCACTTTATCCTGTATTCAGGGTCGCGGGGGGCCTGGAGCCTATCCCAGGAGACTTAGGGCACGAGTCGGGGTACACCCTGGACAGGGTGCCAATCCATCACAGGGCATCTTAATAACACCTCATTGAGAAAATACGACAACAACTCTCTCTCTCTCTTTCTCTCTCTCTCTCTTAGGGTATGTAGAGTACCAATCCATTGCTGCGCACACACACACACACACACACACACACTACAGGCAATCTGGTAGCACCAGTTAGCCTAATCTGTATGTTTTTGCAATGTGGGTGGACGAGGAGAACATGCGAACTCCCTGCACACAGACCCACGGCGGGAATCAAACCCAGACCCTGGAAGTGCGAGGCGAAAATGCTTACCACCAAGCCACCGTGTTGACACTTTTATTATTATGAATATTATAATATACAGCAGCAGTAGTAATAATATATTTCTTAAAAAAAGAACAGACAATAAATCCGTATGACTGATGTTTTTGTCATGCATTACAGACTTGGTACAAAATCATAGATGCTGCTGACTGTATACGTGTGTGTGTGCATCTGTAAGTGTGAGAGATTTTGCCCCACATGATTCTTAATTTGCCATTGATGGGACTTCATTATATAATGCATTGCTCAACTTTAATAGTTTTGTTGTCAAGCTATGACATGCTGTGACACACTAATCAGCGAAGTAATAAAAGACATTATTGCACAAAAGGACAAACAACAATGTTGTACGTTTAGTACTTTTGACTTGAAACCAGTCAATCAACCAACCAACAAATAGAAATCATTAATGCTCCTGTCTGTGTGCATAAGTGTGTAATAGTGTGGTTAGTCAAACAATATTCCTACTGTATTTTGCCATCAATGAGAATGAAACAACAACAACCTAATGAAATAATGCATTGCCCAATTCTAATAGTTTTGTTTGTCAAGGTATGACACATATGGGGATAAGTAATACATATTAAAAAAAAAAAAAAAAAAAAAAAAAAAAAAATAATAAAAAAAAAAAAAAAAAAAAAAAAAAAAAATAA